>OY757919.1:34804537-34899537 GCA_963585895.1 Sepioteuthis lessoniana | reverse complement strand
AATGTAAACAGCCTCGTCCAGGATTTGAACTCGTATCGCCGTGTACATTTCCCTCGTCGGTCGTCATTATGCTACTAATTAATATATATATATATATATATATATATATATATATATTTATATATATATATATATATATATATATCCAGAGAGATTTTAGAGACCCTAAAGGTAGTATATAGAGAAAAAAGACATAAGCTCTGCTATAAAAAATGAGATAAATTGCAGAGAAACGCAACGGTAAAGACCAAAGAATGCTCCACGTATTAGATTACTCTTTTTTTGTGTGTGGCGGGGTGGGGAGAGAATAAAATGCAGTAATTTTTTCCTGGTTTCCTGAACAGGTGGGAATTGGAATGTTCGAGTAATGGAGAAAAACTGAGTTAATCGCGAGATATAAATGTAGATGTCCTAAAACTTTAAAAGTAGTCAGATATGTTGCCTGGGAGATGAGTAACAAAAAAGAATTTCAAATCGGCAGTGTCCGTGTGTCCGTGGAGAGAGATTAACATAATCATATTTTGATAATACGCAGAAGGTTGAGTAACGGAATAGATTGTAAATCGGTGGTGTTCGATATGAGAACCTATGTTGTAACAATTGAGATTGGGTTTGTGTTCGGATATGGGAACTGATATAGTTTATATTTAGATAAGGCGCAAAAGCTTGGATAAAAGGCATCATTTTGATTAGGATTCAGTGCATGGTTATGGTGTTGTGTGATGCGTAGTGATATTTAAAGATAAATTGTAAGTAGCGATTGCAAAAACAGTTAAGAAATCTATGAGAAAAAATATGTAGTAAAAATTGGACACAGTCTATGGCTCATTTGGGAAACTTTTTTGGCGCAGTATGTCTTTCTATTTTGTTTTGAGATGCATTTGTATTAATCCTATGATTAATACATGTATTTAGGTATTGGGTTTGAGCTTGTGGGGGGTACTGTTGTTTGGTGAATATTTTTGGTCCCCCATTTTGTGGTGGTATGTTTGGTGTTTAGTTCCCCACAAATTATTTTGGCTCATTATATTAAACCAAATGAAGTAAACGATGTGAAACGACGCGGACAAAAGAAAATTCAAAACAAAACAATACAAACAAAATTAAATTTATATATCAACAAATACATGAAAAAGGAAACATTAAAAATATTCTAATATATTCTGCTGAATATTCCTCTGTGTGTGTGTGTGTGTGCATGTGTGTACGTGTGTGAAACTAACACGGATAATATGGAAAAAAAACTAAATATTGAAAGTGTCCTGTAGACTCTAAAATGTATGTTAACAAAGTATTTCATGCGAGGTATCGATATACATAAATATAGCAATGTATCCTAGGAGGAACGTGTCTTCTCCCATGTTGGTTGTTTGTCTTTTTCGGGGTTTGACGAAATTTCTGAGGCTGTGTTCGAGGCTGGAAAAAGTCAAACCGAAAAGGCAGAACAGAAAAGAAAAAGGTTGCCGAATGTATACGCACCCATGTTTCGCGTATTGAGTTGTGTTACTAAGTGAAGTGAGAGAGTGTTGTCTCTGGAAGTCAAAATGTAAGAGAGTGTGTGCTGTCTCTGTGAATCGAAATGGAGAGAGTGAGAGTGCTCTCTCTGGAAGTGAAAATGTAAGAGAGTGAGAGTGTGCTGTTTCTGTAAGTGAAAATGTGAATAAGAATGAGTTCTGGAAGACGAGTGTATATATAGGCAATCCTTGTAGTGCGGCCGGCTCCAAATGCGCGGGACAAAATCAAAGTTGCAAACGTAGTTGTGAGCCCAAATCACGTGACTTTCCTGACCAATAGGTTCCAGAGACTGATTAATTTACCAACGTCCACCATCTTTGTTTCGGGAACAAGTGGCATCACGGCCATTTTGAAATACAGGAGTGTAAATCCTATAAGCTCGTGAATATATATATATATATATATATATATATATATTAGTTTTTTGTTAATACAGTTGTTTGTTGGTACGTTGCCATTTTCTTCCGGTAAAATGTTAGGGACCTGTCGAGCAGAAAAAGATAAAACGGAAATTAGAGGTCAAGTGAAGAGCAAGATTTCAAACGAGAGTTTATTTTAGACTTGACCTGGAGTCACGTAAGTTTTTGACCCGGATGATAGAACAAAGGATGATAGAAAGTCCTGTGTTGTTTTTAAAATTTTGTGATTGTGTAATGTATATATTGCACCGACAACTGGTCTATGTAAAAAAAAGCATAGATTGAAGATTTTAATGTTCATTTAATTAGAGAGATAATTAAAAAGAAACGCTGAAATTCATAAAAGACATAGAAAAGAAATTTATAACTTGACAGTCATGAATTTGAAAATAGCTGTGATAAGATGAATTTGTAGATTGATGGAGTCTATTATGAGCATGTAGTGAAATGGTTTAAAGCAGTTACGAAAACCGTTGGGTCAAATAAGTATAATTGACGTGTGACGAACCCTGAGGTCATTTGAGAGCTTGGCTTTATTGTACAGGAAAATCACATGATCAAATGATCCAAGAAAGTTTAGTAGAAGAATTTAACGTATCTTTAGTCAGCGAGATAAGCCCGAAGTGAGGGAATCGATTTCCGCTTGTGCTCTGATCCAACTGGCTCAGTGGTGATGGCAACTGGATTATGTAAGATGAAAGTCGTCGATAAAGAAATAAAGTAAAAGTTCACTTAAAAAGTAATATTTTTCATCTCGGTGTAAAAGAATATGAAAGAACGGGTGAAACAGATGAAGACAAGAGATGGCAAGGAGAGGCGATGGGCGTCGACCGTAGAAGAAAGTAATAGAAGAGAACTTAATATTAATCAAATAAGATATTTAGTTGATACTTTCAATTTATCTAATGACTGACATATATATATATATATATATTCAGCCCAGCGAAGAGACAAATATGAAATTTTAATAGCTTTTTAATCAAAAATAGTATTGTGTATATATATGAAAAGGGTGTACTTATTTATAGATTGCAAAATATTCACATTTTTAATTACAAAGTTTCATTGTTGTAGACTTTTTGTTAATAAATAATGGCTAACAATATCAGTTTTGATTGTAGAATATTCCAATAGAAATAATAAAATTTTGACATGTTTGGTTAAAAAAAATTTTTTTTTTTCTAAAAATTACTGAGGACTGCACTTATTTATGAACGATTCTCTCTCTCTCTCTCTCTCTCTCTCTCTCTCTCTCTCTCTCTCTCTCTCTCTCTCTCTCTCTACACACACACACACACACACACACACTCACACTCTCGCTCTCTCTCTGTATATAAATTGAGAGAGAGAGAGAGAGAGAGAGAGAGAGAGAGAGAGAGAGAGATAGGAGAAAGGGGTTACTTTATATGAATGGAGATTAAGTTGAAGGTTGTTTTTTTTTTTTAAAAAACAGTTAGTTTCTTTCGATTTATTTAAATCAGAAATATTAAAAACGTTCATGAAAGTTTATTCATAAGCAAATGTCTATAAATTACTTCTGATTTTAGGGCTGAGGATTCACTCTATGAATAATAAATTATGTATTTTACATAAATATCATTTAGTATAAAGATCTTTCTCTTCTGAAATAGAGAATATGAAAATATCTATCAAATATGATATAATCTTGAATCTTTTAATTACTTTGACTCATGCTATAACGTTTATAAGAAATGCATTATAACATCACGCTATATATTTGTCAGAATTAACAAACTGATGCAAAATGCCAGATTCATGAACCCGCCGGTTTAAAACTAACTCACTAACAATGAATGACTTGTGTGATGTGTTAGATGATTACTGCCCAACAACAGATGGGGTAATGGCTAATTTGCTTTTCACTTTCGGTCAAATATCCTTTGGAAAGATATGAACCCCATTATTCATCCCCAACAATGGGTTAAATAGTGCCACAACTGTTCTTCTACCAGGATGGATTTGGCATTAAATAACACATTAAACAAAGCCATTAAACAAAGAAACCAAACCAAATCAAACTAATAAAAGATGCTACCAGAATGTTGATACATCAATGTAGGTTTTAATTGCTGCTGAAATTTCTGTTCCAATTAAATTTTTTTCTGAAAGAGTTAGTCATTCAAGTATGACTTCTTTTAAAAAATGAAGCCATTCGTATATTTATGATAATGTTAAACGTACATAAGGAAGAAAAACAACAGATCCTCATATATAATGGAGCTAGAGAGGCTCAAGCTTAACTAGATTTTTTTAATAACGATAACTCCTTCTGAATAATTATTACTGTGACTGCTGATAAGTTAATTGCCTGGTCTCAGGTGGTCTTCCCCAAGGCGCTTCTTGCTAAGTTTATTGATTGGCACCAGAGACATTACTAAAGAAGAAGGCCGAGGGGATAAATTATTTTGTGACGGTCACACATGAATCTCGATTCGTGCGTGGCTTCCACATTAAAACGATCTTGGGGCAAATCTAGCCTGGTGGGAGGTCGAATAAATCCTTCACCAAACAGGTAATATTTACCAACCCCTCCGCTCGGGCAGGATATGACACAAGGTCAATTTTTAAGCGGAGTTTAACAGGTTTGAATTCAGAGTTTTCCTTCTCCTAGACTAGTTGCCTAACCTAGTCTGTCCTACTATTTACCCATAGCTGGAGAGAGAATAATTGGATTCATACCTTCCCCAAGGGTATTAGTGCTATATGAAATGCAATCAGTCACGTCCAGGATTTGAACTCGTGTCGCCGTGTCCATTTCCTACGACGATAACGACTACACCACGGGCACCTCCATTCCTTCACCAAACAGGTGATGATCTAAAAGCAAAAGATAAAAGAACACTATGTTTTCTCCACCCCTTCACGTGGCGTAATTATTAGCAAACTGGATTAGCACACCATTGCAAGTGAGTTTGATTCACATTGGTTACCTCATACTCCTGATCTTGTACTGTTAGTAAGCTAAGCTTAGTAAATAACGGCCTGTCTCGGTGAGATCTCGAATAAATATCCCCTCCACACAGGCATGCGACACACGGTCAATTTTGAGGCGGACTACAGACTGATGGATGTTATGAAAATCATAAACACTTATTCGTTGAGTTATGTTAATATACGATATTACTAAATAATGTTACATTTGACTGAAATTCAGTGATATCATTATAAACATGTATTTTAGTTTAGCAATTTTCCTTTATTAAAAAGAAATACTTCTAAGCTCTGAGGGAGAAAAAAAAAGAATAGCAATATCACATATATAAAAATAATTTCAACAAAAAAATGATTTTCTTTGAATTAGTTAAAGCTCGGTCTTTGCCTTTTGATCGAAAATATCGTAAAAGCTTCTGGACTTAATCTGAAATCAATATAAAATCCACCATCCTGAACTGTAAAAGTTATTATCAAAAGGCATAATAGTTCGAGAAATATATTCCTCGCTTAGAAATAACAGTCCGATGCCTTTCATGAAGATTTAGAAAAAAAAAGAAAAGAAAAAAGGACAGTTAATATTTTTATTCAACAATTTTCAGTTAGAATGGAATTTATAAACAAATAACATTCTTTTAAAAAAATACACACGTGTGCATCTCCACATCACCCACACACCAACGAACACACAGACACATATGTATGCTTTGTCTATTAGACTCATACATACATACATACATACATACCAAGATGTTTGTTCTGTGAGTAATTTTGGACAATGAATTTGAAGAAAACTTGGTATAAGTACACTGTCGGAAAATAAAATTGTGACACCCACTAAGAAGATGCTGATTTTAACCTGGGTACAAAATGTGGATGGGCACTGACAACTGCTGACCCAGCCCTAAATTTGGGACCTGTTCAGCAATTGGTCTGTTTATGTGATTACACTATATCACACATTTTGTAACCCTTTTTGTTCCAGGACAGAAACGTATTATTTCTCAATTGCTTATACCGTGGGGTTTGTAGCTGAAGGTCACGGGCAAAGGGCAAGGCTGTGTTGCCGGTCGATATCTGACTCCATATTTTGGTTATTTCATTTTACCCCCACGTTGGTTAGTCGGTGTAACGCCTTGCCCAAGAAAGTCCCAAAAGAATTATACAAAAGAAAAGACAGCAACAGATAAGAGACGAAGACGTTTCTTTTATACTTTCCTTTATTCACTGGGTTCAACAACCATTCCATGGATGAGGGAGTTTTTCCTGAATACATTGAAATGGTTGAATCCCCCAAGTGACAAAAATACGCTCATCGCTTTCACGCATCTATGCGCCCGCATTTGGTATTTCGGGCTTTCATAAGGGTCAGTCCAGTAAGGGTTAGTTTATAGTTCATTTGTGGGTCTTGTATATTTCAGCATAATGTAACCGAGAGAGGGCTACTACTGGGTGAAAGGGACTAACCGACGCTACGTCCAAAGACGTATGCGTGGTGCCCCAACACCAGACAGCAAAAATGGTGTTGTTGGTTCGACGCGCACTGCCTGAAAGAGAAAGATAATATGGTCCCCTTTGTCAAAAGGAATGCCTTTTTTCTTTTACGCATGCGTCATCTCCTTTTCCTGTTAGAAACCTCTGGGAGTTACTGCAAGTTTAATAGGTTTCTTTTTCTTTTTTCTTATTTAAAATCTAATTTTAAATTTTTTATTTATTCATTAGTTCCCTCCATGCCAAAAGTAAATGAAAAAGATTTATTTTTTCTCTTCAAACTTTGTGTCATGATGTTAACAAGTAAGTTATTCTGTTTCAAGTCTGTAGTTCAATGTAGTAATTAACTAAGCTTTTTGTTTAAATGTGTCAGTCTTTAGTTCAATGCAGTTTGTATGACTATATCTCTAACTCAGATACAAATTACATACAGCCAATGTCCAATATCAATACACTTTACTTTTGTCCTACCAAAACGTGTATAAAGAAAATATGACGAGAGACTATACTTGGTGACTGATACGTGAAACTTATTTATATTACAGTCTTAAATCTCGAAAAATTACTCACTTCTAAACATCTTGGTTCATTTTTGGATAACTTTAGTTTAAATTCATGTAAATTTTTATTCATGTTGTTTTATTGATACATTATGCAAATAAAAATGTGCAATTTACCCTTTTTTTATCTTTAAATAAGTCATTTTTTAAATTTCATTAGCCAGAGCAGAAAAACAATGTTTGAAGAGAATAATGACCATTTTTGTATACTTTTATTTTAACTTTACAACATAAACAATAAAGAAATGAAAGATATTATCCAGGAAGAAAAGCTGTTATACATGATGTTATCCAGAGCAGAAAAGCAAAGTTACAAAGTACCGGAAGTAGCGTCGTTTAAATAGATTTTTTTAAATCTGAAAGAATATCTGCAAAACTAGGGGTTGACATATACGGCTAAAATCCAAATCTCGACTCCTTGTTGATTTCTTTGTTGTAAAAATTTGGATTTTAGCCTACCGTATAAGTCGACTCCAACTTTCTAGAATTTTTTTCAGATTGAAGAGATCGACTTATACGCTGCAATTTACTGTATTTTTATTTAATGTCATTATCAAGTTATGCTGATAGCACGGAGTTCTCTGTCTGTCTATCTGTCTCTCTTCATTCGTCCCTATCATCCATTGCTCCTGATTGGTCTCCTAGGATACATCCAGTGTCTGCACAGAACTGATTAAAGTCCTTATTGGTCGGTTAACACTGGTGTGTCTATGAGAAAGAGTCCTTCAGAGAACGCTGCTTATTAGTTTGTCCTTACTCTCTCAGCAGTGCCCGGCATGTCGTGTTCGTCTTGCTTGGATGGTTTGCGAGATGGGAAGTAAGTGGCCGTACAGCTGCTGTTTTGTTGGGTACTGTTTTCAGGATTTGTTTAAAACATCACGTGGCATTCTTGTGCAATTCTCATCTAACTTTTTTCTCGATGTATATCGTTAGCGTCCAGGTGGTGCATCCATACAGTCATATTGATATATCAATAGATTTATTTTATCAGATTGATAGCTTACCGATAGCAACCCATGCTTTCATAAGGCGTATGTTGACTTCACTTTCAGTAGATGAAATGTGAACTGGTCTACTTATTTCAGAGGCTTGCCTCTTTATGTTGAGATAGCTCTTGTTTAAAATGCATGAACTCTGTTTTATTTGCGTTCATGAAGAGACCAATGCCTTCTGATGCTTACTCCAGGCTATGCAGTAAGGATTCGGCTCGAGCAGGTTTATTTACGAGAAACACTAGTTATTGTAATCCAATTATATTACCAGTATGTTTTGATTTTTTGTAAAATCAGACATACGTGTATATTCGGAGTGTTGCAATTTTTTTTTTCCATCCGGGCTTATGAATAAAAAAGGATCCACTTCTTCTATTTAATTTTTGATATGGCAAATACTTTGTCAAATATCTAATTCCCTGACTTTCAGGCTGGGATTTAAGTGTTTTATCTGTTCATCTCCTTAATCCATGTTCTTGTCTTTAGCCGAATTCTTGCCTTTAAACTCGATTTTAAGTCACATCCGATTGACCGAATTTATTATTGGTCACAAAGTAAAATAAATAAAAAAGAGGAACTACTTTGTAATTACCAATTAGTTATCTTCCTTAAATACAATGATCCAGGTGAGCATGAACGAAAAAACAATCCTATTATTATTACATTGCAAATTTGATTTAAAATTGCTTTATTTTGTAAGTTAGACCCTGTTTACGATATTGCCCTAAAAAAATCTCGCTAAGATATGCCACTTTTCTGTGTACTGGTAACATGCATAGAAAAATATGTAGATACTTTCTAAACATTACCGCACAGTCTTCGATTTTTATGAAGATGATGTGAATATATACTTTTAAAAAATCTATAAATAGAACAACTGATTATTTATCGATCTATTAAAATAGTGTCCACTTTTCAATTGGTTTTGTGAAGCAAGTTCAGCAGAATATTATATATGTTTTAAAGATGCATGCCTTCCCCAATATTATCTGTGTTAAATAACTTAATTTGATCGTTGAAATTGCCTAATGGAAGTTCATCGGTTTAAAATCTGCGTGCCGAAAAATTAGGTCGTTTGATTCTCATGATCTTTGGTGAATTCAATTCAACAGTCAGCCATCTTGTCGCTGACACAGCAAGATGGAAGATACGAAGAAAAGATGATTTGAACCAAGCGAGCGTACGGGACTTGTCAATAAATCAATTACACGGATCGATTGTAGGTAGTTTCATCATCTGATCTGTTGAGCCATCAAATATTCACTTATCAATTATTCTTAATATCGGAAGACACACGTATATAAACGAATCGTGTGGGAGAAATAATTGAGCAAAATAGACTAGCAAACAATTCCTAGAGAGTTCGAGTCTAACTAGTGGGTCAATATATCCAGCCTTGTGCCAAAACTAAGCAAAGTTTTGTGAATAACCACTTAGTTGTGTACGGGTGAGTCCCAGTAGCGTAGTGCTGGACTGTGACCTCGTAGTAAGCGAGTTCGAGCCCCAGTCGCTTTATTACGTTCACATTCGGGCAGTACCATTGGAAGAAACCCCCTTATTACCTCCAACTATGGGTTAAATAGTACCACTACTGTTCTTCTACAAAGACGCTTTGAGATTAAATAATCCACAAAGGTTGATATGCCATCATAGAAAGAAACCAACCAACCAACCAATCATTAGTCATGTACTTCGACATATGTGATCTATAAATGTATGTAAGGTCACCTGCACGTATGTACAATCAATACGTGTTGATTCGGGAACAAAGAAAGTTTATCTGTTTTTCTTAACTAAGCACTAGTAGATTACTACAACAATTTCCATACACTCCTACGCACACCTGATATTCGGGCAGAGTAGTATAAGAAAATAATCAGCTCAGCTTCTGGGAGCACTCCCCAGGTAGTACCTGTATCCCAATATCTAAAAGGGTTATATGTTGATTTAATTACCCAGCGCCTGAAGTATCCCAAAAGAGGAATACCGACGGAGCTGGGCTATTTTCCTCACCTTCCCTCGAAAGGTTTGCTTCCTGTGGGGTCCCCATATTAAACCGACCTTGTGTCACATTCTATTACAGACACTCACAAGAGCCCACACATACACATAAATACGTACGCGTTTGCAGTTGCTTAATACATTCAAGTGTCTATATTTCTTTATGTACGACGGGATACAGAAAATTCTCCTCATAACCAGTAAGGAAATGATCTTTATTATTTCTAATTCTTACTTAGTTTTTATTATGTACCAGGTATGTTGAACAGCGGAATGAATACGTGAAATAAGTATGGACATTTCATGGCTGAGTGTTTGTCCCTTCTTTGTAGGAACGAGAACTTTTCAGCGTCTTTTGCATATGAGTAACTATCAGTTTCATTGGTTGGATATATACGAGGTGGTGTTAAAATGTTAAGACGTGAAATGGATTCAGCAAATATTGGGAAATGTGTTCCTCATTATCTGATGAAGGTGCGATAACACAATTGTTATTGTCGTAGAAAATAGATTCGACGAGCCAAATTCAAATTATGAACGAGGCTGTTTCGATTCGCTCTAATGCTATTGAGAAAGGCATGAACTCTTTTCTCTCACCTTCCACATACAACCATGAGAAAATAGTAGAGATGACTTAGCTCTCTAGCTTCTCTAGGAGAAGAAAACCTCTGAATTCACCACGACCACGACCACCCGTGTGGCCAGGTTACTTGAAAATAGAAAAACTGGGAAACTTAAGGTAGTCCGACATTATGTTCAAATGCATTCTGAAAAAAAAAAAAGACTGAGGAAACTAGAAATCAGAGGAAGAATTGTAACTATCCAGACAATAGCACTATTGAGGTCGGTTAGAATACTGTGAAAAGTCCTGGCGGACCAAGGAGACTTATTGTCATTCAAACTTCATTGAAAACCACCAATCAGTACTTGTGTGAAAAACTTGCAAAGAGGAAAATGATAATAAAAGACTCCTCTATACGAAAAGTAAATATTGGTTTTATATCATTTTATGTTGGGTCAATTTAATTCAGGTTTACACGTTTAAAACTTAACGTTATACTTATCGTTAAAGTGAACTTCGATGACATATTAGGTTCAGTGAGAATTTAGTTAGGGTAGACTTTCTCAAAGAAAGTCGATTTACAGGTCAGGGAAGGTCAAGCAAAGTAACATTTTTCTCTTGATAAAAACGATAAAAAATGATTTAAAAATATCTAAAAAAAACAAAAAACAAAAAACAAAAAACTGACTCAACAGCTCTACGCTAAAGTGTAAATTCTTTTTTTTTTCATCAAAACCGGAAGATACCGGAAGATACCGGAAGATACCGAGGAAAATGCCAAAGGTAGTAATACATTTGTTCAAATGGCTATCTGATTAAATACAAATAAATAAGTAAAAATAAAAGATTTAACCTCTGACCTAGTGATTTCGAGTATTCTCGCTTTTAAACATTGTCAAAAATCTGTGGCAAAGAGATCTGCTGTGTCCGTCATCAATGACAGCACTGTTGCATCATTCATAATTTGAAGTATAATCTTTCTTATGTTCTGGCATGAAAAGGATGTAGAGAAATTATTTAGTAAGCTTAGATATGCCACAAGGCCAGAAATGTGAAGTACTCAGTGAGAAAAGACCTCAATAATTTGCTTTCTTGATGGCTAATAATTTCATAGATTAGGGAATTGCGTACATTGTACAAATATGTTTACACTTTAGGAACACAGTTATATAATATCAAGCATTCTTATTTATTATGTGGAGGATGAAAGGTCGGGAGTCACTACTTGTGGAGGGATGAATTTGTTATCGAGGTTTTGTTAGAAACAAAACTCCGAGTGTCGTCCCACAATTAACAATGCAAAGAATATGAACAACGCAAAATATTTTCATTCAGACAAAAGTTGCTTGAAGAAATGGAGAAAAGTCGTCTTCTTCTTTAAAGTTTTAAGATTTTAAAGATTATATTATGGAGAAATAATTTTCTTTTTAAATTTGCGCTCCTTCCCAAACCAGAGGTTGAAATAAAAATAAAATAGAATATCGTATTTTTTCATTAATATGTTTAATAAATAATTTGATTAATTGTAATTTCCGATATTGATTTTATAAATGACGGGATTAGATTTAAGAGCAAAATCATTGAATCGAAATAAGGATTATAGTTGATTTTGATAGTCAATGATAACGCACGTGGGTTTTAAGAGATATTTTTGTTTTATTGTTTTATTGCTTCAATGACGTTTAGCCATGATATATTTTGAGTCCGTGGTGCTAATCCTGGAACAGACCACCATATACATTCAGAGCACCTACACACAACATTGGACTGATCAGTTATCATTATCAAAGACCTGTTAACTTCAAAACGCAAGTTTATTCTATTTATTTATTTATTTTTTTAATGATTGGAAAATTTTAGAACAAAAGGTCCAAGAAATTAGGAAGAGGTAAAATAATGTCCCCGCACAATAACGACCCCTCGTTATTTTTTTCAATATAGCTGCTATGACGTTATGAAAGAAGTCTAACATATATTCATAAAAAAAGTAACTGTTTACTTATTTGGTTATCTTCAAGAGACGCAATCCCAAAATTTTCAGCTGATTTTTAAGGAATGCTCTCTTTATAGTGGCAGCTTCGTACACTCTTTTGATCAGCTTTTTTTTTGGGAAATTCTGAAATAATGTTTGATTTGTTTTCAATTCATTGTTAAAAAGTTTTTAATTCCTCGTTAAAAAGTTTTTTTTTTCAAATTTTATTTTTAACAAAATTTTCATTCACATATATTTAATGAAAAATGCCCAATTTAATTTATTGTAAAAAAAAATATCTAATAATTTGGATGAAAAACAAGTTTATTTTTGTAGAAAAAGACGAATTTTTTTAAATAAAGAAAAACATTCGTAGTCAAATAGATCCAGATGTATACACGATTTAAAGTGCTTACATTTCGAAAGTTTTTACTAAACTTGCAATTTTTAAAACTCAGAAACTATTTAGATATCACGCTCTTCAGAGATTTATTATGTGAAAATAACAACATTCTACAATAAATTTTAGATTCTTTTTTTTAGAAATTTTAAACTAAACATTTTAAGAAAATCAAATCTAGTGGATATTACAAGATTAATTTTTTATATTAGTATTACAAACTACGAATTTAAAGTTTGTAATATAAAAAGGTAAGTTAAAATCATTCAAGTATTACGCTTTAAAGTCTTCCGGAACGATTTAAAAATATTCTTGAATATTTATTTAGGATCAACTGTATATTCTCAATTCTAACTCAACTGTAGAATCCCCCAAACACGTCTGGCGGAAAGACATTCTTCAATTGATCCAAATTATTTTTTACATCAAGTAGTAAAATCACTTACACACACACACACACACACACACACACACACACACACACACACACACACACACACACACACACACACACACACACACACACACACACATTTAATGATGTGTTTCTGTAATAAAAACCAAAATATGTCAGAAATGTAATTATTTAATACTGACTTTTTAATGTTTATTATTTATTATTTTAAAAACTTTATTTTTAAACATAAATATTTTTAATAACTGGTGGAAATAAATAAATTGTTATTAAATATTTTTGTCCTAGTTAGTTTAATTTCATTACCATCTTTCATGACGCTGTAAGGTTAAAAAAAAAGTATACGCTGGCAAAATAATGAGGGGGTAGTTACTTTGCATAAAAAATTGTCAGTCAGTTCTCTGGAGAATAAGTTGATGTTTAATACGAGTATCAAAGGTGAACATTTCTTTTAAAATGTTAATTTTTATTACGACCATTGCTATGAAATGAATTTTAAATCATTGTATTGAATATAAGAATGAAATAAAAAGGGATAAGAAAAATGTATAAGAAAAAAAGGATTATATATTTTTAAAACTGAATTTAAGAAAAGATTTAAACAATCATTGGCTGTATAAGATAAACTCCTGAAATTATTTACTTCTATTTTTAAGCAACACTTTCCTATGCCATTATAAGATGCAAATTGGTCACGAATGTGTCTAGCTAAATTTGGGATAATTAAAAACTTTTTTTTACAACCCAACAAATTCCCTTATGCCTTTGAGTATACTACTTTCCAATTCGTTTCTTTTTCTATTTTTTTCATCGATTAGAATGAGTATACGGCAAAAACTGAGTATAATGGGTTATTGCAAGTTGAAAGCTGCCAGTGAACCCAAGGAAATAAAAAGTGCGACATCTTTACACGTTTTCCCACAAAAGAAATATGTAGCTAAAGCAAAATTCAAAGATGAGGATGCTGAATGTACATCAGAACTTGGAAAGGAGGAACATGGAGAAAATGCGAATATGATGGAGACAAATATAGCAATAAAAGTTGAAGAGGTATTTCCGGCAGGAATTAACTTTGTTAAAGAAATTGCCAATGGAAGAGAGCTCCAGTGCATGCGGTAAGGACAGGCATGAATATGAAGAAGGAACAGATGAAGTTACTGGAAATAAATAAATAGATCTGGCAAACATAAAGATTGCTGTGTACGAAGACATCGCATTTTGGTCACGAGCCTGCTCAGGGCAGTTGCTTGTAACATTGGGACCTAAAAGGTTTCAAAACAAAGATCAACTGTTTGATCCGACGGTAAGTCCGGGGAAAAAACATGGAAAATGGAGAAACTGTTTTGAGATCATGGTTGCTGTAGTCAAAGACGAACAAATTTCTTTATTGTTTCTGCTGTCACCTCTTACTGAAGATACGCAAATCAAGTCTAGTAATTTTAGGATTTTAAAAGTTCTGGAAGCTTAGTTAAAAAATGCATGAACCTGAAAATTCATCTAACCACCAAAGAGTCTTCAAGGAATGAAAGATGTTGGAAATGACCCTTAATAAAAGTAAAACCCTTGACAGTAAATTACCAGAACAGACTATGGAAGAAAGATAGATTTGAAGACAGGTTTTAACATGGTTACTTGATATCGACAAGTTTTCAACGAAACAGAACCTGCCTTTTAAAGGTCATCAGGAGGATGTATGTAGTTCCAATAAAGGTAACTTTATGGAACTTGTTGAATTTATAAGCAAGTATGATCCTGTTCTTGGAAAGCATTACTTGAAAGAAGTAAATGATAACCGGCAGTACTTGTCAACAAAAATCTAAAATACATTCATATCTTAGGAAACCACGTGAAGGAAAATATATTGGATCGAATTCGAAAAGCTAATAATTTTTCGATCATATTAGACAGCACGCCGGACATACTGATCAGATGAGTTTCATTTGTCGATATATCGTTGCTGAAAACAAAGAAGTGAGGGTGCAGGAATCATTTCTTGTTTTTTTTTTCACTGAGTATGGGAAGATAGTTTATGATATCAAGAAGATGATTTTGGATCAACTGGCAAAAGAGAAACTTGTTTTCAAAAAATGTAGAGGAATAGGATTTGACAATGGCTGGAATTTATGGTAGTGTTCAATGTTTTCCATGAAATATAAACAGGAAAGCTAAAGTTATGAGGTGTTCATGCCTCAGCAAGTGCCATTACATTGTTCGTGGGAAGTCTTATCTTCGCATATAAAGGTCATGATGGCGCGTTTGGTAACCACCCGTTGGAGAGTACGTTACGAAGCTGTTCGTGCAATGAAAACCGGATTTCAAGGAGTGATTCAGGCATGGATTCATTAACCTCAGCTTAAAAAATCTTCACACGAGACGGGATGCATAAATTATTTTGCTTTCAATTCAAAATTTCTCCTTCATGTCACATTTGTTTTACTGGGAAGAAATTCTGGGACAAATAAATTTCATTCAAAAGAAAGTTCAAGAAACTGTTGTTGGTTTGGATATGTGTGTAACCCACACGGATTGGACTAAAATTTCCTTTAACCGAAACAGGGACCGGCTGTTGTCTGAATCGGTTAATCAAAGTAAAGTGCAAGGAAATGAAAAGTCCAGTTGAAAAGCGGAAAAAAATAGAGTTACCTGGGGACAAGGAAGATGATGTATGTCAAACACATGTGCAGGAAGTAAAGTCATGATTGACTTGTGAATGAACTAGCAGCATGATTTGTCCTCGTGGTGTAATGGTTAAAGCAATGGACTGCAGAATCGTAGTAAACGAGTTCGAACTCCAGTCGCGCTATTCTGTTTACTTTTGGGCAAATACCCTTGGGAAAGGTATGAACCCCTTTATCCTCCCAGCTATGGATTAAATTGCATCTCTACTGTTCTTCTAGAAGGATGGATTTGGCATTAAATAACCCACGAAGGTTGATATGCCATTAAAACAAAGAAACCAAACCAAACAAAATGAATTGATAATTTATGGAGGAAATATTTCTAAAAGATGGTACATGAGAAAGTTCCAATTACGAACGAAGATATACGACACGCCATTTGGGAAAGTTGGAACCACTTTGATAAAGAATATTGCGTTTAATAAGTGAAATGCATGTGTTGAAGAATTAAAAGCTCGAGAAGGCACAACTAAGAATAAATTCTATTTTTTTGTCCATAAATTCCATAATTTTTCTCTTCAATATCAGGTTATTCCATGTTTCCTTCTGCATAACTTGGAAAAATTATATCATTAATCTCACTAATTTAATCTAGTTTGTTTAAAGAATATTTCATGAATCCCGAAAGTTCAGCTATTAAATTTAAAAAAATGTTTTACGTTTAATCTATTATTAGTTTATTTACTGCTAAAGTGAATATTGGTGTTCTAATTCCATAATTTTTTTTCCAGCGGTAGAACTGAATAGCAATGGCATTTGCCATTATTTGGCAGCATTTTCTTTTAAATTTCTTGATATTTTAAAATCTATTTTATGATAAAAACTCATAAATTTATGAAGCACGATGTCCAAGACGCTTCTACTAGCCGGAAATGGCCTCCTCTTGAAAAATACTTCAGAGAATGAGCATTTAAAGGCAACACCCAATGAATGTAAAGTGAGAACCCCTCCACAGCAAAAACTCCAGTGACAACAACAATTACAAATCTAATAATAGGTTATTTGATATGGATATACGTTATAAGTAAAGACGTTAGGTCAACAATGTGAACAAGAATAATGCTAATAAGAACAGCAGTAATAATAGAAGAGATTATCATTGAACTAAACACAAAATTCAAACGTTAATGTTATTAATATCACGAGTTATGTCAAACTTATAATAATATTTTATCGTCCAAGTTAAGATATCGTTGTACAGACTCTTCTAAAAAATTCTGCACTCATTCTTATGATGCGAAACCATTTAAAGAGATTTACTTTCAATTGATACTCATCAAGACTTACCTCTAATATGAACAAATAAACAACAACAACAAAATTGTCAGAATCTTAAAAAAAACTAGAAAAGAAATTGGTGGAGCTAGAGATCCGGGGGAACCAAGAAACCGTTCGGATCACAGCACGACTAGGATTGGTTATAATGCTGAGAAGAGTCCTGGAGAACCGAGAAGATTGCTGTCACTTGGATTCCAGTCGGTAACAATCAATAAATGAAATACTAATTCTAATTTATATCATAGTGATCCGATTTAATCATAACACTAAAGAGATATAGCATATATTTGTTAGCACAACAGAACTAAAATGCTCGAACGTAAAGAAGAAAGCAATTTCAGATCCAATTTAAACTATATTCAAAATATCAAGAAATTGAACGTATTTTACACAGCGGTTCAAAACAATTATTCATATTGATCTTATAATGAATAAACCATTTTTGTTTAAAACCAGTTCCCATCAGACCATTGAAGTTAAGCAGCGATGAGCCTTTCTGAGATTGGTGACCACTTAAGAACAGCAGATACCGGAATCAACTTGAGACCTATGTGCCATACTAAGCTGAGCTTAAAGAATAACAACAACTTTTGTTTTATGACTTTTATATTTTGTCGAGGGTTCTCTGAAAAAGTCGACGGACCAAAAGGATTTTTTGTGTTAATATAATTTGTGCAAGACGATCCGTGAAGTCGGTGAGTTCTCGTTGTAACTTCGTACAATGATTATATGGACGCTCTTATTTAGGAAGGAGTGAAGGATTCTGATCAGCATTTCATAGTTAACAAGCGGTCCATAATGATATTGATGCTTCTATTTAGAAAGGCGTGAAGGATTCTAATTGGAGTTTTATTGTTATCTACATTATATAGAGAATTTGAATGATTAAAAAGATGATGTTCATCACGAATGTATCCCCCATCCCAAATAATAATTCAGATAAAATTGAACTGAAAATAGTTTTATTCTCAAAGTTCTGGTATTTTATAAGATGGGAACTACATGAAAATGCTGCGTGCCATTTCGAACAAATCCTGGAAGCAACACAGCACAAAACAGCAGCTGTACGGTCATTTTCCTCCCATCTTACAAAACATCCAAGCAAGACAAACAATACAGGCTGGGCTCTGCCGGAGAAGAAATGACGAACTCATAAGTGACGTTCTCTTATGAACTCCTACACATGGACACACCAGTGTTGGCCAGTCAACAAAGACTTACATACATCAAGTCTGTAAAGACACTGGATGTCATCTAAAAGACCTACCAGGAGTGATGGCTTATAGGGATGGGTGGCTAGAGA
The DNA here is from genome assembly GCA_963585895.1 of Sepioteuthis lessoniana. Lineage (NCBI taxonomy): Eukaryota > Metazoa > Mollusca > Cephalopoda > Myopsida > Loliginidae > Sepioteuthis > Sepioteuthis lessoniana. Next base: position 34,880,999 of record OY757919.1, on the reverse strand, counting down.
GACCCAAGGGACTCCGCGCTAACAACATTACATGATGATGATGATGACTGTAATAATTAACTTAGCATCATATGTTGTGTTGAGTTACGGCTATATATATATGTAAAGAGAATTATATATATATATATATATATATATATATATATATATATATATATGACAAGAGTGCTGGTTGTAAAGCAGGTGATTTACTGATCACACACTCTTTTAATATACATACGTTCATAAGTATGAATATTTTAGTGATTCAAAACGCAAACATTTAATTCTGCCTCTTCAGTTTGTTATTTTCTGAAGATAAACAAGCTTCCGTGCAAGTCATAAGTGAATGTGCTGGAGTTTCTCTGAGGGTTTTGTAAATAGACCAGTTAAGAAGAGGGTCCCACGGTCCTACACAATGGTAACCTGACACCCGATTCATGACAGCAGCACTCACTGGGGGTAGAATGAAGTTGCTGTTTTTTCCCCCTTTTTTCCCCTATTTTTACAGCAGTTTTTCTTACTTGAAAAAACATTGAAAGCGCGTCCCACTTTATTGTTGGTAGCTGATTTTCGTAGCTTGTCTATACACATCTTGAATATTACCCTCCTTGTAGAAATGTGTATGTTTTACCATGAGACTAGCATAAGAGTGCTTTTTTCTCTTGTCTCTTTCTAGATATTTCTTCTTATTTCTTTTTCTATCTAGATTTTTCTTTCTTTTTTCAGACAGATCTCTCTTTTTTTTAAATTTTTATCTTTCTTTTTTCATCTGAATATTTCTTTCTTTTTTCCTTTTAATCTGACTTTTTCCGTTTAAATCTTTCTTTTCCTTTACATCTTTCTTTTTTCCATTTAGATCTTTTTTTTTCCTCTACATCTTTTCTTTTTTCCATTTAGATCTTTTTTTTTCTTTACATCTTTTCTTTTTTCCATTTAGATCTTTTTTTTCCTCTACATCTTTTCTTTTTCTATTTTGATATTTCTTTTTTTACTTTCAATCTTTCTTTTTCCATTTCTTATTTCCGATTTTTCTTTTTCCTTCATCCTCCCTCCTTTTAGTTATTTTTTTCTTTTTCCTAACTTTTCTTTCTTTTCTTCTGATCCGCCTCAGTCCGAAATTTGAATCTGAAATTAGAACACTGTTCAAAGTGAGAACCGACTCTGTTGGTAACAAACACGAAGGTTTGTTTATCAAACTACGAAAGAAAATATTTCTTGGTTTCTTTTCAATAAATGATGATTAAAGGTGACCATCTCCCTTCCTCTTTTTTTGTCTTATTTCATAGCAGCGGTTGCTAGTAAAAGCAGAGAGGAATAATTCTTCACTTCCTTTTCTTCAATACTGCTAGTTTTGCGTGTGTGTCAGCTTTGACTGTTAACGAGGGACAGAGTGAATTGTGCGCGTGTGTTAGTGAAACAAAGAATCGTGTTTGTTTTTCTTTTCTTTTATAACATAGAAACGTTTGATCCAGACCTCTGAGCGAAACTTCTCACCAGCACTGGATCGAAATCGGCTTTCTCAGCAACCTTTACGAACTGACTTCATATTCCCATTCGTTGGTTTTTTTTATGTACATTTTGTAGACAAATGGTCAATGACCTAAATGCTGGCTTATTTCCCGAAAACATATTTTCATAAATTTATCAACGGAGGATCAGTGACCTCACACTGAATTTTCATCAGTGTTCATTCTGAATCTCAGACAGCTAAAATCCAGGCGTATCACGTGGCAAAATAATCATAATTAGAAATTACAGTCAAAATCTGGGAACAAATTTTTCTTGAAAAAAACTTGACACTTTCTCCAACTCAATCAGAAGTTAAAAGTATAACTTCGGGTATAAATCTTTTCAAACCTTCTTTCTATCGAATTCTATGAATTCAAACTTATTGAGCTGTCTCTCTGGTTATCATCCTTTTAATCATTCAGTAAAGTTCCTTGGTGGCTATGCAAATTATTCCCTTATTAACAGTCAGACTAAATCACCATTTGACTATTGATACAAGGGTGTGGTCCATGCAATCCACACGTTCATATGCAAGTAACGTTGTACCAGGACCAGCGCCGGCACCCAATTATTACTTTTTGAAGGGCAGATTATACCCAGAATCATCATTTGGCTACGTTCAGATTTCGCTGCATTCAATTTTTCCGGCGCTAATCAACAACGATTGTTGCGAAGAAAAGGACCGCTAGTTACAATGTAGGCTTCATCTTCAGGGTTTATGCTTGATCTCATGTTGACTTTTTTCTCTTCTCGAAATCAGTTATAATGTTGTCTATAATCTTTTTGATATTTATAACAGTAAGCGAAAGAGGAATTTGATAGTCTGCAGATCGGTACTGGCACAATTTCTTATAACTGCGCATTTGAAGAGAAAACATTATCTTTTTTACGTAAGAAGAATTATCCATTAATATTTGAGGGTTTTTTTCTTTTAGGTTCAAATTTTATTTTAATATGGTTGTCCCTCCTGAAAAAATTCTCAGCCTTTTTTGTTTGATAAGTTAAACTTAGTGTTCGATATTTATCTCTATAAAGAACTTCATTTTCGTCTTTCTCCCGATTAAGGCCCTCATAGTCAAAATATTCATCGAATTGTTTGCATTTAATATGAATCTGTTAATTGGATGAGATATTCAGATATTTTCTTAGCACGAATTTATTTTGATTAAATTGGTCTGACTTGAATTTATCACATTTGCATTTGTCACCCACCCAACTTTACGCTCAGCCATTTCGGTGACATACGTCAGCTCAGGAATTATAACGCATGTGTTTACATTTGTGCTATCGGATAGCAGAGTATATATATATATATATATATATATATATATATATATATATATATATATATATATATATATCAAAGAGAAGATATATGTGGATAATATGAGACCATTTTTCAAGAGAATATATCCGGCACAAATTTTGTTATTGGTGACGGGAAAAATTAATAAGCTGTTTGATGTCACTAATTAGACTTTGCTGAGTAGCTGACAAAAAACAGAGATTGTTTTAGCTCTGACAGTCTGTTTGTAACACTAGATTTGATACTATCGATAATAATTGGTGGAATCTATTGGTCTTTCGAGAACAAAGATGTACACCTGAATCTGAACACTGGTCTAGGCAAGACTCTTTAAAGGATCAGCAGTTTCCTACTCAGCAAGTCTTCTCTTCTCCACGTTAACGATGTCGTAAGAGTTACCAGAACGAAGTTATAATCGCTGGTTTTGACTCAATCGCTGATTTTGACTCAATCGCTGGTTTTGACTTCAGAGTGGTTATTCTTTTAGACAAGTCACCCACCAAATCTAATGTACACAGTGTCTTCTAGAATTTTAGGAGTCGAAAAAGTGAAGGGATAGATTTATGTCATTTATCCAATTTATATTGTTATATAACTTATCCAATTATTAACCTTGATCAAATGAAGACATTATTTGGGACTATTCAACGCTAAATAACGCGATTACGATCATACTCCAAATATACAAACCAATCTTGATTATGAGTAGCTTCGGCACAAATTGAGAAGAAAAACCTACTTTAGAGTAATTAAATGGTTTATTTTTAAAAACACATTGAATCACCATTAAACGAAACAAAGTTTAGTCTTAATCCAATTAGAGGAAAATAGAAGGGAATCTTCTATATTCGAAAAACCAAACGATTGATTCGAACAAGTACGGCTCCAAAATAGGATGAATAAAGGCAGAAATTGACGAAAAGTGTCTAAAATTAGGTAAGAGAAAAAGCGTAACATTCTCTCTGGAGAATGAGTTTCTTTGATAACAAGGTATTTTTATAATTTGAACTTGGAAGTTTTTAATTGTTCATAGTATTTATTAGATGATATAGGTTTTGATTCTTCATTTATTTTCGGACTAATAGAAAAGTCATACAGAGAAATATGAATTTTTATGATAGACTCTAAAAAATCAGTTCTTTACAAAGACAGATGAAAAGTCGTTTGAGGAATGATAAAATTAACTGAGGAATGAGAGAAGACAGTGAAACAAAATGATAAATATATTCTTCAATAAACGTAAAAAAAGAAAATAAGAATATAAGCAAAATCTCGATTTATTAAATAAACACAACGAACTTTGGACAATGGAGAATCCATGGATTTGCAATTTATCAAATCATCTGAATTAACGGAAATGTTTATTTGTGTTTATTTAAATGCAGACAGAGCTACGTAGCCTTTAAGAGTAGAAATACTTAAAGTATTCCATATATATCGACAGTCAATAATAGCTCAAATGTTATTCGTTTATTTCAAAGGTGGACCGTTACTGTCCCTGTGTAGGTATCTAAACACCTGGGCGGTTTTTTTCGTTCGTCAGTCAGTCTGTCAGAGAGGGGTTGAAGGAAAGGCTTATATTTTCACGTGCTCCAAAGTGAGTTAGGAAAAAGTTGAAAGCGAGGTTTGCCTTTTTCTTTGACTTCACCGGAGTAAAATTTACCATCAACTAAGTGAGAGTTAATTGGTTTCCGCAGTTTAATAGAATTCTAGAAGAGGTTTCTTTCTGAAGGAAACAAAAAAGTTACTGAGTTCTCCCTACTCAATGTAAGTCTTGGGAGCCATTTTTTTTCAAGAAGAAAGAACAGTGGAAGAAATTTAACGAAAAACGTTAAGTTTTTCAGACCTCCATCCTTTAGAAGTATCGGATATATTTTCTTGAAAAATGGTCTCTTATTATCACCATATATCTTCTCTTTGATATATATATATATATATATATATATATATATATATATATATATACTCTGGTATCCGATAGCACAAATATAAACACACGAAAGCTAATACATATGCGTTATAATTCCTGAGCAGACGTATGTCGTCGAAATGGCTGAGCGGTTAAACATCATGTCTAGTGTAAAGTTGAGCGGGTTACAATCCAAGCTTGAAGCGTCATGCGTGTTTAGCCACACAGGAGAGTTGTGAAAAGATACAACTGGAAGAGTGAAGAAAATTATTCCCTTCCTGCGCCAGAAAATAGGAAGAAAAGAAAAAAGAGAACTCTGAATTCAGACACCATATTGGTATTTCTGTAAAAGAATAATTTTGTAAGATACAACTTTTCATGTTACGGTGCAACGGCAAGGAAGTCCATTTGACTTTACACTTCTATCCTTTTATTTTATTTATATATATTTTTTTTTTGCGTTAAATCAAATGTGCTTTTAGCTCAACTGTGCACGGCGAAAATTGTGCAATGTCAGTGGAAACGTATGTGTCAAATTTATTCCCTTTTAAATAAATTCTTTGTAATGGGATAAATGTTTGGTTGTCTCTGAAATATAATTGTTGTTTTTTTGTATGTTAATTGTTTAATTTTTTCTCTTATTTCTCTGTTCGTATACGCCTTTTTTATTACTTTTCTTTTTCTTCTCTTCCCTACGAAGATTTTCGGTTTACTACAGTTTTAGACAGCCACATTCAGGGCTTAGTTAACTTCTTTCCCCTCGTTTTTGAACCCACGGTTGATGAGCTCGAGGTAATTCGAAAAAAATATATTCTTGGCTTCAAAAACTGCCTCAAACAAACCATCCTGATAGAATCATCTCGTCTATCTTTTATATCCCAGCTTGTGGCGGCACCTAGGAGTTTGTCTGTTAGCAACGTTCAAGTCTTGAGAAGAACGGAAGTTTGAGAACGTCCGGCAAGGGAGTGTTTTAGTGGTCACGTCAGCAACATTATCGAGTCGAATACTTACCCTACCCACCTGAAACGACGACAAAAGAGGCAAGACTATTCGGTCGTGTCATGCACCTCCTTGTAAGCCGGAAAAATATGAGTTCTTTCTATATGATGACAGGCATAAGTAGGTAAGAGTATCGTCTACGAAATGAGAGAAAGGGAGAGAGACAGAGACAGAGATAGAGAGACACTCACACGCAGAGAGAGAGAGAGAGAGAGAGAGAGAGAGAGAGAGAGAGAGAGAGAGAGAGAGAGAGATGACAACAGGCCATTTCCTTCTGCTGTGTCCACTGTTTAGGAAACAGGCTTTCTATATTAAATTTATTTTTGGAACATAGAAAATTTGTAGCATTTGGTGTTTCGCTACGCAAAAACGTTTTTTTTTTAAATCAATCCGCACATACAGTAAAGTTAAAAATGAATACCACTAATTATTACTTCAAGCTTACTAAGTCCTGTAAGTCTGCTTAAAAAGAACTGCACACGTATAAGTCAATATAATTACTTTGTGATTATGCGGATAAGAAATCAAAATTGTGGTTTGTGTGTGTGTGTGTGTGTGTGTGTGTGTGTGTGTGTGTGTGTGTGTGAAATTTGCAATGTAAAATAAGATGGATGCAACTTACATAGTTTTCCTACGCTATCTAAGATTGAAGCATTGTAAAATTTAATACCGAACGTAGATAAAATCGCTTTTTAAAAACTTGAAAAAATAAAAAAATAAAAAAACGTTTAAAATCGAAAGGTCGTCACAAGACGATATAAAACTGACAGTAATACGATAAAGCTTGTAACAATCGCTTGGTTTTAAAAGCTTTTCAAATTTTTTAAAAAGCGATTCTATTTACGTTCAGTGATATATATATATATATATATATATATATATATATATATATATATATATATATATATATATATATATATATTAGAATAGCGTAGACATAGAGTCAACGGCACTTGGTGACAGTTAGTTATTCGTCCATGTGATCATCAGATCCTTAGCTATATATAGTAGAGGACCAACATTTTTTCGAGTGAAATGAGGGACTTGAACTGTTCGCATCTTTAATAAGCTTTTCGCTGTTATCCTACAAATATTTTATATTGAATTATATTGATATTATTTCCTAGACGCATTTTCTCATACAGAACACACACTTTTTAGCAATGTGGACTAAAATAACTTGTGAGGTCACTCCGGAATTAGGGTGTCACCAATATTGAGCACTTTGCTGATAAATATAGCAAACTCTCTCATTCTCTCTCTCTCTCTCTCTCTCTCTCTCTCTCTATCTATCTATCTATCTATCTATCTCTCTCTATATATGTGTGTATGTGTGTGTGTGTGTGTGTGTGTATGTGTGTGTGCGTCATTCATATAAATTAAAGTCCAAGAATGAATTATATGGAATTATTCATATATAGAATATATGACAAGTTTCATATAATTCTAATAGAGTGCTCGATGTATGGCTTTTATATGGGAATACATTGAAAAATTCTCATACAGAGCAAAAATTTATATCTGTAATATCAAAGAAAATTTTCGCATATATATATATATATATATATATATATATATATATATATATATATATATATATATATGAAAATAGCGCATATATATATATATATATATATATATATATATATATATAATTTTCATATATATATATATATATATATATATATATATATATATATATATATATATATATATATATGAAAATAGCGCATATATATATATATATATATATATATATATATATATATATATGAAAATTTCCTGTAATAAAAAAACAAAAACGAAATAAACCAATATTGGTTTATTTTGTTTTTTTTATCATAGGAAACTTTTTTTATAAATTTAATTATGAATTTTTGGATGATTATTTTAATGAAAAAGTTTTTCCTCATAAAAACTATGTTTTTGTATTTCCATTTTAATTATCTGATGAGGCAATCCACAATTAGCGAATTGTCAAAATAAATTTATAATGGCTTAGTATCTGTTGAGTTTTCTTTGATATTACCATTCAGCCAATCCAACTAATATAAATGATTTGTACGAAGTTATGTGATTTCAAGTGTTCCTCTCTAATGCTAATGATTATTCCAATCTAGTATTGATAATTTGCGCACAGTTATACGGTTTCAAGTATTTCTCTCTAATATTAATGATTTATGAGAAAGCTTTGACATTCAAAAAGATTAATACGGTTACGCTTTTGAAATAAATTTCGAGCACTAGTTACGTCATAATTTTGAAACAGAACGTCACCAACGAAAAGAGAATTTGCAAAACTTTTTTTCATATCATTTTAGAAAATAAAATTATCTAAAACTTTCGGTAAGATCTAAAGCTAGTAAAACCAACAAACTAAAAAGACGAAGTACCGAGCAAATATCACAATATTAAAATGATAAAATATCTAAAGATATATGAAAACACTCACAACTCAACTTCACGGTATCGATGATCAAGTAAATATTTTGAACAATGAGTGGTTAACGGCCATTAAACACAATATATATTACCTGTCATAAGTATTTCCCCCCCCAATTTTATTTCTCATCCTAAAAATGTTATTTTTGATGAAACAAGTTGAGCACGATAATGGTTTCATTCCTTATGCTAAATACCAGCCTTCTTGAGCCGTATTAAATACAAATTAAGCCAAAATATCACGAAAAACTTCTTTAATCAAAATGACCTCCTTAGGCCATATTTTTTCCACCAAAGACTGGAGGTAGACAGAAGATAGTCCTGCCCAGCTTTCCTGCAAGAGTGACTAGAGGTGAACTGCACTTAAGGGTTATATAGTTCTGACTATACCATTTATATAGGGTTATATAGTTCATCCCATACCATTTCAATGAGATTTAAGTCCACTGATTGTGCCGGCCAAAAATCAATTGAAGAACGTGTTGTTCCTCTTTGCTTTTAATGTTCCTCTGGTAGAGTTTATTTGCATGCTTTGGGTCATTATCCTGCATGAGTATAGATCCTTGACCCACAAGCCGCGTTCCTGTTGGGATCGTGTGATGCTGCAATTTGTTGTGATAGCCGGTTTATTTCAATTTGTCCCATTCCACCACAGAGCCTCCTCTATGCTCTACGGTTGATGTGATGCGCGGATTTGCAGTTCTTTCACTAACTCTTCACTGCACATAGACCCTCCTATTTGAGCCAAAGATTTTGAACTTTGATTCATCAGTCCAAAGGACTTTATTCCACTACTCAGTCTTTGACTACCTTGGCCTACTGGAGCCTTTTGCCATTGTTTTGCTTCCTCAAAAGGAGTTTCTTGACAGCAATTCTGTCATATATGCCAGTTTCATAGAAATTTCTCCTCACAGTAAATGTTGACTCATTTTTTCATGACATTGGTTCAGTTGTGCAGAGATGTTTGGAGTAGTCAACCTTCTGTCACACAAAGTAAAACAGGTAATATCTTACAAGCAGTAATTCAACACAATCATCGTCTAATGTAAGTTCAAGTAGTGGTATAATGGAACCTTTGGAAAATGTTTTATTCATGCTCAGTACTAAAGAAGAAAAATGCCTTCAAATCAATTTTTCAAAAGATTATGGTTATACAAAAATCAAAGTTACAGACGACGACTTGTATTTAGTATAATAAATAAAAACATTGTGGTGCTTAACTTGTTTCATTAAAAATAGCACTTTTAGGATAGGAAGTGAACATTTTTTAGGGTGGCCAAATACTTTTAATGGTGGTGGTGGTAGTGTGTATACATATTTATATATATATGGTGGGGGCATAGATTCTCATGAAGAAAAGAAGATTGTTATTCGTATATCTGCTCGTTGTTATATTATTTCATTAATACTTGCAGTTATATCCGGCTGGATGTGATCATTTGGTAACATCTTTCATCCTCATTACGCTTCACATTTTCCCTTTGGTTATTATTGTCGTTTGTTCAAAAGGACTGAATTCTACGGTCAGTCTCACTAGGCAGCCTGACTTTAGACTAAAGAATGGCACGTGATCTTGTGTAATCGGATCTATGAAGCATTATCATTAGGGCGTCTGATTTCGTCGCCAAGTCAACCACCTCTGAAAAGGATATTCCTACCACGATCTAAAGTTTAATACATTGAAACGTTAACCTCTTGTTGATTTGATTTAAAGAGCATATCGCCTGTCCTGCCCTAAATTAATGATCATAGAAATATATGTAAGTGCTGTAATATAATATTCGGAATTCTTTACCGACTAAATGGAGCCGGGATCCTTCTCACAAGACGCAGACGATCGCAAATTTAACGGATTATTCCGAGTAGAGTTTTTTAAATTTTGATTCAAAAGATCTTTTATTTATTCATTTTTTAAATATGACGACCTCAGTCGTTTATAAAAATTTTGATTTTGGACAAAACCAAAAATATGCGGATGTCCTGTTAGATTTGAGAGTGAGTCTATCGAGTTCTATGCCTAACCCAGATTTTAGATTTGTCGCATATTTTTCACTTTTGTATGGAACAATTCGCTTCGGAAAAGACAAATAAACCAACAGTCGAATCATTCTAATCTTTTTTTTTTTTTCTTCTGAGGCAGGAGTTTTTTTTTTGCTCTTTTCTTTTAAAATATTTATTCCGAAAATGGGTGAGTATTCTAAGTTGAGTTAGAATTGAAAGGAAACCCCCTGATGAAATGTAGGATTTTTTTTTTTCGAAAAATAAAAAGTTGCAGTGAGTTTGAGGATCTAATTAGTTCAAATTAAAAAAGAAAATTTAAAAGAATTTTTTCTCAGTGAACTTGAACGAGTGAGCGGTAAGAATAAAAGCAAAATAAGAAATAACAAGAACTGAATATTTTCAACGGGCGGCATGTTGATATTTGTTGGGGACTAATGTTAATAGAAATGACACAACACAAATGCAACAAAATCGAGACGTTTTATTCTTGGATAGATCTAAGAACAGAAAATTTTAATTGTTCATATGTTAGATCACTGCAAGTAGCAATGAATTATCATCAGCCGCGTGGAGTATAGGGTTAGTGTCCAGGTTGACGGTCGTAGTTTGATACGGGTCGTCCAACGGTCAAGCAAGGCGGACTGCAAAGAGATTTCGAGACAGTTGTATTCGCCTTGCCTGGGAGATAAGTGAACTGACTGGGTATTGGTATTTGTCGTGCGCCTCGCGTACGCACAAGTTAGGCACGAGGACTTTTTTACTTGTGGGTACCAGGCGCAGGACTGTAGCCCACAGACGCCCGGAGGTTCCAAAAATGCCTTTAGTCCCGTTGACATTTCCCTAAAAAGAGGCGCCTAATAGCGCCAGGAGACATTCCTATCTCTCTAAGACTCTAAGACTCAAGGACACCGGTCTCAGCCGCGAAACGTCACCCACGTCAGGCAACCTCAACCGCCTGGCACCAAGCCAAGACACACCCGACCTGACCTGTTAACTAGGGAACATGACCAGACGAAGTGTGCCTCGGTCCGGTGGGCTATGTTTTGACTTTATAGTATTTGGGCGGGGGTCACGTTCTATCGCGTTAACTCTGCAAAATCCTAAGGAAGAAAGTGATTGCGTATTTTCAGTACACCTGATTGGTCAAAAAATGTGGTTGAATGTTGTTTTTGTTTTTTTTTAAGTTGCGTTTTTCCCAAATTCTTGAATTTTCTAGAACATATGCGTGGGCATTTTATCATGTTTACAATAGCGCCAAAATGTATCCGTTTTTTCGAGAATTTTCTTTGACGAGGAAATTGGATAATTTCCTATAAATCAACCACTTTTCTCTCAATCTAAATTTGGTTGTCTGTCCATGTTCGTATACGTGTGTACATTTTGCGAAGTGATAGAAACGGCAACCCGAGTTCAAATCCTGGACTTCAGACAAATGCCCATGGCAAAGACATGAGTCCACTTGTTCTTTTACCCAATGGACAAATAGTTTTTAGGCCTTGTTGACAAAGCTTAATGAATTCTAATCTTGATTAAAAAGCATGAACTCTGTTTTATCTAAGATCAAGTAGGGCCTAATGCCTCTTGCTACCTACTCCCGTCTATGCGGCAGAGATTCAGCTGGAGCTGGTGAATTAGCAAGAAGCGCTAGATCATGTGTGTGGTCTGCACCAGAAATAGTTTCTGCAGGTTATCTTCAACTTCTTGACATTTTTCAGTGTGAAATGATATATATATATATATAAATGACGTCTTAACTTACCAAAATATTCGGATTCGTGTGAACTTACCAAATTATCTGGATTTGTCTTTTATAAAATCTGCTGATTTTACTAAAAACAAATCATTTTTCCAGTGTGAAGTCGAATTATTTCGAGCTGAGTTAATAGGGACGAGTTTTTATCCATTCTTCGATTAAAATCAAGACCCAACTGCACCTCGTGTTCAGCAAATTGTTCCGCAAACAAATATTGCAAGTAGGTCAAGCATGCCAGACAATTACCATGATACATGATTCAGTAACTGATAACAACTCTCTCTCTCTCTCTCTCTCTCTCTCTCTCTCTCTCTCTCTCTCTCTCTCTCTCTCTCAGATGAAGCTTTGCATTCAACACTGGTTTTGATATTCCTGGCGTATAAATAAATCACCTGAATAGAAGCTAGTAGAACCGTGGTGACAGTTTTGACTCGTAGTATTTTTCGTTCAAACACACAAAGAAGTGCCATTACTTTAGTATCTACTTATGATTTACTGTTATTCAAATGTATTCATATGAAGAGAAACGGCAAAGAGACTTGATTACAGACATAGTAGGGTTTGGTGAGTGGATTAAGGTGACCTTGACGTTAGTGCAAACGAAACAAGACGGTAGCAAAATATCAGGAAGGGTGTTATGGTGGGAAAACAGATACGGCCAACCCTTTTCTGTTTATGGATAAATCAAGTCCACAATACTATTAAAGAACGGAAGGAAATCACTCCATCCGATCGGGAAAAATAAATTCAGGAGTGTTGACGAAGACAATTGCAATATATGACTTTGGGAATCTACTTTATTTGCCAGAATTACGAGACAACGTTAAGCTTTATATATATATATATATATATATATATATATATATATATATATATATATATATATATATATATATATTGTAACAGTGTTGGTTGTCACTAATTCACTTTGTGGGTTTGTGGCGAACCAAGTACGATATAATTTGAAGAGTGCTCAATATCTAGGATAGAGCTATTATATGATAATAATAAATAATATCTTTTTATCATACAACATACATGTGCGATACCCTAGGTGATAACACAGTTTCGGTAGCTCAAGGCGGTACTGCCACTCCTGTTGCTACCAAGCAGCTTTTGCCACCGGACAGGGTATTAAAAGAATTATATATATATATATATACGCCAGATCAATCAATAGCCGAGACTACATTGGACGTTCATCTTTATTCTTTGTGTGCAGTTTGTGATTTAAAAAAAAAACGCGTTTACTTTCGGCCGTTGACGTCATTACGCGTTTACAGTAACCGTTTCCTGGTGTTACGCAATCATACGGGAATGGTGGTTCCGCATGCTTTTCATTCATGTTGAAAACTTCTCGCTTTTGACCAAATTCAACTTGATGCATGTTGCGCTGTGGTCTGAAGACGATTTAAGGCAACTTTCAAACTGCGGCCTGTGATTCCTATTTTTGAAAGAAACGAAATGACTGTGTCCACGAAAACCACGATAACCAACTTCAATAGAAATCACATGGCTAATCCAACCTTTTTCCACGCAGTCGGCACGCAGTGTCTCACATCGGTTTTTCTTCCGCTCGAGTGCTTCCTCCCGGTTTTCTTCCCAGGGGACAGTCAATTCTATGAGGAGGATACTTTTCTTTGAATCGAACCACGCTACAATGTCTGGCCGCTTTTCTGTTTGAATAATGTGAACTGGAAATTGTAGAGATGTCTTTAGATCCGCTAAAACTTTCCAGTCACTAGCTCCGTTCAGTAGCTTCATATTGGGATTTTTCTTGTTTCCTCACAGGACATTCACCTTCCTTGAGAAACTGAATTATGGGTTGCTTGGCTGTTATAGATTGCTGGTTTGCTGTCTCACATTGAGCTTTTAACAATTCTATGACCACCTCTAACACCTTGTTATGTCGCCATGTGTACATCTGAAGCGATTGTGGACATGCAGATAGTACATGGTGCAAGGTACCCCGATCGTTTTTACACAAGCACAGGTCCGAATCGGTATATCCCCATAATTTTAGGTTGGTCGCATTTGGTAAGAGATCATATGTAGATCGGAGAAGGAATGATACCGCCAGTGGTTCTATTGCAATTAAGGATTCCACAATAATTTAATTGGTTAGATATCATTCCATTTTGTCCAAGCACATTGTTTGGCCTGAGTAACAGAACTGGCTGTTCTTTTCACCTCTTCAAACATCCTGATTTCTTCGCTCACCATGTCTCTTTTTCTCTTTGGGCCCATTTTGGAGAGTGGGGAGGTCCTCTTGGTGTAATGGTTAAAGCGATGGACTGCGGAATCGTAATAAGCGAGTTCGTGCTCCAGTCGCGCTATTACGTTCACTTTCGGGCAAATACCCTTGGGAAAGGTATGAACCCCCTTATCGCCCCAGCTATGGGTTAAACAGTACCATTACTGTTCTTCTAGAAGGATGGCTTTGGCATTAAATAACCTACAAAGGTTGATATGCGATTAAACAAAGAAACCGAAACCAAACCATTTTGGAGAATATCTTGTTGCTCGTGCTACCCAGCCTAGCTCGATTGGTTTGAGTGACGCCAATTGTGTCTTTGATTCGTAGGCTGCATTCCACCTCCTGGGCGGCCTTAACGGCCGACCATTTCGTACCTGATTTTATTTTTGGATACGCCTTCCAAATGATCTCGTCGGCCGAGTCCTTCATCATCATGTGAAGGCGTACTTTCCCAATTTTGAATTCTACCAGTGAAGATATTGAGAGCTGTAGGTTTCCAGAATTGGTATATAAACTCACTTTCGAAAAACAAGGAGGAACTCCCAGCCACTTACGCAGGTATTTGTTGCTATACTGTTGAATCCGTTCAACACGAGATATCGCAATCTCGTACATCTGTAAGGGCCACGAAAGACGGGGTAGCAGACCATGTTGGTAACACCAAGCCTTCATCTTTCCGGGAAGACAAGTTTTGTCAATTGATTTACGCTCCTTCGAGGCTACTTTCTGAACCTCTGTACCCCAATGACGATCAGTCAGTTGGATTGAATAAAGACGTCCGAGGCTCTTTAACGGCTTCTCCCTGACTGTTGGGATCTTATCACCCCCAATTTTGAAATGGATCTTCCTAACAGAGCCTCCGACTAATGATAGGCTTCGACTTTTCTTTGGCTTAGCCTTCATTCTCGCCCAAGTGAAAAGGTTATAATACCTTTGTAGTAAACCATCGGCAGCAATTTGGGACGGGACGAGAATGGTGATGTCGTCCATAAAAGCTCTGGACGGAGGAAGAGTCAGATGTTCATTTTTCATCACTCCTTTCGACGTATTTGCTGCACCTCGTAATATGAATTATTAATTTAGGGCAGGACGGCCAGGACAAAAAGAAGTGGGGAAATCACACAACCATCATGATGCCGATCTCAAGTGCCTGCCACTTGGTAGTATAGTCGTTCACTGAATTATATGATAATGATAAATAAATATATATTAGATTTATATATTTAATGCCATGGAAGTTTGTCTGCAACCTTTGGTTAATATCTAGGATAGAGCTATTAATCAAAGGTCGCAGACAAACTTCCATGGCATTAAATATATAAATCTATATATATATATATATATATATATATATATATATATATATATATATATATTAGTTGCTTCTTCAAATCTCGGAGTATATGAATTGATTGATCAACCTGTTCATCTGTTTACCGTGTCGCGCCGGACATTACATACATTTCTCAAAATCCCTTTATCAGAAAATAAAGAAGATTTTTTTAAAATTAAGTTTCTGTTTTTTTTTAAGAAATCACTTTGTATTTTTCATTTTCTGAATATTTTGATGACTTAACACATTATATATATATATATATATATATATATATATATATTGTTGGCGACCGTTGTCGATGGTGACTCGACGGTTATAATGCTGAATGTTAAGCAAAGTGGTATCAAGTACCATTTTTTGAAACTTTGATATGACTCTACCAGCGATTGAACCCCGGTCTACCAGATCATTGCCTAACACTCAAACCACTAGGACAATGAGCCAGTCTGACCAATGATGGCCGGGTAGTGCTAATAACTCTACTAAAAATAATGTTGTGTTCTTATCAGTTTCAGATTTGAAAATAGTATATAATAACAACTATTAATCCTTGATCACAATACCTTGGACAAGAGAGAGAAAAATATTTTGCGTCACTACTTATTTGCGGACAAAATCATTCTAAACTATCTCAAAATAGATGCAATCCATTAATATGATAATGATTTATTACTGAGACAAGAAACTCAAAAAAGATTTCATGTCCTGGAAACTGATGTAAGTAAAAAAGTAAAGTTGGCGACTGTAATCGAGAGCGACCCGAAGGCTCCCTTTTCAATAGCTACTACATTGAGGTGTGGGGGAGGGCACTACTCCTTCCTCTGGATTACTCCACTTTACCCTTGATACGTACCTGTGTGCTGAGTGTTAAGCAAGGAGGTATCAATACCATTTTTGAAGTCTTTGGTATGACTCGACCTGGGATTGAACCCAGGTCTCCCGAGCCATTGGCGAACACTCTACCCACTAAACCTATGAGAAACTGATGTAAAAACGATAAAAATATGGATATGAAGTCTCTAGCTCAAAGGAAGCATTTTTTACAGGACGTGTTCCACATGACTGCCATTGCGCTTGTCTCAGTGATAAATCATTATTATATTAATGGGTTGCATCTATTTTGAGACACCCTGTATAATCTAAAACCTTTCCGGACATAATTCTAACAATTCCTGAGTGTTTGGATAAACAATTTATACACAATTCGAATAGTTATTCGTATTATGAATACAACGTTTCAGCTGCCGTACCTTTACTCTTTGGAGGTGCCCGTGGTGTAGTCGTTATCGCCGTAGGAAATGAACACGGCGATACGAGTTCAAATCCTGGACGAGACTGATTGCATTTCACATAGCACTAATACCCTTGGGAAAGGTATGAATCCAATAATTCTCCCTCCAGCTATGGGTAAATAGTAGGACAGACTAGGTTCTTCAGCCATGGTTAGGCAACTAGTGTAGGAGAAGGAAAAACTCTGAATTCAAACCTGTTAAACTCCGCTTAAAAATTGACCTTGTGTCATATCCTGCCCGAGCGGAGGGGTTGGTAAATAGTACCTTTACTCTTTGATGCTGTAGCCTCTGGCCGTTGTACTCCTCGGCCTTGTATACATAATAACCAAGATGAGAAAGATATTTCGTGACATGAAGGTGATGTAAATATTTTCTAGTCGGTCGATGGCTCTTTTATCATATGTCGCTTGATAACATCTAATTATAGGAGACATAAGAATTTGTTGAGAATGTTGCAGTTCGGTTTCTTTGTTTAATGGCTCATCAACCTTTGAGGTTTATCCTTGTAGAAGGAAAGTAGTAGTGCTATTTAACCCAAAGCCGGAAGGATAAGCGAGTTCATACCTTTCCCAAAAGTATAAAACCGAAAATGAATATAATAGCGTTAGTGGAGTTCGAACACGATTATTGCAATATCACAGTCCAGCACGTTAGCCACAACGCGACAGGGACTCTCCTAGAGAATGTTGCGCAAATTTGATAAGTTGGTATCACTAGTGTAGAAATAGTATGCCCATCGCTTGTCACGAGTGACGAACCATTAATGTTCTCTTTGTAAGGCTCTGTGGGTGCGAGCCAAAAAGGGTTAAAGAGATATGGGCACTTGGAATGGAATGACCGGTAATGGTGAAAGCAGCAGCAGCAGCAACAACAGCAGTTCGTCAGTAATTTTTCTTATGTACTTAGTTGTATTGAGATATTAAAATTAGGTAACATTTAACTCCAAGCACATTGTCAATTAGATATCGTGTTCTAAAAAAGAATTCTTATAATTCTTTTGAATGGTTTTGGTTGCTTTCATTGCAACTCAAATGTTGTTGTTTTACGACACTCTGCGGTGGTGAGGGCTTGTCTCGTAGAACCGTTACAAGTGAGTACTGAGTTGCCACATGCTTGCGGACGGCCTTCAGCTAAAGCTACACTGAGGTCTCCTTATCATGAAATAATGGCTTGTCTTGCAAATCAGTTAGTATGGGGGAGTTTCCCTGGCGTAGTGATTAACATGCTGGGTTGCGACATCGTAGTATGCGAGTTCGAATTCTAGCCGCACTATGAAGTTCGCTTTCGGACTAATACTCTTAGGAAATGCATGGACCCTTTATCCTTCTAGCTATGGGTTAAATAGTTTTTCTACAAGGATTGTTTTGGCATTAAATATACCGCGAAGGTTGATATGCCATTAAACACCCCCCCCAAAAAAAACGAGGGAGTGAATTCTATTGATTAGGTGCTTCATACTTCTGGCTTAGTGATTAGAAGTCTCGGGTCATTTTTACATTGAAGATGGGCTCCTAAGGATGAGAAATGAGAGTTCGAATCTCGCTGGACGTTCATATTTCATTTCTAATCTACACTCGTTGAATGAAAAACTGAGAAATTCAATAAAAAGTGTGGTAATGATATCAAACAAATACTTGTTAAACAGCGTGACCTCAGCTTTTTTGAAACTTTTAAGAAATTTTAAAATCCATGCACACAGTGAGCTGTCGAATTTATATATGTGAATAGCATCTACATCTCATAGCTCTTGTTTATTTCCTTTTTTGATCGTGTGTGAAAAGACGATTCACCGGTAAACTTTTAATATCACACACACGCATACGCACGCACTCGCACGTGTGTGTGTGTGTGTGTGTGTGTGAGAGAGAGAGAGAGAGAGAGAGAGAGAGGTGGGGTTGTATATGTTCTTCTTCTTCTTTTTCTTCTTCTTCTTGTGATCCACTTGGAATAGTTCAAGAAATTTAAATTTGACCATACGAACAAATGGCATTAGCACAGCCCAGAATCTCGTCCTAGAAAATGAGACGCATAAATTTCTCTCGGATTTTGAGATATAAACGGATCACCTAATCTCAGCCACCAAAGGATTGGTACAGGGACTGGAGGACTTGGAAATAAGAGGACGAATGAAGACCATCCAAACTATGGCATAGTTGAGATCGGCCAGAATACTGAAGACTTAAGGATATTTGCTGTCACTCAAACTCCAGTGGAACACCATCAGCTAACGCTGGTGTGAAAAACTCTTAAAAGAGTAAAATAGAAGAAGAAGAAGAAGAAGAAGAAGAAGAAGAAGAAGAAGAAGAAGAAGAAGAAGAAGAAGAAAATTTTGATTTAAGGAAGTGAAACTCTCTGAACTTTAAAGAGCGGGAGTATAGTAGAATTAGTCTTGGTAGCTAAAATAGGTTTTAGTGAAGAGAGTAACAAATGAAGGGGAAGAAGAAGGAAAAACGGATAAAGAGAATAAGAAGACGAAGCAAAAGAATGAAAACAGTGAAGAGAAAGAAGAAACAAAATAAATTTTTTAACCGTAATGGAAGAAACCTTCCCAAATATCTGGTCACCAAACATGATAAACTTGTTTTTGATGCATGAGAAAGGCGTTTAAATGAGTAAAAAATTGTTTTTAAATGAAGATACATCTGTCATAAGTGATGAAGTGCATGTCAAAAAGGGTTGAATTTCTGCCTAGAAGACCTGTGTGTGTGTGTGTGTGTGAGTGTGTGTGTGTGTGTGTGTGAGTGTGTGTGCGTGTGCGTGCGTGTGTGTGTGTGATATAGTTGTTTCGCTGCCAATCTGAAAAGAAAAAAAAATGGTGTCAATGTAATGTTACCATACAGTGCTACATTCAACACGACTTTCCCGCGCCGCCAGTAGAGTTCTAATTTGAGCCAAGAATGAATATAGATGAACCGTTCTTTACATTCGTCTGTATATCTTATGATTTGTTTGTTGCTAAGCAACTGACATTCGATCACAGGCGACGCTTTTCTTTCAGTAATGCACATTTGTCATTAAAATCTGACAAGCAGTTTTATTTTGCTTGTCGCTCTAAATTCTCGTCAAATCAAGATTTTATGTGTCGTAAAACGCTAAATGCATTGTTAACGCCTTTTGAATCGGAAGGCTCTTTATTATTGTGACATCAAAGTATTTGCGTTCATGGTGGGACAGATCCATTTTAGTCCTGAATTAAAAAAAAAACTCTTCGTGACTAATAAAGATTGATAAAGTTGGGAAATATTGAAGATGAGACAAGTGAATCTTTCATCTAATCAATCACAGTATATGGACGAGAAGGATTCAAATAATTATCGTTGCTAGAGTGGTCGTTACGATTATTCAATATATCATAGTCTATATCATAGACAATATAAAAATACACCCTCAGTCTCAATACTTTTTGAACACAAAGCTTTGTTTAGTTGAGCCACAAGGCCGGAAGTATGGGAAACGTAGTGAGATTCGAATTCACTAGTAATAGGCTGGCAGTTTAGCTTGCTAACCATTACAATACGCGAGGTTACTCCTTGTATATTCAAATATTAAGAGTGATATCATATGTTATATAGTGTATATAGAACTGACTCAGTATATTCGTATCCTAACGCAGTTGTTAATTGGTTTTGCATTTGAAAATTTTCATTGTATAATGTTCGACCTATGGGACTATTGTAGAAGTTAAGTGCTTTGACAAGGAAGAAGATTCTTTTGAAAATTAGAATATGTGTTGTGTAAAACAAATTAGTTTGTCACCATTAGGCTATGGATTTATTATTACACACAGAAACCACACACACACACAAGCGCGTGCGCGCAAATATATATATATATATACTTGTATATACATGTACATAATTTTTTCGATGCAATCTTTGTTAAGAATATTCTTCTGTAGACTTTTACTTTCAATTCTTTTGTAATGTAAATCCTGTTATATTTTATATTCCGCGCTTTCTATGTACTACCATTTTGATCCACTTGTTGGATGTACGATATTTTGATTACTTTCTTATACTATATATATATATATATATATATGCGTGTATGTGTGTGTGTATAATATATATATATATATATATATATATAGAGAGAGAGAGAGAGAGAGTGAGAGAGAAATAGTTGCAGTATAACAAAGAAATATAAAAATCATCGAGTCATTCAATTCAAATTAAAGTCAATGAATTAACGATTTCCTTTTCAGATCTTGTATACTAACTTCGAGCGTGAATTTCACAAACATTATATTTTCGTTCACGTTCAGGGCCCAATTATCAGTAAATTCAAATCTTACATAGCTCAATTAACCCTTCGTCACTGGAAAGTTGTTAATTATAAAATGGATTATACGAAGTGGCTACATCTTCATCTGGCATTCCCAAAATGTGATGGAAAACCTATTAAAGTCTGGTGATATTGTAAAATACTGCAAGAATGTTCTAGGATACTATCGAAGAAGCCATTCCAGACCCACGAATCATCAGCCGATGAAGACATTGTTGGCTGCACAGTTGTTGTTTTGTTTGCAACACACACACACACACACACACACACACACACACACACACACACACACACACACACATACATACACACACACACACACACACATATACATAAATATATTCATTTTTGGTGTTCACAAAGTACACGCATTTATGGTTTGTAGATATGCATTTATTGTATGATTCATTTTATATGACGTATTACTGTAGATGTTTAAGGGCATTTTTGTTTAAGATGTATTCCAGAAAACGGAAATTTTGCTTGCATTCGTCCAAACAATTTCTACATATATATATGAAATATTAAAGATTTAAAATAGTACAAGTGATATTTCTTTTCGATGCAAACTTTATTAAGACTGTTCTTCTAGAGACTTATGTTAAAGATTTAAAATAGTACAAGTGATATTTCTTTTCGATGCAAACTTTATTAAGACTGTTCTTCTAGAGACTTATGTTAAAGATTTAAAATAGTACAAGTGATATTTCTTTTCGATGCAAACTTTATTAAGACTGTTCTTCTAGAGACTTATGTTAAAGATTTAAAATAGTACAAGTGATATTTCTTTTCGATGCAAACTTTATTAAGACTGTTCTTCTAGAGACTTATGTTAAAGATTTAAAATAGTATAAGTGATATTTCTTTTCGAGACAATATCTATTAAAAAACTATAGAATTTTTCTTTCGATTCTTTTTTAATATGTTTTTATATTACATGCTTTTTATGAGCCACCATCTTGTTTCTCTTGGAGGACACGAAGGTGCCATCAAAAAGAGGAAAGCAAATCATTTGTTAGATGGTCGTATTTTTTATCAGTTTGTAATACTCCCTGTTGGAGAAGTAAGAACGCGCTTAGAATCTACGTTCACCCTTTAATGTTTTATCGTTTTAAACAATTCAATAAAATGATTCCCCTGATTCAATTATATATATATATATATATATATATATATATATATATATATTGCGTACCTCACGTTGTGTAATGGTTAGTAAGCCAGATTCACAGACCATTGATAGTAAGTTCGATTCTAACTGAACGCCCAATACATCTGGCCTTGAACAACATCTAAGTTTCTTAAGTAATTATATATATATATATATATAAAGTTGGCCGACCGTAGTCGAGGGCGACCCGAAGGCTACCTTTTCAATAGCTACTACAATAAGGTGTAGGGGAGGGCGCTACTCCTTTCCTCGGATTGCTCTACTTACCATTGATTCGAACCTTATAATGCTGAGTGTTAAGCAAGGATGCATCAAGTACCATTTCTTGAGTCTTTGGTATGACTTGAACTGGGATTGAACCCCGGTCTCCTTGGCCATTAGCGAACACTAACCATTATGCCAATAGGCCGGTTATATAGCATTAGGAGGAATTATTTTACAAGCACAATACAATTTACAAGCTCAGCCCAAAAGACTTTTAAAACAACTTTGGTTTTGTCATATTTCTTAGTGGACTTTTTCCATCGCTTATCTCTGTTTTGTTTATTCACATGAAGCGGGGTGGGTTGTTACACCGCCATGTGCCTAGCGGGCTTGCAGGGTGCCGTTCGTTCCCGCCAACTCCACCAGTTAAAGCAGGGCACACACGTGGGCTGTGATTTGTCAACGATATTTAATATTACTGATATCACCAACTCCCTCGCTGAACAACATTTTAAAGCCATTAGTTGGGTTATAGGTGAGTTATTAAAATTCAACACAGCTAACTGGCTAGCTTTCCCTCTCAAATACAAGTCCTTCTACAAATACAAATCTTTCGACAACAAAAGAAGACTCTGAACTGCCGTGTTTGGGTCAACAAGATTGAAATAACAATATTCCTTTATTGAATAAAAGAAAGAAAAAAACAAAACAATTCAGTTTAGAGCCAGGAGCGAGAAAGTCTTTCTTCTAGATGGTGGAAGGTGAAAATACAGTTCATCCGCGCGGTAGGTACGGTCCGCTTTCCTTCAGACTTTGGGGTTTAATGGCAGAGCCCAAATTCAAAATCTCGGATTTATCATCCGGGGAATATTCCCTCTTCTTTTCTCCTCTATCTTATCAGAGCTATTCTTTCCTTCCGTAATTTGTCTTTTATTCATGTCAGCATGAATACAACAAGAGAAATTTAAGTATACTTCAATTGTATGTTCACTTACTTGGGATTTTGCAGAGTCTTTTCTTTTCTCTCTTTCCTCTCGTTATTGGGCTTCTATAACACGCTGATAGGAAGATGCACGTCTTATTTCAGATAAGACCAATATCGATTATTATATCTTTCCTCGTGGACAAGTCTCCGGCTTTGGGTATTTCATTTAACGAGGCCCACCAAACCCCAGAGTGCTAATTCATTCAAAGGAGAAGCTTTTTCTTTTCTCTCAGTGGTCTCTGTGCGACATGACTTTGGAATCTGGGTTTCTTCTGTATCCTAAATTATGTGTCTTCGCTCTGCAACGAACAAACAACAACTAGTTATTTTCCGTAGTTTGAAAAATGACCACGTGTTGGCTTTTTGGTGGTTTATTCCTCTACACCTCGCTGTATTCCTTTATTCCTCGCTGTCTGCCTCTCTCCGTTGACGCATACATGGCTAATAATGAGTGGGGTTCTCTCATGACCATGTCACCTAATGCTAGTAGAGGAGAGTTGTAGAGAAACGGCCTTTCCACTGCCTCTATTTTTCTTTC
Source organism: Sepioteuthis lessoniana (assembly GCA_963585895.1). NCBI lineage: Eukaryota > Metazoa > Mollusca > Cephalopoda > Myopsida > Loliginidae > Sepioteuthis > Sepioteuthis lessoniana. Next base: position 34,857,031 of record OY757919.1, on the reverse strand, counting down.
TTGGTTACTACTATAGTCGACTGACGATTCAACGTGTTGCTTTCTTTCCCCACAACCCAGCGAATGTATGAGGGCGTCATATTTCCTCGTCACAGGGTGTAAATCTATTCTTTTTTTTTTTTTTTTTTTTTACCCTGGTTCATACTTGAACATCTTCTCTTTCACACTTGAATTCAGCTGGTGGTAGTTTGCGTTTATTATCCATAGTAGTTAAATTTTTTTTATTTAAAATGAAACTGAAGCCAGGGTTCGTGACAAGTACAAACATACAAACTTTACAAGGAAGTATTTTACAAGCACAACACAAAACGCGGTCACCAATTTAAAAAACAACTATGGTTTACATTGCAATTCAAATGCAAAGACGATTTTTCTAATCGTGTGAAATTATACCATAATCATACATGAGTCAAATAACCGCTGCGTTTCAATGATAGAATCAACATTAAAAATACTTTCAATCGCAAACGCACGATATTCCCCATTCTACGCCATGATGGCATCTGAAATGGCATGTGTGCTGTTGTTCAAAGACATACCTCCCATTTGTTCTCCGCTACCAGCACCTGTGTGGTGGCGATTTTAAACAAATCCCGCCGGGCCTTTTATATAAATGGAGCCATCTCTCTTTAGAGCAATCATTAACAAGCTCGCAGTCCACTACTACTGTAGGGGAGTTCACTCCGTTCTGTGTATCCCGCACTAAGAACGACCCCAGAACTGGAGCTCTCAAGAGTGTGTAAACAAATTATTAGTAGTAGTATTATTATTTTTTGCAAGTTTTTAACATAAGCGTTAGCTGATGGTCTTTCACTGGAGTCTGAGTGACAGCAAGTCTCCTCCGGTCTGCTGAATTCTTCTCAATATTCGAGAGGATTTTAACAATGCTATAGTCTGGATTGTCTTGATTTGTCTTCCGATTTCCAAATCTTCCAGTCCCTTTTCCAAGCCTTTGGGGATCGTTCCAAGCGCACCAATTACAATTGCTATTATCGTCACCCTCATGTTCCACAGCTTTCCTAGTTCTCTGGTCAACTTCAAGTACGTCTCTCTCTTTTTGCTTTCTTTGATTTTCACTCTGTAGTGCACTGGGACAGTAAAATCCACTATAAAGCAAGTTTTCTGGGTTTTTTTTAAATCATCATTGGGTATGGTCTTCTGGTAAAAAATCAGGATTTGGAATCCTGATTTTCTAGGTAAGCACACCCTGTCAACTTGAAAGATTTGTGTAACACTACCTGCTACCCATTCAGTCCATTCTTGTTTAACCTTATGCCAGACTTAGCATTCGTATACATCAACTAATGCGATTTATGATTGAAAATAAAAAGAACATTATTAACATGCAAGTTTTCATACCATTAAAATCTCACATTATTTTAATCTTTTACATCAAATTCTTCTTCTTTTTTTCCCCTAATATATTACAACTTGGGTGTAATTAATATTTGATAATTACAAATCAATTCGGGTGGCCATCCAAGTCGTTTTTTTTAACAAAATTTCTTAATTCTAATGTCTTTGGAAAAGCCTTGAGTTCATTTCTCATCTCCCTAGCGATGAGTAAGATGTAGAACAAACTAGGCTCTTTAGCATTTATATAGCAAATGATGTTGAAGGAAAACTTTGAATTTAACCCCCCTGCAGTTCGCTTAATAATTGACCTTTGCGTCACATCCCTCCCGTGATGGAGGGGTTGATGTAATGGCTTACATCTTTAGCGGATAAAAGAGAAAATGAATAAATAAAAATCTGATCGACAAATTTATGATTTTTTTTATTTCTTTAAATTGAGAGAAAAGTTAGCTGAAAAACAAAGTACTAAATCTTTTCTTGTGAGCAAAGAAAATGTTAGCCAAAGCGTAGATATTAATTAAGTATAGCAGTAATTGTTCGCTTAAAATAAAGGGACATATTTGATGTGTAAGAAGTCTTTTGAGTTACTTTGTCACCATGTGAGAGAAAAAAATGCAATTATTCCTTAAAGAACAAGCACGCGAACTGCTGCTGATAACGCAAATATAAATATAAGCAGCATTCGTTTAATTGAAGAAAATTTAAACGAGTTGAAATAAAATGCATTCTTGAAAGAAAAGAATTTAGGTAAGCAAAAATTCATTACATACTGTTTGATGAGTAAACATAGACAATTCCATACTTACTGAAAAAAAGAATTGATATTTTCGCTTATCTATTCTATTTAGGTGGACTAGAAATTAGAAAAAAAACTGTTGATTTATCTATGAATTTAATTGGTTAAGAAATTTTATTCTTAATATTTTTGGAGGGAAAATTATTTTGGGTTTTCATCTTCAAATTTTTTTACCGCAAGTCAAATATTTTCAAAGTACCTGGAAATTTTTAAACGAGCACGAATAAACTGGTTGGTTAATAAATACGAAAATACAGATACAAAATTACAGCTTCTTGGGCTGATTTTTTTTGCACAAAAATAAAGACTTTTTTTAGTATGGAAATCAATTGAGTTCCCATATATACATGAATTCTTCAAAATATTGATGGCAGTTGTAATTCTATCCTGCAAACTCTTTGAAGAGTATACAGTCGTAGCTATACCACGTCTGTGATGGTGCTGCGATTTCAGGTGGAAGAAAGGGTGGGGGTTGCTGGCCTTATGCCTTCTGTTTTTTCCTTCTTTTAGACCAGCTAACTTACCATGACTAAAGAGCCTAGTCTGTCCAACTATAATACCCCAACCTGCAAGTAGGTTTAGTTTCTTTGTTTAATGGCATATCAACCTTCGTAAGTTATTTAATACCAAAGCTATCCTTCGAGAGGAAAAGTAGTGATACTATTTAACCCTGAAAATTAACGTAATAACCCGACAGGAGTTCGAACTTGCTTACTTCGAGGCCGCTGTCCAATACGCTAGCCACTCCGTCACGCGGACTCTCACCACCGGAGATGAAGAAGAAAAGAAAGATTCATGCCTTTTCTTGTGGAATTAGTTCTAAGTGAAACACAGACTCCTCCAGGATTTGAAATCGGTTCGTCAAGTCCATTTCCTCTGACAATAACCATTACGCCACAAGCGATTCCTAATGGTTGGGGAATGTCTTACAATTCCAACATTTTGTATTTGTTTGAGTGTTACATAGAGTTGCAGATTCTATTCAGATATTGTGACTACGTCGAATTTACTTATATAAAAACGCACTGAATGGAGTGAGGAAAAAGTTATATCAAAGGTGAAGCAATGGATATATTTTAGAAAAAGTTTTAAAACTCTGAAGCAAATCTACTGGATACTGTTAAAAAACCCCGAAACAATTTAATACGAGATAAGCAATTAATGGAAAGCGGTTCAACTAGAATGTCATCTATCACTCGAGTGATTTAGCTTGACACACATCATTTCCTTATTAAATAAGAGGTAATCTTGAGGCGCCACCGATTAAATTTTCTTTCTAATTTCTGACGTTAGGCAGGAAAAACCCACCCCGAAAAGTGAATCCTGATATCTCTATCCCTTTTATAGGAAGTATTTTACAATCACAACGCAAAAAGCGATCAACACTGTTAAAAAACATCTCTGGTCTACATTGCAGTCAAATACAAATAGGGTTTTCTATCATGTGAAATTATACCTCTATCATATATGGGTCAAATAACTGCCGCGTTTCAATGATTGAGTCACCGATATCTATATCACTTTAATAGGAAGTATCTTATTAGCCAAACACAAAAGGCGGTCGCCTCTTTAAAACACAGCAATGATTTTCATTCCGGAATGTTATGCTAGACATTTTTATGTGGCACAATGAAATATTTCAACTTTTTATAAATTCGATACCATTCCTCAAATTTAGATTTTATATTCAAAAAGCCAGTTTACTTTTTTCGTATTTTATTTCTTTTGAAAATCTCACTTTCTCAGTCAATCGGTCTCGTAACTTAACATATTGCAGCAAATATATGTTGCATTTACCTTGTCTTTTTTGTTTCATCATACATATTCAAATAAAGTAATGTCTCACAAGAAACAGGCTATTGTAGTGAGGCACCAGTTCTGGAGCTCTGGGTTGGATGGAGTCAGCCCAGGTCTAATCAAACTCAACATAGTAGTACCTGTTTGAGATAATTATTTACCTGCTTAAAATATTGGGAAGATATATTTTTGTACTGCATGTATAATTGAAAACTAAAATACTTAAACTGATTTTATCATTAAACAACCAAACAACCGTTGATATGCAGTATAACGAACGAACGAACATACCAATCAACCAAGTTTTAAAAAAAATCCCTAAATCATAAAATACCATGATAAACCAAAATGTTTTTTCAACTCTTCTCGGCATATTCAGAATTTAAAAAAATCTTTATGTGTAATGCAAGCATTGCTACAATGACAGTTAAGAGAGAGAGAGAGAGAGAGAGAGAGAGAGAGAGAGAGAGAGAGAGAGAGAGAGAGAGAGTTGATATCATATATATATAAGCATATTTGATTAAATAATAAAGACATCTTTTGCCTATATAAATTTATTAAGATCCTTTCAAGTTTCCTGATAAGTGTCTTGGTTTCAGGTTGGAATTGGTGGATGAATTTACCAAAATTGTTCCGAGTGCTTTCGGACCTTTCACAGGCCATCATCAGGGCTTGCTTGCAAGTATAAAGAGTGTTTTCAAAGAGTTTTTAGTTTTTTTATGAGATAACAAAATTACGTAAACGCCGAGTTGGCTAAAACTGAGATGCTGATAAGTTTAAAAACAGAACATTATATATATACTGCCTCATTGGTTAGAGTGTTTGTCAATAGTCAAGAAGACAGGGGTTCAAACCTAGGTCCAGTCATAATAAAGACTCAAAAAATCGCTCTTGATGTCTCCTTGCTTAATACACAGTATCATAAGGTATGGATCAAGGGTAAGTGGAGCAATTCATGAAAAGGAATAGTGCTCTTCTCTACACCTCTGTGTAGTAGGTATTGAAAAGTGAACCTTCGGGTCACCCCCGACTACGATCGACTAACTTATTTACTTATATATATATATATATATATAGTTTGGTTTGGTTTCTTTGTTTAATCGCATATCAATATTCATGGGTTATTTAATACCAGAGTCATCCTCGTAGAATTACCATAATGGTCCTATTTAACCCATAGCTGGAGGGATAAGGGAGTTCACCCATTTCTCGGGAGTTTTAGTCTGAAAGTGACTCAAAAGCGCTACTGGAGTTCGAACTCGTTTACTACTGCATGTTTTTTTACTACGCAACGGAGACGCCCCCAGATAGGTTTTAGAGTTCTTTTTGTCTCGAATTTGATCTATACTTATAAACATATTTATCTGCTGTTAATTACAGCCAACGATCTCACTGGACATTTTAGCCGAAGAATGAGACAAATCTTATTCCTCCCCCACCTACACTCCGGGTTTGGGAGGTGCTCGTGGTGTAACCGTTATTGTTGTTGGAAATGAACCCTGGCTAGCTGAATCAAAATCCTGTTCTAGACTGTTTTCATTTCCCGTAACACAGACACTCTTGTGAAATAAAGGAATCCAACTATTCCCTTATTAGCTATTTGAAAACAGGATACTCTAATCTTGCTGTGTCAACCGGTCTTGGAGAAAGAAAAACAAAAACTTTTTATTCAAATCAGTTGTACTCGGCTTAAATATTGAGCTCCATCGTCAGGTAAATGTTGGTGATTCTCACGGTGGTGACCCACGTGTCTGACGATTGAGAATACTCCCATGAAACTGATACTAACGTGAAAAAAGTGCATGAAATCTTTTTTTAACCCGTCTTTATCTACGGTTTTAACGGGATTTAAAAGGTTTTGGAAGAGTCTCCGTGGTGTAATGCCAAAAGTACTGGACTGCATCTTCAAAGTAAGCGAGTTAGAATTCCAGCTGAGCTATTATATTCACTTTCGGACTCAGGGAAAGTTATGAACCTCTTCCCCCCCCCCCAGCTATGGGATAAATAGCATCCCCGCTGTTCTTCTACTTGGGTGGCTTTGGTATCAAATAACCCTTGAAGGTTAATATGCCATTAAACAAAGAAACCAAAATTAGATCTACAATTTCTTTTTAAAGTAGAGGAATTATATTATGAATTGAATTACCATGACCAGAAAATCAGGCGAACACTTACGCACAACATACGGAAACAACTGACCGCTGTTTCGACCTTATCAGATCTCATCAGTAGTGTATACCGTGATCTCCACCGCTGGAGATGAACCAGCGATTGCAGAGCCGAAACTCTACAACTGAGCCAACAGTCCATATCGCACACAAGTGACCCCAAATTAACTAGTCATGGTAATTGCGTGGCTAATTAACCTGAGTGTGTCTTGCAAGTTACATCCGTACTCTTTACAGAGGGCACGGTCACCTCCAGGGCTCAATTGTAGAGTTTTGGCTTTGCAATCTGTGTATTCTACGTGTTAGAGTGTAAGGGATGGATTTTTATACAGTTTTGGGGGTGATGACGTTTGAAGTAGAGGTCTTGCTGGGTGTCTGTTGGTTTGTGGTAGATATCTGTGATGATTTGGCCATTTACGTTTTTTATAAGGATGTCTAAAAATGGTAATTCTTTTGGGCTGTGTTCCATAGTAAATTTTATTTTGGGGTGTAGGTTTTGTAGTAGGTTGCGTAATTCGTTGTTGTCCCCCCCATAGGTACTTCAAGAATATAAAGCAATCATCTAAATATCTTTTCCATGATTTAGTAAATTCTTCTTTTGTGTCGTTGCCGTATTTTTTACCGATTATTTCATATAGTTTTTTTTCTAAATATACTAGGGTTAGGGTAGCGTATTTTGGCGCCATTTTAGTTCCCATAACTGTTCCTAGTGTCTGGATATAGTTAATGTTATTGAATTGGAAGGAGTTATTATTAAGGATTATTTCTATACCCTCTATGATAATTTTTTTGTTAAATCTTGGGTGTAATGTATGGGTATTTATCTATCCAAAATGAGATGTCTTGTTTTCCTAATTCATGGGGGATATTGCCATATAAGTTTTTGACGTCAAATGTGGCTATGAGCGTGTTGAGATCAATATTTTCTGGTATGGAGTTTTAAAATCTATGTTGTCCTTAATATTCATTGTTTTTGTCTGGGAAGAATTTGGTCTCATTTTTTTCTGTATTCTGTATCTTTTTTTATTTTTGAATATTTATCTTAGTCTAAATTTTCTTTCAAATTCTTCGAGTTTTTTTTTTAAGTTCTCCTATGCGGTTCCGTTGTTCGAAAGTGGCTCACCAATAAAAAAGTGGCACTCTGCTTTAGAATTATCAAAGAATAAGACTTTGAAGTAATACAATATAATTCTTTAATTAAGAGATTGGTTTAATATTTACTCAAAAGGAATATAATTCACGTAATTTATTCACCTTCCCTATTTTGCTGTTGATTGTTAGTCATTTATTTTTTCACATTACGATACATCGATATTCGATTACCGGGAACACATTTTATTAGTAAAAAATTAATTTGTAGTCGACGCTATCAATTTCATTTTATCACTTTCACAAAAATGGTTACCATTAGGATCATGTGAATTTTACATTAAACTTTTTGTAGAGAATGCACAAAAACTTTTGACATGAAATGTGCACAGGATTTCCACTTATGGCAAGTGGATTTCTTGTGTCTTTCTTTCAATATGTCTTGTTATTTTAGGATGAAAGTTGCACGAGCAAACACCTATAATTTTATTAGGATTCTTTCAAGTTTCTTGACAAGTGTTTTGGTTTTAGGTTGGACTAAGACTCTTTCCTGACGTCATACTATGCATCTTAATGCTTTTAGCTCCATAGCCTTATATCTTAAAAACCACTCTATTCTCAAATGCAAATTTCGGAAAATTCTAATTGAAAACACCTTTATAGCACATGAAATTAATAAGCTACGACTACAAATCCAGAAGCCTAAAATTAATAGAATTAACTTTGAATATTGCGACAATGTTTTGAAATATCTTTAGTTCTTTTTTAAAAAAAATATTCTATTTCCGACGATAGCGTTCAGTTATAAATTTGTTCGATGTCATCAGCATCTAAGTTTAATTACGTTTACGTAATTTTTGCAATGTTATAAAAAAAAACTAAAAACTTAAAAAAAAAAAAAAAACAACAACAAAAAAAAAAAAACAATCTTTACACATGCAAACCGCCCCCACCCCGTGATGGCCTATGAAAGGTCTGAAAGAGCTCGGACAATTTCAGTAATTTTATACACCAACTCCAACCTAAAACTAAAACACTTGTCAGGAAATTTGAAAGGATCCTGATAAGATTATACAGATAAAAATGTGTCTTTATTAATTTAATCAAATGTATATATGATTAAAAAAATCAACAAGCCGTCATTTGGCTATTAGAAATTTATTTTAGCTGGCACCTCTATAACGGAGACCAGCTTCATCAGGTAGCCATTGCACAAATTTAAAAATGGGAATTTGCTCTGTGAGAATCTTATTAATTTTCATATATTTAGCACTCCTGGGTCTTGTTAGAATCCTTGAATTCCCAACTCATCTTCTATTGGATATTCTTACTCTTTATTTCATATATAATATATATATATATATATATATGTGTGTGTGTGTGTGTGTGTGTGTGTGTGTTTTATTTAATATGATAGGCAAGGTCTCTTTATCTATCATTTAATTCACTTTTTCTTGTCACTGAATAAGATGCCGCAAACGTATAAAACTTTTCAAACCTTTTCTTTTTTTTTCTTTTTTAGCTGTGGAACATACACACATACGTTGATATGAAGAAACTCAAGTAGATAGATTGATAGATAGTGCTTATATATATAGAGAGAGAGAGGGGGGGAAACAAGCAAGAATATATAGATTGGCCGGCATCTATGTTCAAACGATTTTTTTTTTCTGTGAGAAAAAAGGTTTGTCGTCTGTGTGAAAAAGAAAGGTCACTATTCCAACCGGAAATGAGAAGACAGCATTGGCTGAAGCCTTGAAACTAGAGAATGGCCACGTGTTTAATAAGCGAACATACAATAGATATAGCCGGAAGAGAGAGACACTCTGTTGACAATTCTGGGAAACAAGTTTGAGTCACAGTAAATATCTCAAATTGGACAAATAATCAACCCTAGATGGGAAAATGCATTGCTAGGTTCAGCTCAGTTGTTCCAACAGAGGATTACCGACTGTAAGGTCACGGACCATAAAAGAAAATGATTTTTACTCTTTGTCTGTCTTGTACATGAAAAATTAAATGTTACAACACAAAATTAATAACAGGTTCTAATTTAAGCAAAATCGTGCATTTCTAATGTATTTTGCGTGTGCTGGACGAGAGTCAACTTAAAACAGGAAATAAACCCAGAAATTAGTATGTGGAGGAGTAAAAGAGATAAGAATAAAAGACGAAAGGGGGAAATTTAGTGACAGAAAATAAGGAAATAACATTGACTTTCTATTGAATATACTACCACTACTACTACTACTACTACTACAACTACTTATGATAATAATAATAATTATCTCATTATTATAAAGATATTGTGGCAGTCTATCTGTAACCGGAAGTATGTCACCTCCGACATAACGATTCCATTAGTTAATTACGTTATATTCTAAACGATACTTAAATAATCACTATCTAATTTTGATTAGCATCTTATTTATTAATTACATCTCTATTAAACTCCAGATGAATAAGATTTGCTTCAAACAACCCATCTTATTTAAGTGGTAAAATCCAACCTCCCGGCTGGTCAGATTTGACAAAGTTCTTTTTTTTAACATTGAGGAGGAAGCACGAATCGAAACTCATGCGTGGCCGTCACAAAATGTTTGATCCCCACGACATTTCTCATTTTGGAGTGCCTCAGGCGCCTAGCGATAGACATTTTACCAAGTCAGGATTTGACACAAGGTCACTTCACAGTGGGGAATCACGTACGAATCGTGACTCATGCGTGGCTATTACAAAAACTGCTTGGCCCTGTTGACATTCTCCATAGTGTAAAGCGCCCTGGGCACCAAGCGATAAACTCAGTCGTTCAAAATAGGTATTGCCTGGGAGGAAGGTTCACTGAGACCAGATGATTCAGGTTAATAATACCCACCTGATGTGAACGTCAAGCAGGCCCCTAGAAAACCAGGGACGGAACAAGCCCAAGGGATTAATATTTATCCGTACCTCCTGCTACGTAGGTTTTGACATAAGGTCATTCGAAAGAGGGGATTAAGAACATTAACCGAGACTCATGTGTTGCTGGTCAACAGGTCCGAAAGCCTGGTGTAAGAGGGTAATTGCTTATCATTGATTCACAAAGTGCAATGTGAATCTTTGTTTGTCAATAATTCAAGAGACCAAAAAGCCAAGTGCAATGTGAATCTTTCCTTTCAATGATTCAAGGGCCAAAAGGCCAAGCGCAATGTGAATCTTTGCTTATCAATAATTCATGAGGCCAAAAGGCCAAGTGCAATGTGAATCTTTGCTTGTCGTATCTTGTCATTGATTCACCCGGTCAAAAAGGCCAAGTGCAATGTGAATCCATGCTTAACAATGATTTTCAATGATTCATGAGGCCAAAAGGACAAGCGCAATGTGAATCTTTGCTTGTCTTTGAATCCAACCAGCCACGAATGCTAGGCAGCGGCTGGAAAACCTGAGGACGGGGGCGAGCCTGTGAGATAAAATTATATATCACTAAGAAATAACGGTTTACATAGTATATGGTTTGAATAATTTGCATTCTAGCTTAGATAAAATTTTATATAAAAATCAATTAAAGTAAGTTTGATCCTTTTATGAGCGTTCTTACTTAGTTTGGTTAGTCTTTATAATCTTATATAATATTCAATCACATTAAAAATTAGATATTTTTGTCCGAACTGTGCATATTTTTACTGTTACTACTTCAACTACTACTACTACTGCTCCTACAATCAATTTCTTTGTTTAATGCCATATTTCTATAAAAAGGCCGAATATTTTAAGAGCTTTCCCATTCCACTTTAGAAGTATATGACTCGTATTGCAGTAAAAAAAAAAAAAAAAAATGTAGCCACTATGTTTTGAACTGAACAACTACTGGGTCAGTTGGCTTTTGTCTTTTTACTAAACTGTTATTTAAACACGTTTTAGATTTTATTGTGTGTATGAAAGTAAAATCTTTGCTGAATATTATCTGTGATTTAAATGAAAAAGACTATTAATCTGAATCCTAGTTTACATCTGAACTATGAAAAACGAGGTAAAAGATTTTTATACTTTTGTAAATAGTGTTTGTGTAAAAATGGAATACCTTTAAGATTGCGATAAACCGTAAATAAGGATCCTCCGATGAATTTTTAAAAAATAACCCAACTGTGGACTTATACTAAGTTAAAATGTACGGTGGGGGGACAAGAAGTAAGGGAAGGAAAAGAATGTTTTTTTCTTTATTTTTCACAAGATATATCTTAGAAGCCATAGGAAGCAGCGTGGTGGACATAAAGGCGGACGAACCTAAAAACGGGTCAACGGCGCGTCTAACCAGGTGCTGGACGAAAGAACTCCACGGGTCGACGGCCGGGATCAAATAGTTCAATCGGGGAACTACTGCAACTCATCTTTTAGGGTGGCGTCTATGGATGAGAATAAGACACAGCAGTCGAAAGATTATCATGACTCATACTCAAACCACATATCCAAACCGCATTGCCCTTCGTGTGGGTAAAAAAAGGGCGCGCCCTGCTGAGGTTCGAGCTCTGGTCACATGTTCAAAAATCAGCAGCAGAACTCAAACTAAAACAAAAATATCTTAAATGTAAAAGCACAATACAAATATCGACATTCAACGTTAGAACTTTTAATAGAATAGGCCAACTACTGGAGCTGACAGCTTCTGCTATAGATCATAACATAGACATAATAAGCGTACCAAAACACAGATACCTTCATAGCGAAGATATAAAATACCACGATACTGGCAACAGATGGACGTTTGTCTCGGCATCTGCATGGAATAACTCTGTCAACGCCACGATGGGGTATATAGGTATGCTTATCGGTCCACGGGCCCTAAAATCACTTAATAACACCGAGAAAATACATGGAAAAGCAAAGGTTTACGACCAGATAGAAACTACCTACAATAGCTCTGTGCTGATACAGGATATAGCCTGAAGGACCTGCTTGGAGCGATGGACGATAGAGACAGGTAGCGAGAGAGGGTCAGTGAAATCCGTGCTAGCGGCACGACAAGATGACGATGATGATAATGATGATGATGAATACCATATCAACCTTTGTGGGTTTCCGAGAGCTAAAGTCGTACGTGTTAGAGAAAAGCTGTCATACAATTTAACCCATAGCTCGGGTGATAGGGTAGTTCACGCATTTCCGTACAGTATTAGTCAGAAAGTGAACGTTATAGCGCAACTGTAGTTCGAACTTATTAACTTCTAGCACTTTAGCCACTACCCTACAGGGACTCTTCCTTACTACAACCACTACCACTATTGCCACTACCACTATTGTTGAGACGGGGGTGTCCTCGTGGTGTAATGGTTAAAGCGATGAACTGCGGAATCGTAGTACGCGAGTTCGTACTCCAGTCGCAGTATTACGTTCACTTTCGGGCAAATACCCTTGGGAAAGGTATGAACCCCCTTATTCTCCCTCCAGCTATGGGTAAATAGTAGGACGGACTAGGTTCTTCAGCCTTGGTGAGGCAACTAGTCTAGGAGAAGGAAAACTCTGAATTCAAACCTGTTAAACTCCGCTTAAAAATTGACCTTGTGTCATATCCTGCCCGAGCGGAGGGGTTGGTAAATAGTACCACTATTGCTACAACTACTGCTACTAATATATCCATACTGATGTAAGAAACTATTGTGCGACCAACAAAAATGATGACTCTGAAGTCAGGCATGGTTTCGAGGTTAAAGTATCATTACCACTCAGCCAGAATCCTCCAGCAATATTTAAGAATAAAATTAGACTTTATTGGTTATCTATCAAATTGTGATATTTTGTTGAATTCATAACTTGCCAGAATATATATATATATATATATATATATATTAGGGTGTTACAGCGTTTGATCCATATAGCTAATATTCTAAGTTAGGTTATTTGGCTATATGGTATATCAACCCTTGATAGTTATTTAATGGCAAATCCTGTTTATATATATATATATATATATATATATATATGGTATAGTCAGGGACCCTGGGTTTTATGCAATCAGCAATCGTCGGACAGACTCTGTTCGACGATTGCTGATTGCATGAAACCCAGGATCCCTGACTATACTATGTAATATAGTCGATCTTAGTCGAAGGTGACCCGAAGGCTCCCTTTTCAATAGCTACGACACCGAGGTGTAGGGGAGGGCGCAACTCCATTCCTTGGATTGCTCCACTTTACCCTTGATCCTTACCTTACAATGCTGGGTGTTAAGCAAGGCGGCATCAAGTACCATTTATTGAGTCTTTGGTATGATTCCACCTGGGATTGAACCCCGGTCTTCCAGAACATTGGCGAATATTCTACTCATTAGAATATATATATATATATATATATATATATATATATATATATATATAAATGCTCAGTCCTTGATATTGAGCCTTTTCAAACAATACGGCAACATTTGGTCCTCAATTAACTCGCCAAGTGAGAGAGTAAGAACCATAAACCTCTCTCTTATATATATATATATATATATATATATATGGATTTTGATCCGAGCCTGAAGCATCTTTCGGGTCTACTCACACTGAAGAGTGGTGATATAACGAAATAGTCTGTCTATGGATGAGTATATATATATATATATATATGTGTGTGTGCGTGTGTGTGTGTGTGTGTGTGCTATTTTTAAGTGAATAGTTTGTACGTAACTTTATTTTAAACGAGTTAGTGTGCATTTGTTTGAACACAGTTAAATGGTTTCAAGTAATTGCTATCCAACGCTAATAATTGTATTCAATTTTAATCATTTCCTTGCACACAGTTAAAGGATTTCTAGTATTGCTATTTAACATTAGTAATTCTATTTATGAAGTATTTGTATCCAATACGAATAACTTGCACGCCGATAACTAATAGTAAAAGATTGAAAAAATCTATTTAACCCCTAGATTGGACCCTAATTGGTACAGCCATTCTGGATCAGAATGGATCGAAGAGTAATGGTGATAAATAGATACTTCACATTCCCCAACTCATTACCAGATGCAGTTTAATGTCATACCCAGGACGCTGAATGGTTTCAAATATTCCAATCTAGCACTAATAATTCCACCCAACACTATTCATTTGTTTGCATGCAGTTAGATGGTTTCAATTATTGCTCTCTAACACAAATAGTTTAATCTAATATTAACCGTTTGTTTGCACACAGTTTAAAAGGATTCAAATGTTGCTATCTCTGCCCAATTGATCCTCAGCCACCACCTTCTAGTACCTTTAAGATAAAATAGGTTTAGGTTTTTGTTTGTCGCAAAAGCAATTCGAAGCATACGGTCGGAATAATTATATAAGTACAAGGGCTTAACCCAACCAGCCGATTGATCGGATCAATCCTCTCTGACCACCCAGCTAGCCCAATAAAAGCCAAATAAGAGTGTTGTCAGTCACTTGACCACTTCTGTTGTCAGGTCACGGACTGCTCAAGAGATAAAATGTCGGGTCACTGACTACTCAGCAGATAGATTGTGCTTATATATATATATATATATATATATATATATATATATATATATATAAGATGCTTAAGAGGTGTGGTTATAAAATGACGAACGAGTCATAACACCGAGAGCATGCCCGAACCGTGTGGTATAAATTGACAAATGAACAAGTGACGTGGAATTTTCCCGTTCACTCGCATAATCGGTTTGATGAATTTTAGTGCCTATTGCATATAAACTCTAACCAGTATATGTATAGACAACACAGCCACCCATTCAGAGTTTGTTATTGTTGCTCACTGACTCTACTGCGACTCCACCATATCCCTTTTTCGTTTTTATACATTTATTGTGCTACAAGAAATCAAATACATGAATCTAGGAGTAGAAGAAAAATAAATGATCAAGCATCGATTTTTGAAATTGTTTTAGGTAAAAATTGTTTCACCAAGTTTTGACACACAATCTCTACGTTGTGCATTGAAAACCAGAAAGAAACGAATTATCAGTTACCAATAAATAGTGAGAGCATTACTAATAAAATAATGATATAATATTTATTTCAGAAATACATTGATTTGCATTAAAACACATTACAAATAATTTTACAATAAAAATGTATTGTAAATCATTCGATTACAGGAATACATAGAAACTGAAGAAAAAAAAACACTATTATTATCATTTTGCACCTTGTAAGTTTTTCTTACCAGTGTTAGATGGTGATCTTTCACAGGAGTCTGAGTGATAGCAAGTCTCCTCGAGTCTCCGGGATTCTTCTCAGTATTTTAACCGATTTTAACAATGCTGTGGTCTCTAGGCAGATTTTAACAATGCTGTGGTCACTAGTGTTCTGATCCTTGCGTTGATTTCCAGTTCCCCAATTCTTTTTTTATATCTTCAGGAACTGTTCCAAGTGCACCAACTACAATCGGTATCACCGTTACATTTATGTTCCACAGCTTTTTAAACTCTCTGGTAAGATCCAAATGTTTGTTTTTCTTTTCGCTTTCTTTTTCCATAGGGAATTGAGCAAAATTAGATGCATAAAATTCTTTGGGGCTTGGAGATTCAAACTGATCACCAAATACTGACAAAGAACACTTTCTGGGGCTTTATGCTCCAAAGACCCTTTGTATTTTTTGTATTTCATGTGATTTTACAATTTTGTTTTAAATAAACCTGACGAAGAAGACCAGACCTAGCCTTAATTAGCAAAACGAAAAGAACCTGTGTTATGGTAGATTTTGCCGTTACAGCGGGTCACACAGTGAAAATAAAAGAAAATGAAAGGATAAACAAATACCTGGATCTTGCTAGAGAGCTGAAAAAGCAATGAAAATTGATGGCGACGGTGATACTAATCGTATTCGGAACCTTTGGAACTGTCCCTAAAATCAGCCCGGATACTTAGAAGAGCCCCGAAGATATAACTTGCTGTCACTCAAACTCCAGTTAAAAAGCACAACTTAAAGTTGGTGAGAAAAACTTGCAAGGAATAAAATAATATTTTACTCCTTTGAGATGTAGATGAAATGCCAGCAAATCTTTTCAAGTTTCCAAAACTCTTCTCAGTATTCTGGCCAATCTTAATAATGTTGTAATATGGATGGTCTGCGGATCCTCGAAGGTGTACGGGCAAAGAACCTACAAGCGACATTAATATTTGTCGACTTTACCAAGGCTTTCGACTCCATTCACAGAGGAAAGATGGAACAAATCCTACTAGCGTACGGCATACCTAAAGAAACCGTAGCGGCAATAACGATTCTCTATAGAAACACTAAAGTAAAAGTACGATCACCGGATGGAGACACAGAATACTTTGACATTGTAGCAGGAGTACTACAAGGGGACACGCTGGCCCCGTACCTCTTTATCATTTGTCTAGACTACGTACTTAGAACATCGATCGACAAAATCAAAGAGAATGGCTTCGAACTGACGAAGAAAAGAAGCAGAAGATACCCCGCAACAACAATGACCGATGCCGACTACGCCGATGACATAGCGATACTGGCAAATACACCTGACCAAGCCGAAACACTTCTGCATATTTTGGAACGAGCAGCAGCAAGCATAGGCCTCTATGTTAATGCACACAAAACGGAATATATGTGCTATAACCAAACGGGGGACATCTCCACTCTAGAAGGAACCCCACTTAAACTAGTAGACAAATTCACGTACCTAGGAAGCAGCGTCGAATCAACCGAAAAGGACATCGAAACGAGGCTAACGAAAGCATGGACAGCTATCAATAGGCTATCGATTATATGGAAATCAGACCTAACTGATAAAATGAAACGCAGTTTCTTCCAGGCAGTGGTCACATCGATACTGCTATATGGATGCACTACATGGACGCTAACAAAACGACTGGAGAAGAAGCTAGATGGCAATTACACAAGAATGCTGCGTGCAATCCTGAACAAGTCCTGGCAGCAACACCCCACAACACACCAACTGTACGGCCACCTACCCCCTATCACGAAAACTATCCAAGTTAGACGAACCAGACATGCAGGACACTGCTGGAGAAGCAGAGATGAACTCATAAGAGATGTACTCTTATGGATCCCCACACATGGCCGCGCAAAAGCAGGACGACCAGCTCGAACGTACATTCAGCAGCTATGTGAGGATACAGGATGTTGTCCTGAAGACCTACCTAGGGCGATGAACGATAGGGAGGAGTGGCGAGAGAGGGTCAGGGATATCCGCGCTACCAGCGCGATATGATGATGATGATGATGGATGGTCTCTACTTGTCATCTTTTTTCCAAGTTTTCCAGTCCCTTTACTAATCCTTTTAGGATTGTTTCTAGTACACCCATTAGAACTGGTATCACCGTCACTTTCATGTTCCATAATTTTTTTTCGTTCTTTTGCAATGTCTAGATATTTATCTCTCTTTTCGCTTTCTTTTAATGTTACTCTGTGGTCTGCCGAGGTTTTCTTTTTTTTGTGTGACTATGACTAGGTTTAGTCGTCTGGCCAAGATTAGGTGATCTGTCTGTATTTCAAAATCCCAGAGAATTTTATGCGGTCAGGTTCTGGTTTTTGTTTGTATCATTTAGTAGTATAGTTAAATTTGAAATTCTTGCGAAATTCCCAGTTAATCACCTCTTTCTCACCTAGTCATGGCTGGTCTCGTACTCCTTTTGTACTCCTTTTGTTGCATTCGCATATTATGTGATTAATTGTTTCATCTGTCTCCTCATAACATACACTTGCTATTCTGTTGCGTATTATCACTTGTAGCTTTAATAGAATTGGTCCTTATGCAGTTGTCTTGTACTCCTATTAGAAGAGATTCAGTTCCTCTTTTGAGATTTCCTTTTTTTTAGCCATGTATAGGTCTTCTCGTGTGCAATCTCGCCAGCTTCTTGCTTAAAATATCCATACATTTGGTTTTCTGCCCATTAAAAAAAAATTTGTGGTTTTCCTGTTTATTTTTATGCTGCTATTGCTGTAACTGGCAGCTGTTCTAAGTCTTTCTTGGCTCTTTAATGTATTCCTCAAAGTCCTTGTTGTGATGCACCTATTATTATTATTATTATTATTATTAATTGCTATATTTCAGTACGATATCTCTGATCGTAGTGATAAAATTCCCTCCACTTTCTTTCTCTCTCTCTGTCTCTCTTTCGCAACTCACTCATACACACGCACACACGAACGCGCGCACACAGAAATAAATAAATGTCGAAATGCACATAGCTACATGTGAATATATGCAAATATTTGTGCAGATACACACACACACACACACACACACACACACACACATATATATATATATTCATTTATATATAGAGAGAGAGAGAAGGGAGAGAGAGAATGAGGAGGAAAAGGAAAAGTGTTAAGTCGTCAAGTTTGATGAGTATTATAATTCTAAATTAACCACATTAAATTTTTACTCTCTCTCTCTCTCTCTCTTACTTTTAAACGCAAGACTGGTTCTTTTCTGACAACAGGTTCCAGCGTGGATGAAATTAAAAGGTATGTCGGTCAGTATAAGTAGGTAAATTTCTTATTAGTGGGAGCATTAAAAACGTACGAAAATAGAATGTAGGCAGAGGGCGTGAAAGACTTCACCCAGATTTTTATGGGCACTCCCCGGTTTGAATCCGATCCAAACTTGTTCCTTAATGGGAGAACAACTAGAGAAGTCACAAAAAGAAAAAAAATCAAATGCTAATTACTTTATATAGAATCCCAACAAACACTAGTATTTATTTTCTTTAAAATTTCCGTAATTTATGAGGGAAGGGTATATGAACAGGAGTAGAGCATATATAAATATAAACAGTGTAGGTACAAAAATCAACTCAACAAAGTGACTGTCAGTTTCACGCCTTATGCGGTCTTCCTGTCATCTACCATTTTTGATTGTGCCTTTTGATTATCTATATATATATATATATATATGCTACTGAGGGATTATCGGGAGGGAAACCTTTTTGCTTAGACATGTCACAAGGCCATATGAATGGGACACCCACTGAGAATCGAACTTATTCGTTAAGGTTTGCTAGTCTCGCTAGCTAACTATTACACCACCCGAGGTGTTCCATTGGAAGAGGGAACCGGTTCGTGCCGGTTTTGGTTTAAATCTAATGGTTTCAATTAGATTGTTTATAGTATTGACGTTGAATTTATTGATGGAAATTATTTTTGAAAATTTGAATTGCTTCGGGGGTTATAATTTCTTAAAATATATATTTACATTTTATGCATTTATTTTTCAAATTAAAAAAAAAACAAAACAAAACAAAACAAAACAAAACAAAAACATTCTTGTGAATAAAACATAAACAACATCAGAACCACAAATAAACTCCAAAACCAGATATACATATAAACCAGCAAATCCTGCCCTGAAGTATGCAGACACGTGACTTATCAATGGCGCCAGAATTTGCACGCTTGAACAGCAGAGGAAAATTAACATGAAAATACAGAGTGTTTCACGATTATTGAAACAAAGCAGCGGCCTCTCAGGTGTTCTCTATTGACTTTATTCTCTTTCTCTTTCAGTTCATTGCTGGGAAACAGTTAACGTTTTGATATATTAAGGCAAATATGGCGAAATAATACGTTGAATAACAGAGCAGAAGTTCTTTTGTATATTACGAAACAAAGTCTTTCAAGATTATTCAAACAAAGAATTTCAGTTTCAACACATTTCCAATTAGGAATAAGATTTTCAAATTGGTCGAAAACTTTGAAGTTCATATTACTTTCAAAGATCGTATAGTAATGGGTTCCTTACCGTTTGAGCCTCCGATAACCATCCATCACACAAGAGGAATGTACATGCCTTATCAACACGCCGCATTCAACAGTGCCTTTAACATCTGGAGCATGGTACATCTTGACATTTTTTGGTTCATGTTTGAGACTAAATGATTGCAGATTCTAAAATGTTATCCTCTTATTTTATAATAAATGTAAGTTTAATTATTCTATCATTTGTAGTCTTTAACTTGTCTCCGATCAATTTGTTTCAAAAGTTGAGAAACAGCCGGTATTAAGTTAGGCCAATACTTTGATCCAAAACGGTAGAGATCCTCAGATCCATATATAAATAATACCATCACTTTTTTTTACCGGTAACATGCTTATTAAAAAATAATTAAAAAAATATTAAAGCAGTTATCTCTCTTTAAAGTAAATGAAAATTTGAGAGTTGCGATAAAAAGCGAACAAAATTAATATAGAAAAAAATACAAGTAAAATTGATAATGAATTAGAATACTTCATTTATGGGGTTTATTTTTGGTGGTGGTTAATTGGTTTTATTAGGAAATTCTGTGGTTTGTAACAGACTCCTTTTCTTCTCATCCCATTCACTTGTCTTCTTTTTTTTCTGTCGAGGCTGTAAGGGAACTAATAACAGAAAGAAAAAGACAAGTATACCCTTAGACTCAAATTTTATTTCGGTGGTTTACGACTATTCTGTGAGGAAATAGAAATAGTCGGCTACTCCCAGACAAGGCATTTGAAGACATAAGGGAATAATCGTTTGAAAATTATTAGTTGAGGGTCCGTCATGTATATAAGTGTTCATGTGAGTATGTTCGACAGAGGCTGCTACTAGTTGGAGACACAACGCGCTGCTAAGTTTGGAACTCAGCAGGTACGTGCCCTCCCTGCTAGCAGCAGAGAAAAAAAATGTCCTTTCGGTTGAAGCGTCTCGAGGTCTCTAAAGGAGAGTTTCTCTTTAGCGCCAAGAAGCCCCTCTTCTGTCCGAGGATTCTAGGAAACTCTTACTTCTTACATTTATTAATTTTTTTTTTTTACATTTCTTTTTAATTCCCACGCATTCCAGAAACTTGAATGAGATAAGCGACACTTTTCGTATTCATCAAATTAGATTCCGAATTCAAAGACTATTTCAAGCTTGTATATATATATATATATATATATATCAAACATAAGATAGACATAATATGCATACAAGAACACAGATACATGCACACCGAAGATATCAAATATCACGAAACTGGCAATGGATGGACGCTAGCCACTGTATCGGCATGGAAAAACTCTGTCAACGCCGCAGTAGGAGGGGTAGGAATGCTTATAGGACCTAGAGCATTAAAAACGCTAAATAGCATTGAGAAAATACAACCTAGGATGATAGCAGCTACTTTTAATGGCAACCCCAGAGCAACAATCATCTCCTGCTACAGCCATACCAATGTTAGTGAAGAAATTGAACTAGTCGCCTTCTACGATGAGTTATCCTCATTAGTGCGTGGCATGCCGAAACACAACATGTTAGTCATTGGCGGAGACATGAATGCCCAAATCGGGAAAAACGGAAACAACAAATACAGCCTTCACAACACATCAAATAGGAATGGGCAACATCTAACAGATTTCATGATAGAAAATAGATTAGCATGCCTCAATACAAACTACCAAAAAAGGGAGGGCAAACTATGGACACACACGTACCCGAACAATAATAAAGCACAGATAGACTACGTCCTTATAAACAAGAAATGGAAAAATAGTGCAATGAATTGCGAGGCATACTCCTCTTTCGAGGGTGTGTCCTCTGATCACCGAATAGTAACGGCAAAAATACGGCTAAGCCTACGGAAAAACACCAAACAAACAGCGACCACCAAACACTATGACTGGGCCCTTTTGAACAACAGAGATATAAGAGATAGATACGTATTAGAATTAAGAAACAGATTCGAAATACTACAAGGGAAGACGGAAAAAAGTACACCAAATAACGAATATGAAAATTTCGTCAATGCGCACCTCGAGGCAGCAGCGAAATGTATTCCAACAAAACTCAAAACTAAATATAAAGTCCCATGAAAAACGTTAGCGGTGAGAGAAAAACTTGCACTAGTGAAAACAGCCTCCAAAAACTATCGAAAAAAACCAACAAACACAAATGCCCGAAAACTAAAAATGGCACAATATCAATTAGCAGGCATATATATAAAGGAACATACAGAATACATTCAAAATCAGATAGATAAGATTAGAGACTCGGTGGAAGATAGACAATCTAGGATTGCCTGGCAAACAATAAACGAAGTGAGTAGAAGAAAGAGCACTGCCAAAGCAAAACTGAAAGTTGCAAACCAGCAGGAAAGAATAAAACTGTGGAATCAGCACTTCGAAAACCTACTAGGAAACCCACCGAAAATAACATATGAACCAATCACCAGAATAATTTGTAAGCAATTGGTCATTAAACTAGGACCGTTCACACAAGAAGAACTCGACTCGGTTCTCAGAAAAATTAAAAATAGGAAAGCTGCAGGGCTGGACGAGATTCCCCCAGAAGTATGGAAGACCAGACAATTCGACGACATACTGCCCCGACACTGCAACGCAGTATATTGTCAAAATCCGATAGATAGATGGATGAAGGGATGCATCCTCCCCTTCCCTAAAAAGGGTGACCTCGGATTAACCAAAAACTACCGAGGTATAACACTTACATCCATAGCAGCCAAAATCTACAAGGCCCTACTACGAAACCGCATAGAACCCAAAATCGACAACATCCTTAGGAAAAACCAAAATGGCTTCCGAAGAAATAGATCCACGACCTTACAAATATTAACCATCCGTAGAATCCTTGAAGGTGTACGGGCAAAAAACATACAAGCGACATTACTATTTATCGACTTTACCAAGGCCTTCGATTCCATTCACAGAGGGAAGATGGAACAAATCCTACTAGCATACGGCCTACCTAAAGAAACCGTAGCAGCAATAACGATTCTCTATAGAAACACCAAAGTAAAAGTACGATCACCAGATGGAGACACAGAATAATTCGACATTGTAGCAGGAGTACTACAAGGGGACACGCTAGCTCCATACCTCTTTATCATTTGTGTAGACTACGTACTTAGAACATCAATTGATAAAATCAGAGAGAACGGCTTCGATCTGACAAAGAAAGGAAGCAGAAGGTACCCCGCAACAACAATTACCGACGCCGACTACGTCGATGACATAGCGATACTGGCAAATACACCTGACCAAGCTGAAGCACTACTGCATAGTTTGGAACGAGCAGCCGCAGGCATAGGCCTCTATGTCAATGCACACAAAACGGAATATATGTGCTATAATCAAACGGGTGACATCTCCACTCTAGACGGAACCCCTCTTAAACTAGAAGACAAATTCACTTACCTAGGAAGCAGCGTCGAATCAACCGAAAAGGACATCGACATGCGACTAACGAAAGCATAGACAATAGGCTATCGATTATATGGAAATCAGACCTAACCGATAAAATGAAGCGCAGTTTCTTCCAGGCAGCGGTCACATCGATACTGCTACATGGATGCACTACATGGACTCTAACAAAACGGCTGGAGAAGAAGCAAGACGGCAATTACACAAGAATGCTACGTGCAATCTTGAACAAGTCCTGGCGGCAACACTCCTCAAGACACCAATTGTACGGCCACCTGCCTCCTATCACGAAAACTATTCAAGTTAGACGAACCAGACATGCAGGACACTGCTGGAGAAGCAGGAACGAACTCATAAGAGATGTACTCCTATGGACCCCCACATATGGCCGAGCAAAAGCAGGACGACTATGTGAGGATACAGGATGTAGTCCAGAAGACCTGCCAGAGTCGATGAACGATAGGGAAAAGTGGCGAGAGAGGGTCAGGGATATCCGTGCTACCAGCACGACATGATGATGATGATGATGATATATCAGACTTGGTCTGATGAATACATTGGCGAGAAACTGGCAGTCACCAAGGGCCATGAACTATGTGCCTACGCAATTCTAAATTACACAGATATATTACATAGATATATTTCTTTTTCACGGCAAGTCAACCTTTGTTTGAAGTTTGATGCAAAATACAGTTGATACATATAGTAGTGTAATAGTTGGAAATGGACACGGCGATTCGAGTTCAAACCCTGAACGAGGCTGTTCGCATTTCAAAAAGTACTAATACCTTTGGGAAAGGTATGAATCCAACTATTCTCCTTCCTTGGGTAAGGCAAACTGGGATATTTAACCTTGGTATGACACCCAGTCTAGAAAGAAAACTCTGAATTCAAGCCTATTAAACTCCACTTTAAAAATTGACCTTGTGTTGCGTCCTGTTCATGCGGAAGGGTTGGTATATATATATATATATATATATATATATATATATATATATATATGTTTCATTAAATAGTAGACACATTTTGTCTGTATATTAAATGAATTGTCCCGAGCGCTTTCGGACCCTTCAAAGGTCATCATTAGGGGTTGCTTGCATGTGTAAAGGGTGTTGTTTTTTATTAAATGAGTGTCGAAAGTTTTTTTATAACATAACAAAAATATGCAAACGCAGAGTTGGATAAAACTGAGATGCTGATGAATCTAAAAAAAAAAAAACAGAACGCTATCAGCAGAAAGAGAATACTATCAAGGAATATGGAATATTCTAAAGGCATTTCAAAACATTATTCCTCATTTCAAAATTAATTCTATTGATTATAAGTTTTTGTTTTGTTTTTATAAGCAGAGCTTATAGGATTTGTAATTGTAGCTTATCAATTTCGTATGCTAGTGGTGTTTTCAACTAGAATTTTTCGAAACTTGGATTTAGGAATAGAATGGGTTTTAAGATGTAAGGCTATGGAGCTAGAGTCATTAAGGTGCATTGTAAGTCGTCTACAAAGAGTTAAAGCGCTCGGGACAATTTTGGTAAATTCAATAACCAATTCCAAACTGAAACCAAGACACTTATCAGGAAACTCAAAAGGATCTTAATTGAATTATACAGACAAAATGTATCTTCCCTATTTAATGAAACGTGCTTAAATGAACGACTGCTGCTTAACCACACACACACACGCACACACACACACACACACACATATATATATATATATATATATATATATATATATATATATATATATATATATTTATATGTGTGTGTGTGATTTATAAACGAATAGTTAGTAGGTAAGAAATTTTACACGAGCAAGGGTTCATTTATTTGGACAAGATGAAATGGTTTCAATTATTTTGCAACCAAACTCGAATAGTTTTATTTACTATAGTTATAGTTTCCAGTATAGTAAATGATTGAACAATTCTATTTGATCTCTAGACGAGAAGACCCAAACAGGTCAGAGTTGATCTGAAAGTAATGGTTGCCAACTGGGTATTCTACATTTCCTAAAGCACCAGGACTGAAGCCTCACTATCAGGTAAAGTTTATTGTCATATCTAAGACCCTCGTTCCGGGAGGAGGGGTCTTACCCCTCTGCAGAGATGTAGTCGCTTTATTCTATAGCTAAAGCCGACTGGGTTGACATACTCTCTCTCTCTCTCTCTCTCTCTCTCTCTCTCTCTCTATATATATATATATATATATATATATATATATATATATATATATATATATATAATAAAAGTAGATAAGATTCAAGTGTGAAAAGTTGCATTAAAAGTGTCAATGCTACTATGGCAGAGCAGGTTTAAAACCTGAAATTATATTCTCGTGGAGTCTGTTTCATGTGGGGCACAAAATCGTTAGATGAAAAGAGGAGAAAAAGAGGTTAGTCAACCATATTTGGTGAGTCAACCATATGGCATGATATTTGTACGCGTAACACACACACACACACACACACACACACATACACACATAAACAAACACACAAACACACAAACACACACAAGTTATTATCTATTGATTTTGGGAATCTTAACAGTTCAAAATGCATAGAAAAACTTTAAAAATACATTTTGAAATCAATCAGGCCGTAAGTGAAATTTGTTAATATCTTTATGAGAAGAAATCAATACACATTTTTTGTTCTTCATTTTCTTACGTTCATCAAATTCCAGAATACATAATTTTTTTCCAGGCATAATCTGCAATAATTATAAAATTCTTTATACGTAGGTGCTTTTTCTCCGACAATATTCCATTTTATGATGGGAGATTTACTGGTTTCATGATTTATTTTTTGTATATATTTTGAGGATGTGTGACTGTTGGTGAATTTTCTGCAGTTAGAACTAACGTTGTAATGATACATTCTATTTTTCCAATTTAGTTCTCTAGCGTTGATGTATATCCTTTCATTATTATCATTATTATCATTATTATTGAAATTGTTTTAATGACAATGTCACATATAAAGTTTCCGTCAAAAGGAAGATGCTATAATTAGCATTCAAAAAGCATTTCTCTCAGCGCGAATTTGGTTGTTATTTTTTTCGGTTAAAATTTTCAAGTCTAGTTTGTAAGTGATTTCTTGATATTTTCCATGCAACAATAAGTAATTTTAAAATTGCTTTATTAAACAATTTGTTGAGCATTGCCGAATGTTTTTCATTAACTGGAAAAATATTCCCCCCAGGTTTATTCTAACAGTTTTGCTGTGAATGGCTCTATTTAGTGTGCCTTTATCGATATTGATTATCCATATTAATTATATTGGTTTAGATGTAAATAAAATATTAAATATTAAACCGGCTCATTGGTCTTGTGAGTAGAGTGTTCGCCAATGGTCTTCGAGACTTAAAAATGGTACTTGATACCTCCTTGCTTAACATTCAGCAATATAAGGTACGTATCAAGGGTAAAGTGGAGCAATCCAGGGAAAGGAGTAACGCCCTCCCCTACATCTCGATGTAGAAGCTATTGAAAAAGGAACCTTCTGGTCGCCCCCGACTACGGTCGCCGAGATATAAATTAGACTGTTAAACATCATGCTAGGTTTTTTAAAGCTATTTCATATTCCATTTCGGCTTTATTGTATGTATTTCCTTTGCTGGAAATGTGACTAGCCTGGGAATATGTTTTGTGGTCTCAGGTGGATGATCTTGTGGGATTACCTTCCCTTAGTTTCTATAATTACAACTAGGAGGCACCATAGTTAATCACCTTGCAACGCTTCCTAGTATCTAAGCACAAGCATGCAAAAATCTTTCTTTCACGCGACATCTATTCCAAAGATACTTGTTTTGATGACTTGTCGATATCAAGGTTCTAGTACATCAAAAGACTCAAGTGGGTAGAATTTCATTAAATGCACACACACACACACACACACACACACACAACTAGAGGACTTTCATCAAAGTCCCTTTTTCTGAACGCACACAGTTTTTTCTAGTTTCCACATGCGTCACAGGAACCTTACCAAAGAATTTTTCCTCATTCATACATATTTGTTCCCTCTCTTTCTCTTGTTCAACACATTTCTCTGAATAAATACAATAAAGTTTTCAGTTGTTTAGCAACCGCTCCATAATAATCTGAATTAAAGTTTATGCATAATTGGGTTTTTATATGGTTGCTATGTACCAATATTTGAATTGAATGTAAAATCTCGAAAATTGACACTGTTTATATCAAACGTTATTTCTAAATTGAATCCATAGTTCTTAAATTATGTTAGCAACTGTTTTCTGGTACAATCAATCTTACTAACAATTGCAATTCATTAAACATCGCAATCTGTCGACACCGGTAAAGTCCGGTTCATTCTTTGTCAAATTTGTAAAGACATTTTCCACAGTGAGAAAATGCCTGCAATTTCACAAGTTGCAAGACTGAAAAAAATGCCCCATCCTAACATCAAACATATTAGTAGTCCATATTGCGTTTTAATGGAATAAAATGACTTTTGATAACACTTTATTATTTTGATTTGTTCGTCTTTAATGTCAACTAATTGTTGAGCTATATCTAAGGTTTTTTTAATAGCTCTTCAATAATCGAGTGATGATTTTTTAAAAACTGAATGAAAACACATTTATTTGGTATATGTTTATTTGTATCCTTGAAGCACTTTATTATAACAACTTTTGTGTTTTTCATTGATTTTTTAAAAAAAAGTTTTCGTGTGAGTTTGCATTACAGGTTGGTTCTAATATTCTCCCAATTTTCCTTGGTTGGAATAAAAGCCGGTTTTTTAAAGATTTTATTAATGTATTTCACTATTTTTAATCTGGCCGCAATATTACTAGCTTCGGAGTTTAATCAATTTTCAAACTATTCGGTTCTTTTCGGTAAAATTTTCTGACAGCTTCATTCATTAATTTATCATATTTCTTTTTATCCATGTAATAAAAATTATTAGCTTTATCAGCTGTCAAAAACATATTTTTAGATTTCTTGATTTTTTTTGTGTGAAGCAGACGATATCCTGCAGAAACTATGGCAGATGAAGACTACGCAGATGATCTAGCGCTTCTCGGAAATACACCAAACAGAATCCCAACTGAATAGCACTGAGAAAGCAGCGGGAGGCATTGACCTCTATGTGAATGCAAATAAAACAAAAAGCAACCATCTATACTCTAAGTGGCGAGTCACTAAATTTAGTAGACCAGTGCACATACCTCAGCAGCAACATCTCACCAACTGAAAGTGATGTCAACATACGCCTAGCGAAAGTGTGGAATGCTATTGACAGAATATCGATCACATGGAAGTCTGATGTATTCAATAAAATAAAAAGGGATATCTTCCACCCTGTGTCTGTGTCAATACTACTGTATGGATGCACCACATGGACTCTAATAAAACACATGGAGAGAAAGTTAAATGGGAACTACACAAGATTGCTGAGTGCTGTATTGAACAAACCCTGGAAGCAACACCCCACAAAACAGCAGCTGAATGGCCACTTACCTCTCATCTCACATTCCATTCAAGACGAACAAGACATGCTGGGCTGGAGAAATAAGGAAACTCTAATAAGCGACATTTTGTTATGGACTCCTCTAAATGGACGTGCCAGTGTTGGCCGACCAGCTAAAACTTACTTACAACAGTTCTGTGTGGACAAAAGATGCGGCCTAGAAGACCTACCAGACTGTGATTAAAGAGTGGAATCTGTTCTTCTCTCTCAATGCTGTTCTTGTTTTAATAATCTATCCGCTTTTCTACCCTCATTCACTCTTTCTATTTCTGTCTGTCTCTGTCTCCTTGTTTTTTCTCTCTTTCTCCGTTTCAGTATCTCTTTCTCTCTGCATTTCTGTTCCTTCTCCTCTCTGTCTCTTTATATGTCTCTCTGTGTCTCTTTGTCTCTCATTGTCCTCCCTCTTTCTCTCTCTCTCTGTCTGTCTCTCTCTCTCTTTTGTGTGTGTCTTACTCTCTATTTTTTGACTTTGTATTCCTCACTTTCTATGTTTGAGTGTGTGTGTGTGTATATGTGTGTGTGTGTGTGTGTGTGTATCTATCTGTCTGTGTGGTTGTGTGTTCGTGTGTCTTGGCGTGTGTATATGTGTGTATTAGTGCGACTGTCTGTCTGTTTATCAGTGTAAATACATGCGGGAATTAGAATTATTCGTTTCTTCTCGAGAGCCATGGAATTCTCTTGTAATTTGAACTTAAAAACTCACAATCAAAAAGCAAACAAACAAACAAACAAAAAACATAACACCGCTAATCTTTCTAATGTATTTGAAAACCAACGATTAATTTTTAGATTTCTTTTCCATGCGAATCAGCCAACGAAAGTGTAAGCTGAAAAATCAATCCGTGGACTTCAATTGTGTTTCATGTTCTGATGCTCTCGATCTAAAATCAACATTGAATATTTTCTTGAATTACAATTAATTTAGATTTGAAGCATCAATTATTTTGCAACAATCAATTTTATTTTGACTAAACCATCCAAGTAAGACGAAAAAGACATGCTGAGCACAGCTGGTGAAAAAAGGACGAATTCATAAGGCATCATACACATGAACACACATCAGTGTTGATCAACCAGCAGAGATTTTGTCATCATCTCTGTACGGATACTGGATACCATCTGGATGGCTTGCTGAGAGCAATGACCAATTGTGGTGGATGGCGAGAGAGAGAGAGAGAGAGAAAGAGAGAGAGAGAAAGAGAGAGAGAGTCTGTGGAATCTGTGTTTTCAGCCCACCTTGATGATGATGATGATGTACTCTTAACAAATCCAACCCAAACAGTTTCAAAGAGAATGGTTTTCTATCTTGCAAAGGTCATGACTAATCCTGTATCCTATTTGACCTGAGACCTAAACAAAATATTGGCCCGTCATAACAAACCCCCGTCTCATTTACACATACTTATCTTTCATTTGAAATCCGCCCATTTTTTTGTCATGTAAAACAACTCCTTCACCATCATAAATCTTTTTATTCATTTATTCATTTATTTATTTATTTTTAATGACAGTAATTCCAACAAGAAAAGAAGAAAATAGAAGATGAGAAAAGAAAACAACCAACCAACCAAACAAACAAACAAAACAAAAATCGCAACGGGAAAAAGAAAGGTGAGAGGAAAAGGTAATAGCAGACAAAAATATAGGACATATAAAGAAACGAAAGAAAAAGTAAGGAAAGTAAAATAGAAAGTTGTTGAGAGAGAGAGAGAGAGAGAGAGAGAGAGAGAAAGAGAGAGAGAAAGAGAGAAAGAGAGATAGATAGATAGAGAGAGAGAGAGAGAGAGAGAGAGAGAGAGAGAGAAAACATAGTAACGAGACGTTTTAAAAAAAGGAAAAGTCAACAGAATGCAAGATACAAAGAAATGAAACGAAAAGAACAGAAAATGAAAAGAAGGAAAGAACAATCATTTACCTTGAGGCCAGTACTATATATATATATACATATATATATGTATAACAGACTATAATAAGTGTATTTAAAAAAATCTGAAAACAAAGAACAAGTTAAGCAGTAATGAGTCTGTTCAATTCTAAAATAGGTGACCACATAAGGACAGTCGGTACTGTAAGCAATCTTTGCGCTAAAGCAAAGTTTAATGAATAAAAGACGAGATAGTGTTCAAGCTAAAGTACTGAACTGCGGCCTTGAGGTAAATGGGCTCCTACTCCGATCGCGCTATTACGTCCACTTTCGGATTACTACCCTTGGGAAAGGTATAAACCAACTTATCCCCCAGCTATAGGTTCTATAGTATCACTGCTGTTCTACAAAGATATCTTTAGCATTAAATAACCAACTAAAGTTGATATGCCATTAAAAATAAACACCAAAACATTTGTTGATAATCGATACTTAACATACGAGAGAAGACGTCCTCGTGGCGTTGTGGCAAACGTGCTGGACTACGACATTATCGTAAGCGAGTTCAAACTCCACTCGCGCGATTACATTCACTTTTGGGCTAATACTCTTGGGGAAGGTAGGAACCTCTCACCCACCCCCGGCTATGGGCTAAATATTACAAATACAGTTCTTCTATAGGAGTAGCTTTAGCAATGAATAAGCCTCGAAGGTTGATATGCCATTAAACAAAACAAAACTTGATCAACAAGTATTGGGATTAATTTTATCAATAATTCTGTGGCTGTTTACATCATCAGCAAAATGTTTCGTGCAGAAGTCTTTCTCCCTCACTCTCTTTCTCCCTCTCTCTCTCTCTCTATATATATATATATATGTGCGTGCGCGTGTATGTGTGTGTGTGTGTGTGTGTGTGTATTAGCCCTTCTGTTTTGGATTAGAGTTTCGTCCTGAAATTTGAGTGCAGTACCTGTTTCCTCTTCTAAGACGTGTTCTGGTCTTTCAATAAGTTGCTGTAAAAAGAAAAGAAAAGTAAAATGAACAAAATCAGCTTGTTCTTGGGAATTCTGTCCCTGTAATTAGCACCTCCCTATCTCTCGATAAAGGGAAGATAAGAGTATTCTGACGTTTTCGTGATACTGGCAAAACGCACTGGTCAATTGTTGTCGCCACCTTAAGTAGGCTATGCATCACATTCTATCCCAATGGGGAAGTAATTAGATATAAGATCAGAGTGTGGCATCTGTAATTTTAAAAACACCAAGATGAAAAAATTAACAGACATAAAATATGCAGATGAACATGATCCTTATTTTGAAGTGTTTAAAATCCAAACCTTTCTCAAAAATAAATGCTAAATAATAAAAGATAGAGTACAAATGTATAGGTAATTAATCTATTATTATTATTATTATTATTATTATTATTATTATTATTATTATTTTACTCCTTTTCAACTTTTCCACACCAGAATTAGCTGATGGTTTCTTACAGTAGTTTGAGTGAAAGCAAGTCTCCTCAAGTCTCCAGGACTCTCCTCAGTATTCTGGCCGATCTCAATAATGCTGTTGGTTGAATGGTCTCCACTCGTCCTTTTATTTCCAAGTCCAACAGTCCCTGTACCAATCCTTTGGTGACAGTACTATTATTATCATTATTTTCATATATTTCATTAGATTTTCATGGATGCAGTTATTACATTTTGATCCTTGGCCGAAATGTCATGGAGCAAGGCTTTATCCTACCAATCAGGCCTAATCCAACTATATCCCTCCTTTTTTTCAAGGATCCTCGGGCAACGTGTGTTCGTTTTTATCAAGTTATAGTTATCCCTAGATACACATCAAGTGCCGCATATATCATTGAAAATATTATTAAACAACTTATATACAAGCCAGATAAGATATAACTGCAGAAGCGTATGAAATCATCAAGCATCCCCAGACACATTTCAAGACGCACAAAACATTAAAATAGGAATGAACAACAAATATACAAGCAAGATAAATATAACTTGTAACATATCAAATCGTATCGTATTCCAAGACGTATTTTAAGATGAAGAAGAACAGCATATAGTATTAAAATATTAAGATATCGTAAAAGGACAAAGGCCTTTTCATTTGAAATTGTTTTTTAGGCAAGAATATCATGAAAATAGACTCCAACCACGAGATAAGCGGTGAGATAAATTTAAAAGAAGCAGGAGAAAGTAACAAACGTGAAATAAATAGTCTATAAAGTGTAGGTGGGTTTACGTGTGAATAAATTAGCCTCTCGAAACTCGCACATTGTTTCTCATGTTTCGGAAAATAACATCAAAGAATTTTTTAATAAACGATTATTGCTGTATTTTTAGTTTTGAGTTTTTTTTTTTTCTTTAATAATTTGCCTTGAAAAATATGTCAGTTAAAACAATGTTTAAAGAAGTTGGTAATAGAATAAATGAATAAATAAAGAAAGAAAGAAAGAAAAGAAAAGAAAAGAAAAGAGGAAAATAACAGTGAAAAAGATTTTTTTTTTTTAATCAGTGTAGTTTTTTTTGACGATATATTAAAGATTTAGGATTCCGAAATCTTAAAGTAAAAGATAGTTCGAATCGCAATAAGGGAGAAAATAGATCGTCTGTTCTTTACTGAAATTTCATAACTGGATAAGATTTGATTTAAACTTGAGTCAAATTGAAAGGTCACACATCCATCAAGGATAGTAAAGCCAAGGACAGCAAGTTATAACCAGCAAGTTTTTAGAGATTTCATTTGTACTTTACAAAATCAGGATTGACAGAATGAGTTCATATCTATCTATCTATCTATCTATCTCAGTCTCTTCGGATTATTAGAGACAAGTGTATGGTTGTAAGAGACCATGGATTTAATTTCGTTTATTTGAATAGATACAATTCGGTAGATTAGAAAAGATACAGTCTCTCTTCTTTCACTAGATAAGGGTTAGGAGGTGAGTGGGTATAAATTAGCTTGGTTGCGTGGGGAATGATGGTGTGACGTAGGTTGGTAGATTATGAACGATATTGGCCTTGTGGTGGAAATGGTGGCGACTTGATTGTGTAGTGTGTTGATTGTGACGTGCGTTAGTAGGGCGTCAGCAGTCTTTGATCTTGTTCAAAATGCGATGCGTGACGATTCTCTGATAGTAGTCCCGGGTGTCGACGGTATTTGCATGCGCCTCACGTACGCGTGAGTATGGCACTAGGCATTTTTAATGTGGGTACCAGGCGCAGGGCCGTAACCCAAACACGGTGGGTAGCTCCAAAAATGTCTCAGGCCCCGTCGGCATTCCTCAAAAAGAGACGCCTCAGGCAGCATGCGATAAATCTAGCCTCTCCAAAGAGGGTTTGAGCCTAGTGAGGACGGCCCCGCTGAAGCTCGAGGAATATGTCAGTCTCGGCCGCGTGACGCGATTGCTGGGCCTCCCCGGCACCTACGTCAGGCAGCCTCGACCGACTACTGTCACCAAAGTCATGACATAGCCGATCGGACCCGTATCGTTTAATAAGTTTTAAAGAGGTCTTATTTCGTGGATAACACCCCGTTTCTTATCACGCCTTAGGTTACCCTACAGAGAGTAACTCAGAATATTCGGTTGAAAACTGAACAAGTCAATATAATAAGACTTTTAATTATACACAACAAGACTCGGGATTACAGTTCCCATCACAAGTGTCCAAGTAACAAACAGAAACGTCCATGCAACAAAAAGATTAAAAGCACTTACTCTTCTCGGGTTTGGAATCTAAAGTAGGTTAGGCTCCATGTGCTCGCTGCCGAGGAGCGAAACACCACGTCTGCTCAACTCAAAATTCTGTTCATGAAAGAGGCGGATTCCCCGGTTCACCTTGACATGTTACCAAAAAAGGACTCGTGATGTGGGGTTAGTTCCTCGGTCACGGGTGTCAACGATATTTGTCGTGCGCCCCACGGATGCACGAGTATCGCACAAAGTCTTTTGTAAAGTGGTTTGTTTGGTTTGTTGGGTTTTATGGCATATAAACCTTTGTATGTTATTTAACGCCAAAACCATTTTTATTTGAATAATCAGTTCCATTTCAAACAATTCAGTTTAGCATGAGTACACAGTTTAATTGTCAAAAACATTTCTATTTCAAACTATTCAAGGAATTATATATGACAATTATGTTTAGTGTAAGTACAGTTTCATTGTCAAAAACTGTTCAATTTCAAATAATTCAGTTTAGCATAAGCACGCAGTTTAAATGTAAGTACAGTTTAATTATGAAAAACATTTCTATTTCGAACTATTCAGTCTAGTCAAACAGTTCTAATTCAGCTAATTCAATTTAGTATAAGTACAGATTTTGTTTACACACAGTTACATGTCAAAATAGTTTCACATCAAACAATTCAGTTTAGTGTAAATACAGTTTCAATGTCAAAAAACAGTTCTATTTGAAATAATTCAGTTAAGCATAAGCACGCAGTTTAAATGTAAATACGGTTTAACTGTCAAAAATATTTCTATTTCAGGCTATTCAGTTTAATCAAACAGTTCAGTTTAGCATAAGTATGCCGTTAGTTCTATTTAACCCATAGATAGGGCCCTATCAGGTGCTACCACGCCGGGCCAGAGTGGACCTGGGAGCAATGGCAATGAAGGGGTGCTCCGTATTCCCCAAGGCCCTAGCATTACTGGTACCTCACCATCAGACTGTTTAGTGTCATATCCAGGACACTCATGGGGGGGGTCCTACTCTTCTGCAGAGGTGCAGTCAGCGTATTCTACAGCCCCAACCGACTGGGCAATACACAGAGTTAATGTCCAAACAGTTCTATTCCAAACAATTCGGTTCAGCATAAATACGTAGTTTAAATGCATAAAAACAGTAAACGCCAACCACCGTTTAGTTCTGTTTAACCCATAAATAGGACCCTTATCAGGTGCTACCACTCCGGGCCGGAGTGGACCGAGGAGCGATGGCAATAAAGGGGTACTCCGCATTCCCCAAAGCTCCGGCATTGTTGTAACCTCACCATCAGATTGTTTAGTGTCATATCCAGGACACTCGTTGGTGGGGTCTTACCCCACTGCAGAGAAGCAGTCGGTGTA
This sequence comes from Sepioteuthis lessoniana, assembly GCA_963585895.1. Taxonomy (NCBI): domain Eukaryota; kingdom Metazoa; phylum Mollusca; class Cephalopoda; order Myopsida; family Loliginidae; genus Sepioteuthis; species Sepioteuthis lessoniana. The sequence continues at coordinate 34,821,250 of OY757919.1, read as the reverse complement.
TTCTACAGCCCCAACCGACTGGGCATTTTGTAATGTGGGTACCAGGCGCAGGACCGTAGACCAGACACATCTGGTGTCTCCCAAAATGCTTCAAGCCTCGTCAGCATGCTCCTAAAAAGAGCGCCATAGGCGGCAAGCGATAAATCTTGCCCCTCCAAGGAGGATTTGGACCTGGTAGGCTCGGCTGTTGAGGCTCGAGGAGTATGTTAGTGTCGGCCGCGTAACATAAATGCTGGGCCTCCTCAGCACCAACGTCAGGCAGCCTTGACCGCCGCTAGAGACACACCCGACCAGACCCGCGCTGTTGGGTTAAGGCCGGTTGAAGTGATTCGTCCTCGGTGTCTACTCTTAATGTGAACTTTTATAGACCATTTTATATCCTTATATGGGATCGAATCGGCCTCGAAAAACTTTTGGGGGAAAGTTCCTGATTGGTTGAAAAAAGATTTTTTTGATTGTGAATTTATTTCTACATTTCAACCGGATTGATGCGCGGAGCCTACCTGCGCAACGATGTATTTTATTCATTTTGTTATAAACCATCGTCCAGACAACATCCAGTTTATGTTACCTTTCTTCAATTGAAATATATGCTCGTGTTATTTTTATTTATTCATTTTGCATGTGTGTGGGTTTGAAATGTATTTGTAAATCACTAGATTTCTGTACATTACTGCATCTATAAATCAATCTATCTATCTACGAATACCTACTAGGTTTCACTTAACTGGACCATCAGGATAATGCTGACCAAAGAAAAGTTAGACCAAACTACATTTTATTGATTAAAAGGCCGCCAAAAACAATAAAATTATTTAAAAAAGTATATCATGCTTTACCTCCCAAGCAACCAAACATTTTTATGCCTACAACATTAAGTTTTTCTGACCCTTCATTCATTGGGATTATTGTAGGAAGCTGAAGCAAGTTTTTCCTCCACGCATGAATTGCACTATTTATCACCTGCCTTATACTTACGGCAATTTTTTACTATCTCCCATTTTAATATAGGATTCGTATCTGGATTCATTTTGATTTCGCACACATAAATAAACTGTGTCAACACATTTCGTGTGCTAAACTACTTCAATGATTATAATATCATCTTTTGAAAGGTCCTTGTGTAGAACAAACATATACTTTTTAATAATAACGTTGCTATTGTTAGGTCCATAGCTATGTAACTCCACCTATGTAACTCTACAATCATATTGACATTTCCCAATGGCATTTGGAGGATTCATTACATTGAGCATTCGTAATTTTTTAACGTTACTTTTGTTAATTAAATTAGCCACATTGAGCACACAACTGTACCTTAATTTAATAGTGTTCTTGTTGAATATTTTGTATGGGTTGCTCGACAGAGAATTTTTTTCCTTATCTATCTATCTATCTATCTATCTAGATTGATCGGTAGAAATGAATAATCTGTGTATAATCTGAACTAGCTAGTTTGTTAGCCAGCTCAGTTTATTCGTTTTTGTCTTCTTTTCTGTCTCAATTTATTCACATCTATCTCAGATTATTAATATCTATCAACCTATTCACGTAAACTATTACACTTCCGATGATTTCGATTCTCACTGTGTTTCCGATATTTATAGAGAATGCTTTTAGTGAATAAATATGAATATTTGTTATTAAAGAATATTCGAATGAAGAAAAATCCGTAAAAAATCAGAGAAAAGTTCACGAATGAAAATTTGAATTTGATGATGGAAAACAATCCGTAATCCACACTGCAGGGTTTAATAAATTGATTTGAATAATTTTAAAGAGTTCAATTGTAACTGTAAATAACGTAGATTGAAAAATCTCTACAAAACGAGCGATCAACTTATACAACAAAGCTAAAATCCAAATCTTTATCACTGAGAGGTCAACCAGTAGTAAAAGTTTGGATTTAACTCTGCCTTATAAGTCGACCCTAGTTTTGTAGAGATTTTTTGGGCTTAAAAGGTCAACTTATGTTTTGAAATTTACATTGATTTTCATCTAAAAAAGATAAAGAACCCTATAACTGAGGTACATTTGTATCAATTGTGATAAAATAGATACTCCTGAATAATTTTGTATATTGTATATCAACATCAGATGGCCAATGCCATGGTTGAATGAAAATGAAAAGTTGAAATATGAACCGAAACTGTCCAATCATGACTGGAAGGTTGTTATCAAAATTTTGCGAAAGAAGTGTGGTTTGATCTAATACGTCTTCCTTTAAAGTGTCAAAACAATTCATTCATTCACACACACACACACACACACACACATTCATATATATTCCACAAACTCACATTATGATTTGGCTATATTTAACTGTTCAATAAAAAAACATCTCTGAATCTGACCAGCATAAAAAAGAAAGGAAATCCCAAAATACATTAGAAAGACTTGCGCTATGATGTTTTGTTTTTTGCTCTGTTTTTTTTTCTTTTTTTTCTTTTTAGGTTTGAATTAAATTAAAGAGAATATAATGGCTCTCGAAAAGAAACGAATAATTCCTGCATGTATTTACACTGACAAACAAACACAGGTACAGACCAGAGACATACACAAAGAGAGAGAGAGAGAGAGAGAGAGAGAGAGAGAGAGAGAGAGAGAGAGAGAGAGAGAGAGAGAGACTAATAGGTGGGAGGGAGAATAATTGTATCTCCTTCAGAGGTGGAAAAACACACGGAAATGTTATTCTGATGCCGCTCTTGTTCTGGAGCTCTTGAAAGTCTGGCGTGACCCCAACGTGGCCATTACTCCCAGGTCCAATCTGAGCCGGAGAGGAAGTACCAGTTAGGCTCCCACCTATGAATCAAATTGATCAATTTGAGATGATAAAGTATTTTCTTGTTTAAAATTAATACAAATGATTTTTGTTGCTTATATAATTGAAGGCCATACTGTTAATCTGACTTCTGCATTAAATAACCCATTAAGAGTTGACATGCCGTAAAACCAACCAACCAATCTAACGTTTCTTCATTAATGACAGAGATAGCGGAAATTAATGACAGAGATCGGACGTTATACAGAGAAAATTAATGACAGAAATCAAACGTTATACAACGAAAATTTCAGACCAAAATTTACCAAACAATTTTATCAGGCGATGGACTTATAGATTGACTTTTGTATGAACAAAGCGTAGATCGATATGAATCATTTTCTGTATAAATCAAAAGTAGGAGCCCATAAGTGCACAGTCAACTATATTAAAAACAAGTTGGAATTTATACGAAATAAGCCCAGGCTTGTATGGTACAAGGTTAAATTGCCATAAATCGAAAAGTGAAGATTGTGTTGCGTTAGCCGAAAATAATTATTTGAAATTCTGACTTTTATCAGAGCACAAACAACTTCTCGCATTGGCGGGAAATCAGTAAGAGAAACTAACTTAAGAAAGAATGTTATTAGTATTAGTTTGGTTTGGTTTCTTTGTTTTAAAGCATATCAACTTTCGTGGGTTATTTAATGCCAAAGCCACCTTTGTAGAAGAACAATAGTATTTAAATCATAACTGGGAATGAATAAAGGGGTTCATATCTTTCCCGAGAATATTTGATCGAAAGTAAACGTAATAGAGCGACTGGAGTTCGAAGTTACTACAATGTCGTAGTCCAGCACGTTAGCCTTTACGACAAGAGGATTCCTCTGGGATTGGTATGTATTGCAATTAGTCGACTTAAATTAAAAAAGAAACACAGAAAGGAAAAAAAAACCTCATTTACAATTATTCTCCTCCCCCCTCTCTCCATATATAACCACATCGATGTCAAAACGAACATAGCAGAAACCTATTTTAATGTGCCATTGTTCTATTGCCTAAATCTTATTTTCATATACGCCGGAAATTCGTTCCGTTTATATTGTTTCACATTATTCGAATCATAATGAGGGGGTAAACGGCGTAATAGAAACTTATTTTCCAGTCTGTATTTTGACACCAGCTCTGATTTTTTATTTAGATTTTATCGGTTTGTAAAGGTGATGATTTTCTCCTCAAATCATCAAATGCAGTGTTTTGATATGTTATTTTCTGCCCGACGGGGCGTTTTCTGAGTAATCTTAAACTTATATATATATATATATATATATATACGAAGACACATACATTCATATGCCAGTGTGCATATGTATATATATATATATATATATATGCACACTGGCATATGAATGTATGTGTTTTCGTATATATGCGTGTATTCATGGGTGTATACTTCTCCATGTCTTTGCACAGCCCAATCCACAGGGGCTTAGATTATGTTTATTCTCTTCAGAATGGTAACACCACTTCCCCTAAAGGAGTGTCCGGATTATGACAGTAAACTGCATCAGATTGGGAGGTTCCAGTTCTTGAAATCTAGGGAGTGTGTGAAGTAGCTCTTATTTCCAAGTTTACTCTGTCCGTAGTAGTAGCACCTGTTAGGAGTCAAATAAACCTGTTTAAAATAAAATGTATAAATATGAACGTACAATGAACGTAGTTCTCTAACATCTTGGCATAAAATAACCCTAGACCGGTTGACATGCTGTTAAAATCAGTCCCTATCGGTCAACGCTCTCGACAGATACTCTAGATGGCATCCAGTATCTGCACTGAGTTGATGAATATAAATCTTTGCTGGTTACTCGAACTGGGTCGTCCTTGTATCCACAGAAGAACTTCGTTTATGAGTTCGTCCCTGCTTCTTCACTGGTGTCAAACAGGTCTTGTTCATTTAAATTGGATGGTTTGTGAGATGAGAAGCAAGAAGCCTCAAAGCTATTTTTTGTGATAGACTGCTTCCCACAGCTCACAACAGGAATAGAATATATATATATATATACATATATATATATATATGGAAGTAAATAATAGAATATAATCCAACAATATGGAGAAAAATTGATTACAAGGTAATCCAAGTAGAAGTAGAGATTTATTGAGAAGTAAAGTCGCCACTATAGCGTTTCGGTTCTAATGAACCATCATCAGGGCTGTGAGGGATGATATTAGTGATGTTAAATCAACGATGGGTGTTTAAAAGTACAAAAATCGTTGATTTAACATCACTAATATCATCCCTCACAGACCTGATGATGGTTCATTAGAACCGAAACGTGATAGTGTCAACTTTGCTTCTCAATAAATCTCTCCTTCTACTTAGATTACCTTATAATCAATTTCTCTCTCTCCGTCCTCCCTCTCTCTCTATATATATATATGCATGTGTGTGTGTGTGGTTGGGCAAGACGTCTTTTGTCTAACATATTTTTATTTTGATCCGTTCAAGTCACCGTATGAATGTTATAATATTCGGCCAGAATTGGCTTATAAATTTTCTATAAAAACACTAGTATAAATAACACTTAACACCTAATTCTTACAAAATTTTAATGTAGTTGCAAAGGTTGTATTGCTTTTGCAATATACACCCGCACTGATAATGGCCTATGATGGGTTAGAAAGTATTTGGAACAAACTATGGAGTTGTTAGGGTAGCCAACCAAAAAAGCCAACCAATCAATGCAAGAAGTTGTTTGTGCTCTGATAAAAGTCAGAATTTCAAATAATTATTTTCGGCTAACGCAACACAATCTTCACTTTTCGATTTATGGCAATTTAACCTTGTACCATACAAGCCTGGGCTTATTTCGTATAAATTCCAACTTGTTTTTAATATAGTTGACTGTGCACTTATGGGCTCCTACTTTTGATTTATACAGAAAATGATTCATATCGATCTACGCTTTGTTCATACAAAAGTCAATCTATAAGTCCATCGCCTGATAAAATTGTTTGGTAAATTTTGATCTGAAATTTTCGTTGTATAACGTTTGATTTCTGTCATTAATTTTCTCTGTATAACGTCCGATCTCTGTCATTAATTTCTGCTATCTCTGTCATTATTGAAGAAACGTTAGATTAGTTGGTTGGTTTTACGGCATGTCAACCAATCAATTTGATTCAGTCATTTGTTTGCTCACAGTTGAATGGTTATATATATATATATATATATAATTTGTAAGGAGATAGTTTCTGGGTGATTTTTTTATCCGTGCTACCAGCGCGATATGATGATGATGATGATGATGAGAACTAATTTGTTTGCCCATCATTAAGTATTGCTATTGTTTGCGACAGTTAAATGACGGGCCCAACCGGCTGAGGCTGTAGAATACACCGACTGCACCTCTGCAGAGGCGTAAGACTCCCCTACGAGTGTCCTAGATATGACACTAAACAATCTGGTGGCGAGGCTTCAGTAATGCTGGAGCTTTGGGAAAAGTGGAGTACCTCTTCAGTGCCATCGCTCCCAGTTCCGCTCTTGCTCGAAGTGGTAGCACTTGATAGGGTCTTATCTATGGTTCAAATAGAATTGTATGCTAAACGGAATTGTTTGAAATAGAAAAGTTTGATCATTTAACTGAGTGTAAACAAATAACTTATGTTTAATTGAATTGTTAGTGATACATAGCAATACTTGAAAACATTAAACTGTGTGCAAACAAATGATCAATAGTAAATAGAATTATCCGTATTAGATAGAAATAAGTGAAACCATTTAATTGTGTGAAAAAGATCTTATCTACAAAATGTGTTTAGAAATCATACATTTAATATATATGTTTAAAAAGGATTTGGCATCAAATAACCTATAAGGGTTGATATGCCATGAGACCCAACCAAAATAAACCAAAGTTAAATTGTTTCGAGTATTGCTATTTAACACTAACAATTCAATTTAACAGTCATTTGTTTACACAGAGTTAGATGGTTAAACAGTTCTATTCAACATATACATGGGATCCTAATACGTTCTACCACTCCAGGTCAAAGTGGACCCGGGAGTAATGGCAATGAAAGGATTCTCTGCTTTCCCCAGAGCTTTAGCACTGGAGCCTCACCATCGGATGCAGTCACATCTAGGACACTTGTTGCCGGGCGGGGTTCCTCTCCTTCTGTAGAAATGTATTGGTGTATTTTATAGCCTCAGCTGACTGGGCTGAATTAATCATGTTCATGGTGAAAACGTTCGAGTATTTTTTTTTATTAACTGAAGACAAATTTTTTGTTGAACTCTATATCAAAATTGATATGTTAGATTCATTCACTTTGTGTCTTCATGCTAGCTAATCAACGGGGCCATTTTCTTGCACGATCTGAAAGCTGATTAGGATTTTTATTAATTATAACCTTTCACGAATCAGTGATTATTGCGTCAATGACTAATCGCTGGAAGGTTCTTGTAACTCATTGCCCTGATTCATTAGAAATGAAATAGGACAAATTAGAAACAACCTGGAACAATAATATTAGATTGGGTGTAACCGCTTATCATTCATGAGAATTATATATATATATATATATATATATATATATATATATATACAACTTCTCTGCCACGGGCCAGATGCAACACAAGGTCATTTTTAAAGAGGAGTAATACTTCTTTGAATTCATATTTTTCCTTCTCCTAGATTATTTGCAATACAAAATCAATAGAGCTAATGTTACCCTACTATTTATCAGTGGTTAGGGCGAGGAGAAGATATCGCATCATATCTCAGTCTTGTCTAGGATTTGAACTCTGTTCACGAATCCTTGATAACCATCACGCTACATACGTATGTGTATATGTGTATGTGTGTGTGTGTCTGTGTGAATATGTAATTGTGTGTGTACATATATATACATGAGTGTCTACATGAGTATGTATATGCCAAAGTTTGTGTGTATGTATGTGTGTGTGAATATGTGAGTGTGTGGTTACATATATAAGCGTGTATATGTTTATATGAGTATGTATATGTGTGTGTTTGTGTGTGTGTGTATGTGAGTGTTTACTTGTGAATATATGTGTGTGTATGTACGTATATATGCGTGTGTGTATATGAGTATGTACATGCATGTGTTTATGTATGTGTGATTATGTGTGTGTGTGTGCGTTTGAATTAAATACAGCAGACTAGATTTGTTTATACGTTTTTTTTACTAACTTTTCCGTCACAGGTATAACGTCATAAAATAGATCATGGTTATATAAAAACCACACACACACACACATATATATATATATATATATATATATATATATATATATAATCCAACATTGGTCGTTATTAATTACGTAAATTGTCGAATTGTTATTTTTGAAATATAGAAAATTGTGACGTTTTCAACGTTCTAAGTTCTCTTGAGGGGTAAAGTAAAATTCTAGGAAAACTGTCTGATGGGGGTCACATGACCGTAATGTCACCTAGGACGTAGAATATTGTCAGGTGTGTTTTTAAATCAATGACGCAAGAGTTAACACTTTTAGGTTTTTATAAACCGAAATAGTGAACTTAGATCAGATAATGAATTAGATTAGAATCAACTAAGACATCGAGGATTGGGTTCGTAGATAAAATAGAAAACCCTCAAAGGCTCTTTTTAGATATATTTTTCTTCAGGTGGAAGTATATATATATATATACATACGAGGATATATATATATACGAGGATTGGCGGAAAAGTTCATTGGCTGACCAATACATTGTCATGAAATGTGATCAAATGAGGTTTATTTTTCAACATAGCCCTCCAATATGAACTTCATCATGTGAACATTTTGAACACACACACACACACACACACACACACACACACACACACACACACACACACACACATATATATGTGTGTGTGTGTGTGTTTGTGTGTATACAGACGTATAAGGATCTAACCGCCCAATAGTTAATGGTTAGGTTTAGTTTGGTTTCTTTGTTTAATGGCATATCAACGTTCATGGGTTATTGAATGCCAAAGCAATCCTTGTAGAAGAACAGCGGTGATTCTAGTTAACCCATAATTTAGGGAGATAAAGAGGTTTATACCTTTACCAAAAGTGAACGTATTAGTACGACTGGAGTTAGAACTCGTTCACTACGAAATCACAGTCCATAGTCCATTACACCATGATGACTCTTCCCAACAGTCTAAGACTTAAATCCTTGAACTAATGTTATGTAATGGTTTCCAACCAATCAACCAGTTGTAGCGAATATTCGAAAGGATTCATTAGTAGATTGCAGGTCAATGTTCAAATTCCCTGTTCGGAGAAACTGGGTGTCTGCGGGGTTGGCTGTAGATGGTCACGTTGGAATTAAAAGAAAGTTAGATTTTGAAAAGAAAGTTTGGCTTAAACTGTTAAACTGTTATGCTACCCAACCTGCGGGCTGTAATGAACTCTTTCTGTTGCTATTAATACAGGGAGAATATTCATCTCGGTGAAGTTCTCCCCAGCCATTATTTTTTTACGATTGACAAGTAAGTCTTTTGTTAGAATTATTGTTGAAACTATTATTGTTCTTGTTGAAAGTTATTGTTAAATCTTCTTGTCATTATTTGTTATTTTTTGAGTGCCCCTCCCCCAAACAATTGTTATTTGTTTGTTGAGGGAGTCAACCCCAAGACTTGTTATTGTTATTCGTTGATATTTTTTTGAAAAACAATTAATTTGTCACATTCAATCGACCACACATTCATTCGCAACAAGAATATTCGCTATCACTCCTCCTAGTTGCCTCAAAGCACGCTCTCAACTTCGCAAATCGACATATTTGATGGCCTAATCCCCCACTCAAAGTCGGAAGAAAAATGGCCATCATTATCACAGTCATCAACTCCGGCCAGTACAATCCCACCAGCCCAAAACGTGCCATCAATGCCAGTCTCCTGGACGGCACAAATTAAGAAGAAATCCCTCCGAGACTATGCCAAAAAATTGGGAAAAGTACGCACAGTACTTCCAAGGCAATAGGATTTTACTTATTCCGGAACTTGTCAATGAAGTCTAGCCAAAAACCATTTCATTCGTGGTGACGAACTTAAAGACCAGGAGACTAGCAGGAATTAAAAAGGAAACGTTCGAGGACTTACTAAAGGTAGCAGAAATTCCAGTCAAATACTTCTGCAGACGCAGCTTTGCTACTTCGGATGTCCTGCTGCCATCAGAAGAATTAGTCGTAAAGCTGGTCGGAGACATAACATCAAAGTTCTTCCGGCTACAGCCAGAACATTTGGGAAGGCGACGAATTAAAATCACCGTGTGCAATGTCCCAATTCAAATAAAAGAAGAAGTCTTGGTAGCATTCCTAAGTGACTATGGCGACGAAGAGGATGTCTCAAAAGCCGAGTCAACAAATGGGACGGCACATGGTGACTATTTGTTTATCGTGTGCCTGAACAGAGGTGGGGGGTTATGTCCATACCCCATACGTTACATTACGAGAGTCAAGTGATGACGGTGATCGTTGAGGGCAGGAGACCTCAATGTTGGAATTGTAAACAGCTGAGTCATTTCTCGAGGTCCTGCCCTCAAAAGACCACCAAAACAATATCTCCACCGCCGACAACAACAACAACAGCAGCAACAACAGCAGCAGTGACCACAGTTACTATACCGCCTACCAGCGGAAGTTCTAAAGGAGAAACTAGGGACTACCCCAATAAAGAGGAGGGGGGACCCAAGTAACTCGGGGGGAGAGGCCCCTCCAAAGACACCCGAAGATGAACCACCTACAAAAACTAGTCCAGCAAAACAATCGTCGTCATCATCATCTACATTAATTTCCTTAAGAAAAGAAAAAGAAAAAGGAAAAACATGGCAAAAAAAACAAAAAAACAAAAAAAGAAATTATCAACCGGCAGAACAGACCGAAGCAATGGTCACCTCAGTTAATTTGAAAAGAAGAAGGGACAGTGGGGACTCGGCAACAGAGAAAAAACAATATAAAAAACTTCCCATACAACAGATCGAACCACAACCCAAGCCACAACCACAAACACCTCCCCAGCTACAACTTGTAGAAAGCAAAACAAAACCTCAACAATAAGCTCATCCTCATCGACTAGCTCAAATCATTCCCCCCCCCAACCAAAAAATACCCCAACACAAGTCATAGAAACCCCCCTTTCCCCAACAAGGCCCCTCTTTCACCCATTTCAACCCTCAGACTGTTCTGCCGGTCCCATTAAGAGACCCGAGAATCTATAATGCCATCATCATCGTCATCTAAGAAAAGAGCAAAATCGGCTTTGAAAACGACATTAAATCATTTGATATCATTTAAAACTGTCGACAATAAAGACATTACCAATCTGTATTTGTTTAGGGGTGCACCCATGGTGCCGACCTTTGTTCGTTCGGCTGGCAACCGCACAAGGGAGCTGTGGCGTTTCCTTGAGGAAGCCAGTCGGACGGAAATGGAGCACCCCTCTCTCAGAAAAATATCAAATCAATGCATGGGATGGGTCCCTGTTTATGTTTACCTATGTTTTTATAGGGCCTTAAAGTTGAGGTACCCCATGGATGTCGTGGGAATTTCCAGGGACGGCCGAGGTACAAATGAACTCGGTTCCGGTTCCCTGCGTCAGGCCGTCGGCATCCTCGCCCCGGAGGATTTCCGGCCCGTAATCGACACTGAATAATGTAAGTGGGTCTGATGTCTTTAAACCTTGCCACTTTGAATGTGAGAGGACTGAGAGATTCAAGCAAGTGTGCACCTTTGCTTGTTGAACTCAAGAACTTCAGGGTGAATGTCGCTGCAGTCCAAGAGACTCACTTCATTTGTGCTGCAGACTGTCGGGTGCTGGAGAACGATTTTAACGTTTTCTCAGCATATGGCAGATGCAATAGCACTGGGGTCTCTATGCTAGTTGGACGCAGCTTTGACGCTGATGTTGTTGTTTTTAGGCGCGTGCTGCGATCGAAAATGTTTTCCTCCTAGTAAGCAGTATGTTGTGAGTCATTATCCCCGTCATCTAGTTGTTAGTCTCCAGGATCTTCTCCATCCCTATTGTTTTTGTACCTCAACCCTTACTCCAACCCGCTTTTGTTGAAGATCTTGGAATTTCATGTGTATAAGAATTATATTATCTGCTATTAACTGCCCATACCGCACCCAACTCTGTCTTTCTTTTGCCCCATTAGATTAGGAACCCTCTCCCTCTTAGGGTAAGTCCGGCTTGTTTTCGGTGTTTTCAGGCACCGGAAAACAGTCGGCCTCTATTTCGTAGACAGGGGGATGGGAGGGTAACCAAACGGGGGATTTTTTCCTTGTTTTCGTTTTTTGTATTTCGGGTTTTTTTTCTCCCATCCCCATCATCATATACCATTGTAAATAAATCACAAATAGTCAATAAAATCATACATCCCACTCGGGATTTTAAGTAGGTCTTCTCACCGAGCAAATGTGGTATTTTGGTGAATGTAGCGTGATTGGTGATGGATGACTGTTCATATATTGTACTGTTGAATCGAATGTGGTTATCTACGTTCCCTTAGACTATATAGTAATGACATGACCGCCACCCTTCCCCTCCCCCTAAAACCTTAAGGCTTCATGCCTTCCTTAAATGTATTTTAAGGGAATAAAGAAGTTCTCCCCAGCCTAACACTTTGGTAGTCGGACTGACGTTCCACACCTTTTTATCTATGTTGTATTATACTTTCGTTAATATACTTTGTTCCATGTAAACCCGAGTTCGTGTCTTTCTTCCAGACCCTTTACTGGTCCAAAACATAAACAAACGTGTATTTGAGGATTCAAGTGAAATCGATCCCTTATCCACAGGGAGTTTGCAATGATTTACTAGAGAAAAGGAACGTTCCTCCATTGACGGAATAGAAACCATGTCACATTTTCCTCTTTTTGAGACCTGTCTAAAAAAGAATCTGAAACATCCAAAATAAACATGAGTGAGATTTTGTAACAACCTGTTTTTCAATTTCTTTCATCACCCAGATCAAGTGATAAACTCATTCGTCATCTCTTCGTTTCTTCGACAAGTTTTCAAACTACCAACAATTTTACACAACCCTTACAGTTTACTTGTTTTTTTGGGTGGTTATTTAAGGACTCCTTTTGGTGATTAGCTTTCGCGAGTAAGAAATTCAAAAGTTTTTGATGATAGTTGCTTAAGAATATTTCAAATTTTAAAATAATTTTCATTGTTTATGCATAGCATAAGACCGGAAAATAGAACCCCCAGTTAGAACCAAGTTTATTAGTAAGTGTGTGTAATCGGTATTTGAGATCATGTAAAAAAATCATTATTATTATTTTATTATCATTATTTGACTCATTTGTGAGTTTTTCACACCAGCGTTAACTGATGGTTTTCCATTGGAGTTTGTGTGAGTGCAAGTCTCTTCAAGTCTCCAGGATTCTTCTTAGTATTCTGCCGATCTCAACAATGCTGTAGTTTGAATGGTCCCTACTCGTCCTCTTATTTCCAAGTCCTCCAGTCCCTGTACCAACCTTTGGTGACTGTACCGAGCACACAAATTACCATTGGTATAACAATGATAGTTTTTTTTCAGATCACTAGCAAGGTCTATGTACATATCACTTTTTTTCACTTTCCTTCGGTTTTACCTTGTGATCAGCTTGAACGGCAAAGTCTATTATTTGGCAGGTTCTCTTTCTTTTTTTTCTTTTTCTTTTTTGTTCGTCTGTTCAAATTTAAACTTCTTTCACAATTCCCCGTGGATAAACGTTCTCCACCCAGTTGTGTCAAATCTTATACTCTCTTTGCGCGAATTTACCGCATTCGCTTATTATGTGATTGATCATTTCATCTCTATCAGTACATAATCCTCATTTGCTAGTTTGTTGCGTCTGGTCTGTTTTTGCTTTGACATTGTCCGTATGGCGCTGTTTTGTGGTGATGTCAGAAGAAATTCAGTTTCTCTCTAAAGGTTTCCCTTTCTTAGCCACATCCAAGTCTTCTCGTGTGAGATTTCGCTTATTTGTCGCTTGAAGTGTTCATACAATTGTTTTTCTTCCCATTTTTCTTTTCTGGTTATTTTGGTTCTGGTGATGCCTGTGTTTGTATTGTTTCTGTTGGCTATCATTATAATTATTATTCACTTCATGCAAGTTTTTCAAGGCAGCGTTTGTTGGGGGTCTTTCACTGGAGTCTGAGTGACAACAATTCTCCTCAGGTCTCCCGCACTTTTTGGGGTGTTCTAGTCTATCTATTCAATGTTATGGTGTGGATGGTCTCGATTCTTCTTCTGATATCCAAATCTTCCACTCTTTTTTCCAAGCCTTTGCTGACCGTTCCAGATGCACCAACTGTATCACCGTCACCCTCATGCTCCACAGTTTTTTTTTGTTTTTCTTTAGTTCTGTGGCCATGCCCGAGTATTTTTTTTTTTCATCTTTTCGCTTTCTTTTATTCTCACGCAGTGGTCAAGTGGGACGGCAAAATCCACTAAATGACAAGATCTTTTTTCTTGTTAATTAACTCGAAGTCTGGTCTTCAAGGCAGGATCTGGGGATTCGCTTGTATCTCGAAATCCCAGAGAATTTTATTTGTCTCATTCTTTAGGACGGATTTTGGTTTGTGCATACACTGCTTTGAAGTATAGACAAATTTGAATCTCTTGCACAATTCCCAGTTCATCCCCTTCCCCACCTAGTCGTGCCTAGTCTTTCAATATTTTTTTGCTAATTTGCTGCTTTCGCTTATAATGTGATTAATCATTTCATCTTTGTTTTAACGTAACTTACACTTGTTATTCTGTTGCGTATAATCAGTTTTTGTTCTAATATAATTGGTCTTTATTGCTTTGTTTTGTGCTGTTATTAGAAGAGATTCAGTTTATTATCATTAAATTAATATCGAACATTATTAAATTAAATATCATTAAATCAAATGAAAAATTTCTGTTTTAATTTGGATTTATTACAATCCTTCATCAGGCCTTCACCCAAGACCTACGGTGAGGGAACGTAGTGATGATATGTTTTTTCTGTCTCTTTTGGGTGATATTTTAAAATCACATTGATAGGACTCTCCCAAGGAGATGGACTGTTCTGCACAATCCACTAGATGATATTTTTTTATGCATTTCATTTTACAGGAAAGATTTTGGTTTTTGCCGATACAGTTTATCAGATTCCAATCTCTTGCACAGTCCTCAGTAAATCCCCTTTCCACCCAGACATACCTAGACTTGTACCCCTTTTGTGCTTGTTTGCTGCATTCGCTTATTGTCTGATTAACTCTTTCATCTCTATCACCACATGAACTTTGTTCCAAAGCAGATTTATCGTTGCTTAATTTTTTATTTACTAAGTTTTTGTTTAGTCTTGCACGTAGGTCGCTTAGAGTACCTGTAATTATGATATAGACACCATCTAAATACTGAACTAGAAAATTGCTGCTTAACTTCATCCTTTCTCTTTCCTATTTTCAAAACTTTTGCTTTGTCTACTACGCAGGTCTCAGACTACTTACAGTACTAGTTGCTCCCAAGTGGTTACTCAGCTAAGTACTAAACAGTCTCATCGCTGTTTAACTTTAGTGACCTGAAAAAAATGAAACACATCATATTTACAAAGCTTTTGGTGAGGCTGGTGTATTTGAAATCACTACTGTTTCTAAACGTTCACTCATCTGGGAACTGAACAGGTTCATCGTTGCTTAACTTGAGTAATATTGCAAAATGTAATACTTGTTATTTACTAAGCTTTGCTCACGGGCCTTAGGTTGCTTTCAGAACCTGTTATTCTAAAGTTGTCACTTATCTAAGTTCTGAACAGGAGATTTTACGATACTCAACCATAAGTTATTTAACAAAGCTTAACTTATGTATTTACCCAACCCATCCACACAAGTAGGATGTGACACAAAGCCAGTTTTTTTTAAATGGACTGTAACGGGTTTGAATTCAGAGCTTTCATTCTTCTGGTCTTTTAACCGGTCTACGGTTGCTATATCAAGATTAAAGAGCCCAGTCTGGCCAACTATTTGCCCATAGCTGGAGGGAGGATTGCTGGATGTAAGGGGCTGAGGAAATTCTGGTGTATATCTTATTTTTTGGTTTCGTATATTTTGGGTTTTACGTGTCTGACTCTATTGCTTCTTCCTACCCCATCTAACTTGTTGGAGTCTTCTTTGTCAGTAGAAAGCTGCATGAGAATTAGCGAAGGAAGGGAGGAAGGAAAGAGACGAAGATACCTTTTAAATTTGAACTTTATTTTAGGGTTTTAAAAATATGTAACGTTTCCCAGACAAGGCGTTGAAATGTGTTTGTCATTTTCAGTTGTTAAAGTTTGAAGTTTATCGTTATGTCTGATGGGTATATTTTGTGAGGCATATGTTGTGGTGTTTAGGGGTCAAAATGAAGACACGCAAACAAGAGAAGTAGGTTAAAACAAATATATTACAATAATAAAACAAGCATACGAATACAGGTGTTATACAACAGTTGAGAATGTCCTTCTGGTACTGTCAGGCAGCTTGGAGGTTATCGGTATTTGTCGCATGTCCCACCAACCGGACGAGTATGGCACAAGACCTTTTTTAGGTGGGTCTGGGAGCAGGGCTGTAGCCCAGACACGCCTGGCAGCTCCAAAAATGCCTCGGGCCTCATCGGCATTACCCTTAAAAGAGGTGCCTCAGGTACCAGTCGATAAACCTAACCCCTTCAAGGAGGGTTAGAGCCAGGGAGGACGGTCTCTTGAGGCTCGACGATGCCAGTCAATGTGTACAACGACCGACTGCCAGCCGAGCCAGAACACACCCAACGAGATACGCGTACTGACAAAACGCGGCTGACCGAAGTGCGTCCTAGCCTAGCACCTCCCAGAGAGTAGTGCATACGCACCATTCTGCTTGGAGGTTGTCGGTATTTGTCTTCTGTCCCACCAACCGGACGAGTATGGCACAAGTCCTTT
>OY757919.1:34724537-34799537 GCA_963585895.1 Sepioteuthis lessoniana | reverse complement strand
AACATTAGCGAATGTTCCAAATTCTCCTCTATCTAACCCTCTGCGTCTGTGTCCACTTGCTTTGGTACTATTTACCAACCCCTCCGCTCGGGCAGGATATGACACAAGGTCAATTTTTAAGCGGAGTTTAACAGGTTTGAATTCAGAATTTTCCTTCTCCGAGACTAGTTGCCTAACCAAGGCTGAAGAACCTAGTCTGTCCTACTATTTACTCATAGCTGGAGGGAGAATAATTGGATTCATACCTTCCCCAAGGGTATTAGTGCTATGTGAAATGCAATCAGTTTCGTCCAGGATTTGAACTCGTGTCGCCGTGTCCATTTCCTACGACGATAACGACTACACCACGGGCACTTGCTTTGGTCTCTTACCCACTTCCTAGTTACAGACTCACTCTCCTGATTATATATCCGTGGTGGTGGGGGACATTCCTTTTTCCTGATTTTCGGCCACCAAGACTGGATATAAAACTCACAAGCAGACACCAAACTCTAGGTGACTATTACTATGTGATAGTAAAAAATTTAAGTCGTTGATCCCCTTTTAACAGGCATCTGTGTTTTATACTCGCAGGGAAGAATCAGTGATGTCTCTGATCCTTTATAGACATACATACGCACACATACACATATACATACCCACAGTCAACCCACAATCATACACATGTACGAGGATCATTAAATAAGTTTCCAGATTTTTTTCCTATGGGCACTTTTATTGATAGTACGCACATGAAACTCTAGTCCCCTTCGAAGTAACCTCCTCCGGCTGCAATACACTTGTTGTACTGTTCCAACAACTTATGGAAGGCCCCATGGAAGTTCTCTTGTGTGAGCGTGTCAATGATTTTCGTCACAGCCTCTTTCATCTCTTCAGTTGTCTCAAAACGATAGCCTCTGAGCTTAGGGAATAACCATAAATCACAGGGAGCAAAGTCTGGACTATAGGGAGGCTGAGGAACTGTCTTGATGCTCATCTTGGTCAAATAGTCTGTGACAAGGATGGAGTTGTGGACTGTTGCATTGTACTGGTGGAAATGCCATTGACCCGATTTGAAGAGTGCTGGCCTCTTCCCTAGGAATCTCTTCCCGAACTCCCTTAAAACCTCATCATAGAAACCCTAACTCTAACCCTTTGGCCAATCAACTCTGGTGTATTGACTTCCTTACTCCTCCCACACCTCTCCTTATCCCTCATAGACTCCCTGCCTTCCTTGAATCTCTTATGCCACTCAAAAACTCATGCTCGATTCATGCAAGATGCTCCAAAAACAATCTGAAGCATTCCATACGTTTCTGCATTTTTCTAAGTTTGAAATAGAATATTGTTGCATGTCGTTCTTCTAAAGTGTCCTCACGTCCAGATTGCATTTTTGAAATTCACCGGCTGTGACAATCAGGCTTTAGTAGGGTGTATTCCAATTGCTACTGTAGCTGTTCATTTGAACCAAAAATCATAAAAATTGGTCAGTCATCTCATAAGATGTATAGCAATAACATAGTGAATTTTCAAGAGTCTACGACCATTTTAAATGCCTGTACAAAAAAAAATTCTGGAAACTAATTGAATGCACGCACATACATTCACATATAAGCCTGGGGCTGTAGAAAACACCGACTGCATCTCTGCGGAAGGGTAAGACTCACCCAACGAGTGTTCTGATATATGATACTAAAAAATCTGATGGTGAGGTTCCAGTAATGCTGGAACTTTGGGGAATGCAGAATTCTTCTTCATTGCCATCGCTACCAGGTTCACTCGAGCCCGGAGTGGTAGTACCTGCTAGGGTCTTATCTATGGTTCAAATAGAACAAAGCTGTGTACTTAGGCTAAACTGAATTGTTTGAAATAGAACAGTTTATATGTATTAAATGAATTTGGCATTAAGTAACCTACAATGGTTGATGTGCCATAAAACCAAATCAAACAAACTGAACCAAACATATACACATACAAACACTCACACCTACCCACATAGAGCTAAGTCTCTCTACCACCATTAATTGTGTCACACTCTAAATACCTTGTTTTTTCATATTTGTATATTTACATACCGTTGGATTTACTCCTATTTTCACACACACACACACACACACACACACACACACATATATATATATATATATATAGTTAAATCTATAAGTTTACAGCTCAACACAGGTAGAATAATTTTATGCGACAATTTCATTTTTATTTTTCCGTGCATAAAATAGATTGTAAATAATTATGCAGAGAACATTTCTGATTACAATTCAGTTAACTACTAGTCATTTTCTGGTGTAGTGGTTTTAAATGAATTGTAATATGTTCGTTGAGAACCTAGTGTGACTTGACAGATGAGCAAACTCGTGCAGCTGTTCGAATTGCCCGAACTTTGGAGTTGCAGATTATATATATATATATATATATGGATGTGTGTAAATTAAATTCAGATAATGTCAATTCAATCACTAAATCATAGAGTTAGAAAATACTTTTAGACTCCTTCTGAGTTATATTTACCGGGATAATTAAATAAAAAATTTCCCCTGAATTAACAAGACCTCGATTAACTTGAGATTATATTAATTTGTTTTGAATTTGGTAATATGGTCGCAAACATATATGAAATGAATATAAGAAAGATAAATTAGGACATCTAGCGATAAGATTGTAGATATTTTTAACCTCTTACCTACTAGGTGGTCAAATTGTAATTGCACACTGATCACCGGTCAGGTATGCAAAAAAGCACATCCTCAAATTCTAAATAATAAAGCGATGAAATTACTTTTATTGAAACAGACCCCATTGTCACAGATTTTTTCACCGATGTGTGAAAGAAAGTATATTCTTGATCAGCAAGTGCTTAAATATTATTTGAAATTGTAAGAGTTGTTCGCACAGAGAGAGAAAGAAAGAGACAGAGGCAGAGAGAGTGAGAAGGAGAGACACGTCACCAGGCCTGGCGGTGGAGAATATCCATTAAGTCTGGGAGTGGTAAGTACAAATGGGGAGGAGGGGATTAAAATGGTGTACGTTGTAAGAATTAGTATACCAAAATTAGGTCACATCCCATTCACAAGGATTAGAAGCAAGAGGTTTTTAATTAGAGCCAAAGATCCGTATGAAGACGGCTGTAAAATGGATAGTCCAAAATGTTGGAATGATATTACAAACAATATACTTCTCAAAAGTATCGACAATACAAATTGAAATCTTTAAAAGAAATGGAGGGGTGTGTACAAAAGAATAAAAAACAGATTCTAATTCACTAGCAATTGTCTCGTTATCCATTACACGAGAAGTATGCAAGGTAAGCTGGAAATCATTTAATTAGGTTTAGCTTAGTTTACCACAAGGCCAAAATAATGGAGAACCAAGTGAGAGTGGAATTTGATTGCAATGGGTTAGCTAGCCTAGCTCGTTAACCATTACTCCTCACGAGATGCTGATTGAAACAGTTGATGTTCACTTCCTATTAATCCCCATATCTCCCTCAGTGCTGACCATCGTCAAATACCCCTCCTTGTCCCGACGACCTAATGCAACTGGTATAGTTCCCAAAGTGCATTGACTTTTACTCATGGTATACAAGAACATTCTTATCTACCTACGTACGCCTGGTTTCTCATCCATTTTCAGTAATCCTTCTCTAATTTTTTCACTTCTCTAATTTTTTAAGATACAAATTTAATTATTTTCTCTAACTGTATTCTTTTTTTTTAACTAATTCTATTTTAATTTTATTGTAATGGAAAAAAATATCTACGTTGTTCAATTGTTATTTCAAAATTTCCCGTATAGGACGAGATGTGACACAAGGCTAATATTTATTGAGGAGAATTATGTACACCAGTCTGTGATTAGTGGTATAAATTGTCCAGTCTCACCGCATATTGGTGCAAGTATGAGAACTTTTAATGCAGGGAGGAGGTAGTGACTAAAAGACGGATTTCCTGGAACCAGGGTTATACTTATTTTTGATGGATTCCGTTTACGAATAGCCAAAAATAATATCGTGACACCAAAGATTATGAGAAATCGGACTCAATTAAAAAAATATGCTAAATTTTAGGTCTTAAATTATAACAACCAACTCACAAAAAGTTAACAAATCTATCCGAATGTTAGTTGCTATAAAGTACAACTCTACCCCAATCGAGTAAACTTTATCTCTGCCCAGCCCAAGAAATTATCTAGTAGTAACTGGTCAGGCATGGCGAAGGGGAAGAGAAAAGAATAAAAATAAAGGAGATAAGAAAAGGGAGAAGGGAAGCTTACTTTTATTACCTGAAAGAAAACTGTGTCTATATTTCTTTAAAACAAAAACAACCAATTCCCACCAAGTAATTTATTTCAAGTGAAATAAATTTTACAAAATCCGGCTTTGCATATTTTCCCCCATGCTTATGGAAAACATTGCATTTAAGGTAACAAAAATAACATACATTCACGTAACGACAATATTATCACCAAAAAAAAAAAAAAAAAAAGAAGGGTATAAAGAAATATAACGGCTGACTTACTCGAAGCAATGCCGTCAACCACCTACTGTCAGTTTGATATTTGTGAATGATAAAATACCCTTCGTTGATATTTTATGTCAAAGTTAATATTGAATCCAATTTTTAGGGTTTATTCTTCTTTTTGGCGTCTTCTTCTTGTGTAGAATCAACCTGGACAACTGTGTTCTTCTAGTTTCCTGTGAAGATTTGTTGAAAACGAATTTTACTTTTTCTATAAGTAAACTTCGAGTAGACCACCGCTTCCTCCTCTTAAACTCGGATTTTCTTCTGTCGAACATACGGAGGCTTTTACCACACCATCTGACAAGAGCCAACAGCTCCTTTTGTCGTCAAATGTCCAATGATACCGCCTCCAGACCTTAAACTCAACTTTCTTTTGAAGGGGACAGCATACCAAAACCACAAATAGCTTGCAGTAGGCTTATTGTTCCAACAAATAACGATAAAAACCCTGTAAGGAAAAGAGGTCTAGCCTAAGACTAATGGGCCTATTTTGCTGAAGGTACCTTGCTTTAGAAAAAACTGGCTAAAGTCGAAGGCGAATAAACAAGAGCTCGCAAAGCAAAAAGAGTTAGCCAAGCTGAGTCTTCTGCTTGTGCTGAAAAAGCCCCCCCCCCAAGTGAGCAGATCCTTGTGGGTCTCGCTTAAATAACAGTAAGGGTGAGGGCTAACGGATCAACTTCAAAACAGCCAATCAGATTTGAGCAGAGATAAACGGCCGAATTTACAATTTTCTACAAAATAGATATTGAAAATACTTGCAACAACCAGTATTTAGTCACTGACAACTTTATATTCCCTTTTCCTTCGATCCAAGTATTGAGAAACATTTGGTTGGCTGGTTGGTTTTACAGCACGTCAATCCATGTCATGTTATTTAATGCCGAAGTCAGTCCTTTTCTAAGGAATTATATGGTCCCAGGTATTTAATTTTAGTAATCATATGTAAACAATTATAGCTTCAAGTAACTATTCTAAATATTTGCATACAGCTTATATCAAGTATTCCTAACGAACATAAAATAATCCTATAGATGAGACCCAAACACGTACTATCATTCCGGGTCAGGGTGGACTTAGGATTAATGACACTGAAAGAGTTGCTACACAAACACATCTGAGCTTCAGAAATGGAGCCTGACCACCAGATGCAATTTAGTGCCACATTTTTTTGTGGGAGGATTTTATGTCTTTTCAGGTGTTGAATATTCTATTAACATAGAAATCGAAACCAGATCGATGTTGAAGACTTAAGAACACCAATTCCTGTTTTTTTTTTCATCTAGATTTATTGCTCCACATTGGTTTCCCACCGGAACTGTCGATTCCAGTCAGCTCTTCGACATCACCCGAAGCTAGAGGAAGATGTAGATTTATGGGTTTCCTAAGGGTATTAGTGTGAAGTTAACACAAACAGCCATGACCGGAATTTGAACTCAGCTAGCCGATTCCATTTCCGGCGTCGATAACGATTAGGCCACGCGAATAATGAACAAATAATTAAAACTATAATAGAATATTCATTTGCCTTCCTGGGGAAGGCAAATACGACACGAAATTGGTTAAATGCTGTAATATTTTCAGGTGAATTTTCGGTGAATATTTTATTTTTGTATAAGAATTTTTCCTGTGTAATAAGGGTGTTTAAAAAATTGATACTATTTGAGATGTACAGGGTGTTTCAGAAAAATTGATATCATTTCGTATGACAAATTTTCGTTCAAATGATATCAAATTTTAACGGCATGTGTAGAAATAACTTAAAATGTATGTTTAATATTTAAACGCCTTTTCTTTTCCAGTAAGTACCATTTGTACACCTGAAAAGAAAAAACAAAAATATGAAACATAGAATTTTGAGTTGTTTCTACACATGCAGTATTAGAAATGCTGTTCGGATAAGATTATAAAATTATATCATTTTTTTTCTCTTAAACACTTTGTAAATGATTCGAATGTTATGAATTTTGTTTCACTTTATTTTGATTGGTCTCTATCCATCTTCACCACCACGAAAGAAGGTGGGAGACAACCAATAAGTGCTCACGTAATATTGGTATCTTAATTATGTCGTCAATACTTGAGAAGACGCTGTCGACAGAGTCATTGAAATAAAGAAGAAAAAGAAAAGAAAAGAAAAGAAAGGAAAAAGCCAACTCCTCTGGTAAACGTACGAAGCTGTTACACGCTTCCTGTTTGTAATTACGTCCCTTTTTTAACCTCTCCTGATTATTACGTCAATTATCATAAAAAAAACAACAGAAACATATCGACCGAAATATCGAGCCTCGTTTCTGTTTATATCGACCGCCTACGTTTAAAATGATTTATTTTGTGATTTTCGTGGTCTACTTGATCAATTTTCTTTTAGTTTACTGACTTTAATCAAGAGTTGCCAAACTTATGATAAGATTCATAAATGATGTGAGAAATAAAGGAAACATAAACAAAATCTATATACAGAAAATCTACACTCTTACTTTTATGGTTACCTACACATTTTGTTATCTGCTCAGTCGGCAGGGGCTGTAGAATACGCCGACTGTATTTCTGCTGAGAGTTAAGATCCCACCCCAACGAGTTTCCTAAGTATGACACTAAACCATCTGATGATGAAGCTCTTGTCTTTGAGTTTTGGGGGAATGTGAAATACCCCTATCTTTGCCCGGTCCACTTTGACCAGCAGTGGTAGTATCTGTAAGGGTTCCATCTATGGGTCAAATACAACTTTGTAATCATTTGCTATGCTTGAAACCATTTAACTGTAAGCAAATAGAACTATTAGTATTAGATATCAATACTTGAAACCGTTTGATTGTGTGCAAATAGAACTATTAGTGTTAGCAATACTTGAAACTATTTAACTACGTGGAAAGAAATGAGCTCTTTTGAAAATGGCTCGTTTAAGAATAATCTTACCAACTAACTATTCAATAAAAAAATAGATGATATATATTTAAACAGGATTTGACTTCAAATCACCAGCAAGGGTTGGTATGTCATTAAACTAAATAACTTAATCTAACCTAACATTTCGTTATAAAAGTTTTGTTATAAACATTAGACGATCTGTAAACCCGTTGGGCCCTCGTTGTAACAGTGTTCCATGAAGATAGAGATACTCTTATTTAGGAAGGAATGAATGATTCTAATAAGCATTACATACTTAAGTCTATTATATTGAGAATTTAGAGAATTTGGAGATTCTTAGCTTAAAAAAATACCATTCAGTTGGAAGTTAAAATAGAAGTTGTTTTAATCTCCAAGTGAGGCTATTTTCAGTGTATTGCTCTTTTAAAGATTATTCTAAGATCGGCCATTTTTTCTTGTTAAGGGTTACCTTGATTTATACGTACATAATGAGAATTTAGAGATGTGCTTAGCGTAACAGTTATCATAGCAGGAAATGGAATCGGTGACTCGAGTTCAAAACCTGGACTGGGCTGTTTGCATTTCAATTTATGGTAATGACCTTAAGAAAGGCATGAATCCATCTGTTCTCCCCTCACATATGAGAAACTTGTTGGGTAGACACGACAGCTTTTCAAACATCTGTTTGACCCATTTATGGGACCCTAAGGAGTCTATGATTCCGGATAAGAGTGAACCTGGGAGTAAAGATAATTAAGGGATGACATATCAACCTTTGTGGGTTACCTAATACCAAAGCCATCCTTGTAGAACAGCAGAGGTACAATTTAATCCATATTTGGAGGGATAAGGGGGTTCATGCCTTTCCCAAGGATATTTGTTCAAGTTAAATAGGCCCGGATAGATAGAAATATAAGAACAGACTGTGATTGATAAGAACCAAGCATTAAAATCTATTCCAGCAAATAATTTTAAACTGTAAATTTATTTTAGTTTCAATAATAACAAAGTAAATACCAATCAAATGTTGTCAAAATCTTGATTGACAATCATTTTGATTTTAATTATTTAAGGATTTAAAGTTATCAATTTAAAAACTAAACATAAATTGATTTGATTGCCGTTAATATTCAGTCATTAATGATAAAATTTGTGTTTCCTTCTTATTCAACTTTTTTATTAACTGCATTGATAAAAATTAATGAAAATCAAATTTTAGGAAAACTTTTCAAGTTTTTTATATTTTTACTCATGAAATATTGTGCACATTTTAGTTTTTACTTGACTGTATGGATTATTTTACTCCCTGTGAGTTTTTCACATGAGCTCGAACTGACGGCTTTTCATTAGTGTCTAAGTGACAACAAGTCTCTTCAAATCCTCGGCATCTTTGCTGACCCTATTAGTACTGTTGTGTGGGGAGTTTCAATTCTTCTTCTAATCTCTATTCTCCCAATCCCTTTTCCAGATTTTCTGGACTGTTCCAAGGACTCCAACTACGACTGATATCGCTGTCACTTTCATGTTCCACAGCCTTTCCGACTCTCTGGTTAGGTCCAGGTATTTGTCCAGCTTTTTGTCTTCCTTCACTTTCACTCGACAGACACAGAAAACCCTACCAGTTGAAAAGTTCTTTTCTTGTTAATCAAAATTAAGTCTGGTTGTCTGGTCTTGATTGGAAGATCTGTTTGTATGAGAAAGTTCTGTATAATTTTGTTTCAATTTTAAGGGCAACTTCAGGTTTTTGCATAAACCATTTATCAGTATAATGAAATTTCAGTTTCTTGCATAGTTCATATTATCTTTCTCACCCACTCATGTTTATCATTGCATTCTCTTTGTGCTAATTTACTGCATTCACTCAAAATGTGATTAACCGTTACATCACTCCCCTGCGTATTATCAATTTTTGCTTTGATATAATTAATCCTTATGGCACTATTTTATGTCAGCTCAGTCGGGTTGAGCTGTAGAATATACCGACTGCATCTCTATAGAGTGGTAATACTCTCCTCGAAGGAGTATTCTGGATACCACACTAAGCAATCGGAGGGTGAGACTCCACTCCAGGAACTCTGGGGAACGTGGAGTATCCTTTCATTGCCATTACTCCCATGTCCATTCTGAATCGGAGTGGTAGTGACTGATTGGGTCCTATCTATGGCTCAAATAGAACTGTTTGACCCTCTTATTGTACGCCAACTTGCTTTGAATCGAATTGTTAAAAACAGAACTGTTTGATCATTTAACTGTGTGTAAACAAATGACTGATGTTTAATTGAATAGTTAGTAATACATAGAAATACTTGGAACTATTTAACTGTGTGCAAAACAAATGAGTAATGTTGAATAGAATTATTATTATTCAATACTTGAAACTCCTTAAGTATGTGCCTAAATGGGATTATTAGTATGATATGGTATAGCAGTATTTAGACCTTTTAACTGTGTGCAATAAAACTATAAGTGTGGAATAGTTGAAACTGTTTACCTATATCCAAAATAGACTTATTGGTATTACAGAGCAATACTTGGAACTATTTGCAAACGAATGATTTATATTATATAGAAATATTAGTGCCCAGCGGTTAGAGTGTTCGCCAATGGCCCGGGAGACCTGGGTTCAATCCCAGGTCGAGTCATACCAAAGACTTTAAAAATGGTACTTGATACCACCTTGCTTAACACCCAGCATTATAAGGTACGGTTCAAGGGTAAAGTGGAGCAATCCTGGGAATGGAGTAGCGCCCTCCCCTACACCTTGGTGTAGTAGCTATCGAAAAGGGAGCCTTCGGGTCACCCTCGACTATGGTCGCTAACTTTACTTACTGTGTAGAAACAATTGCAATACTTGGGTGCTAACAAATTAGTTATAACACATTTAAAAATAAAATTACCAACAAACTATTCACAGCAAATGATGTATGCATAATCATTTGACTGTGAACAAAACAAAATGACTAATGTTGAATGAAATTGTTACAGTTACATAGCAATATTTGAAACCATTTAACTGTGTTCAAACAAATGCTTTATAGCAAATAGAATTATACGTGTAAGAAATACTTGAAATCCTGTAACTGTGGACGAGAGAGAGAGAGATAGAGAGAGAGAGAGACGGAGGGACACAGAGAGACAGAGACAGACACAGAGAGAGAGAGAGAGAGAGAGAGAGATCAGGTGCTCGTTTAAAAATATTTTCTACAAAGTGTTCACAAATCATATATATTTGATATAAATGTATAAAGAGGATTTTGCATTAAATAACCTACGAGGGTTGATATGCCATAAACCCAAACAAACAAACAATTATTTTGAGCTGCTATTAATAAAGTTTCAGTCTCTCTCTTTTGGTTTCCTCTTCATAACTATCACCATGTCATTTCATATGCAAATGCCTTTAGTTTATCATTTAAGGCATCCATATGGTTGCTTTTATCCCCGTTTTTGTTTTCTTGAACACACACACACACACACACACACACACACACACACACACACACACACACACACACACACACACTCGGATGTGCAGTCACTATATATATATATATATATGTGTGTGTGTGTGTGTGTGGTTAGGCATGTTTCATTGAATGATAAAGACAAATTTTGCATGCATAATTTATTTAAGATCCCTTCAAGTTTTCCCGTATTCCTTGATAGTATTCTATTTCCGTTGATAGTGTTCCCTTTTTAAATACATCATTTACCCTGTTTTATCCAACTCTGCGTTCCCATATTTTCGTTATGGTATAAAGTACCAAAACTTTCAAAACTCTTTTTAAAAAATACAAACACACCATACACAAGCAAGGAACCCCTGATGATGACCTATGAAGGGTCCGAAAGCGCTCGGGACAATTTTGGGAAATTCATCTACCAATTCCAACCTGAAACTAAGATACATATCAGAAAACTTGAAAGGATCTTAAATAAATTATACAGACAAAATTTGTCTTTAATATCTAATGAAACACACACACACACACACACACACACACACACACACACACACACACACACACACACACACATACATATATATATATATATATATATATATATAGAATTAACTTAAATCGCGAGTCGAAAATCTTCTACTAAAGTTTCACCTTAACGGATCATCAGGAAGCCTAATTTTGAGTCGAAATTAGGCTTCCTGATGATCCGTTATGGTGAAACTTTAGTAGAAGATTTTCGACTCGCGATTTAAGTTAATTCTATAATTGGCTCCATTGTATTGTGTTGAGCACTTTAGTAATTATAGCATTGCAGCATTCGCGGAGGGTTTTTTGGTTTTCTTTTGACCACTGACTACGTACCCCTTGATTTGTTTCAAGGAGTCGGACGAGGTTGGCTTTTTCTTTCTTTTTTACCCAAAAAACTTTTTTCTTTTTCCCCTGGGCGGTGATTCGAGGTACTTTTATCTCTTGTTCCTGACCAGGTTTTTTTTGTTTTTTCCGATACCGTGAATACTGGTAGATATTAGATTAGTAAATAAATATATATATATATAAAGCTGTTCATATTTATCTATCTATCTAATGCTGTTCAAATCTATTTATCTATCTGAGGCTGTTCATATTTATCTATCTAAGGCTTCATACAACCCAAAGATATGATGTATGGTGTAATGGTAAGCACAGAAGAAATTATGTCAAGAAACGGAGAAAAGTATAATAGAAATAAATAAAGTATAATTCACTTACATATAAAAACACAAGACTTTCTACATATCTATCGGTAAAGCAACTTGATCTCTCTACAGGTTAATGATAACTTAAGTTGTTATGGAAACAGGAAGTAGTATTAGCTATTTGCATCTCAGTGTTTCTAAACATACACACATACACACATACACGCGAACACACACACACTCGAACACACACACATACACAAATACACACTCACAAACACATACACACACGAATACACAAACACACACGAACACACATACACAAACGAACACACACACGAACACACTCACAGACACGAACACAAACATGCACACACACATTACATTCGCACGCAAACACACACACACACACACACACACACACACACACACACACACACACACACACACACACAGCTTTCTGCAATGTATTAACGAGCTGCTCTCACTGCTGAATTATAAAAAAAATCCGTTGTCATAGTAACACAGTTTTTGTATTTTTGGAAAAATACTATTTTTCTCATCTTTTGTCGATTTGAAGCTTTAAAAGTAAGTTGAAATAATTGTTATTTTAAGACTTTATTATATTTTAAATCTTACATTAATAATTCTAAAATATTTTCAATTCATATAGCTTGTTGTTTTAAAAAAATAACCGTCGGATTTCCAAGGGTAAAAATATCGACTCTAGACAGATGTACCAGACATGACACATTTTTCGTCCACAGGGTATACAGATACTACACTATGATCCAAGGCGGCGTTCTCGATCCGTATGTAAATAATCCTGTCAGAAATAATGAGAACTATGATAGCAAAGAAAATGAGAGAAATATACCAAAAGTATAGGGCAGTAGTGTCTTCTCGTATTTCATGACTTATTCATTAAGCTTTCTGGAGGAATACAATTTTGAAACTGTTCCTATTTACTGCCCAAAGAGTTTGAAAAGATTAAAGGCAGTGATTTCTTCATTGACTAAAGGTGCAAGAATAGGCAATATTCAAAAGGAATACAATAATATGCATATTTCAAATGGAACACAATAATAGTCATGATTCGAGAGGAATACTATTATAGGCATGATTAGAAAGGAATACGAGAATAGACATGATTAAAAAGGAATGCAATAATAGGTATGATTAGAAAGGAATATAATTATAGGCATGATTCAAAAGGAATACAATAATAGGCATGATTAGAAAGGAATACAATAATAGGCATGATTAGAAAGGAATACAATAATAGGCATGATTAGAAAGGAATAAAATAATAGGCATGATTCAAACGAAATACAGGTATGATGAATAGGCATGATTCGAAACGAATACAAGAATAGGATTGATTCGAAAGGAATACAATAATAGGCATGATTCGAAAGGAATACAATTATAGGCATGATTCGAAAGGAATACAATAATAGGCATGATTCGAAAGGAATACAATTATAGGCATGATTCGAAAGGAATACAATAATAGGCATGATTAGAAAGGAATACAATAATAGGCATGATTAGAAAGGAATACAATAATAGGATTGATTAAAAGGAATACAATAATAGGCATGATTAGAAAGGAATACAATAATAGGATTGATTCGAAACGAATACAGTAATAGGATTGATTCAAAAGGAATACAATAATAGGCATGATTAGAAAGGAATACAATAATAGGATTGATTCGAAACAAATACAGTAATAGGATTGATTCAAAAGGAATACAATAATAGGCATGATTCAAAAGGAATACAATAATAGGATTGATTCGAAACGAATACAATAATAGGATTGATTCAAAAGGAATACAATAATAGGATTGATTCAAAAGGAATACAATAATAGGATTGATTCGAAACGAATACAATTATAGGATTGATTCAAAAGGAATACAATAATAGGATTGATTCAAAAGGAATACAATAATAGGATTGATTCGAAAGGAATACAATAATAGGATTGATTCGAAACGAATACAATTATAGGCATGATTCGAAAGGAATTTATTTATTTATCTATTCATTTAGATATGATGCATGGAAAAAAGGATGAAACCAGAAGACTGCATGAAAGTGGAATGACAATTGGTTTGCCATATGCTAATGAAACGAAACATCTTTTTCATTCGCTATATTGAACTGATGATTTGTCCATAAGCGTGGAAGTATAAAAAAAAAACAAAAGAAAAAAGCTGTTGGAAACTTTGCTGTTAAAATTGAGTTGTAAAGGTCATCATCTTATGTTGGCTTATTGACTAAAGATAGAAAACTCCATACTGATAGAAAATGAAACATGACACCCGGAAACTGAGATCAGAGTTAAGGAGATATTTTTCCTCAATATCTATCAATCTATCTATCTATCTATCGGTGGTTGTACAAATCTATCCATACACACTGACGCGCATATATATATATATATATATATATATATATATATATATATATATATATATATATATATATATATATATATATTTAACTACATAAATAGATATGTATAGATAATTTTTTTCTATTTATCTTGGTAAATATATATTCACACACACACACCCACAAATATATATATATATCAAGATAAATCGATATATACATAGATTTGAACAATCTCAGATATATATATATATATATATATATATATATATATATATATATATATATTAGGCTAATCTATCTATATATCTATCTATGTTCTGTTGCTTCCGTCAAAGCTACTAATCTGGGGAAGACGAGATGGATTCCTACTTTCCCTAAGTGAAATTCAAACAACTCCATTCGGAATTTGATTTCTTACGGTTTTTTATAACCGTTGCGCCACTCATCGCTTTGATGCGAAATTTTAAATTTATAAATTTTTCACTATAATATCAATATTTGCAACAAAAGAGGTTATAGTGAAAAAAAATTTTCTCGTCAAATGTATTTGTTTTTCATCAATGTATCGTGATTTCCTAATGTATCCACCCAAAGAGACAAATTGATGCATTAAATGTTTCTATAAAGAATAACAACTGACGCTTACGGGACCCAACGTCATCAGAGACAATCCCACCTCCATCCGAACATTTTTACGAACACAGGTAAGGCATTTCACTTATTTTAATATCTACAATCAACTCACATTCTTATTTTGCCATTATGCAAGTGAACACGTGCTTACACACGTGTTCTGATCTTCCTGATCTGAGTCGAGCATATAAAATATAAGTATATGTATAATTTCTTTATGAAAACATGCTGTTGCCAGATGTTGAAATTTGGCCATTCTGTTACGGGGATGATAGAGATAATAAATTCCTTGCACGGGGAGGTAAACATTGATGTAGGGACATGAAAATATGGCAGAGATAAAAGAATGAGATCCGCTGATACCTAGAGGCACAAGATTCTTTATATATATATATATGTATATATATATATATATATATTAAACTATCATCAGGGTATTATTATTTTGTGAGGGTGTATCTTCTGAATTATATTCAAATTCAAGTTCCTTTTTAAAAAGATCACATATTAAGATTACTCTGTTGATGGTTCGATATTTTAAAAAAAGCCGGAATGTTTAACTTTGATAAAATATTTATTTAAAAATAAACACATCCTCTGAATACCTTGTTTTTAATATTTTTATACCATTGGGTTCATTTCCATTTTTCTGATATATATATATATATATATATATATATATATATATATGTGTGTGTGTGTGTGTGTGTGTGTGTGTGTGTGTGTGTTTAACGCGCGACCTCCAAACAGCCTAGGCAACACTTTTACCAAATGAACCATTGTTTTGTGTTCAATTTGTGGAAATTTGAAGACTTAAAACAATTAAACTTAAAACTTTTCTTTCCTTCTTTATAGTATTAAGTGGGATACAGTGCTTCTTAAGTGCATCGGGTGGATGTGAGTTCAATTCCTGAGTCAAGCAATGGAAAAATCACTTGATATGAAATATTTCCTGTCGTGGAAAACATTATCGGAGCAAAATGAATAATGAGTCAATTCAAACTTCACTGGAGATCGCAAAATATGACATACATCTGAAGAAGGTGGAAGAGTACGGCGACTGAAACGTTTTGTTTATAGCAACGTAAATCAAGGACACTCGTCCCAGTAGATTAATGTACGATAATCATGATTATTCATTTCATTTATTTTGCTAAATTCTTTGAGGATTTCTTTTATATTTTCTCTCAGCCTCGATGGGAATATTAATGTAGTTAAAATTAATGAGATGATGAGAGTTGTTAAAAAGGTGGATTCATTTTAGTTTATAACAGTCTTTTTTACTCTCTTCTTCTTCTTCTTCTTCTTCTTCTCTTTATTATTATTATTATTATTATTATTATTATTATTATTATTATTATTATTATTATTATTATTATTTCTTCCTCTTATTTCTCTCATTTTTCCTCCTTTTTACATAAACATTCTTTTCGCCACAGTTTCCGTTAACCCCATTCCAATCTGATCTCGACAGTCAATAAACCTTTTGTCCATTCTCTGGTTTCACTTTCTTCCCGATTACGGTCGACTAAAATGGAAACAGATTTGAGTTTGTGCTACATACTGATGTCGACTTTGTAGACGCGAACAAATCACTTTTGAAATGTTATTTTGCCGTCAGAGATCGAGTTATTTTCTTCTAATGAAACGAATGAAAAAGTATGAATTAAAAAAAGTTTTGGGGTCGTTTGGTATTTATAATTAAAAAGTTAAGTTTATCACAAAGATGAGTCAAAAGTTTTGCACTATTTTGGTACGTGGCTTGTATATCATATGACCAATGCAGTTCAAAGCGTAGTAGGTATCTGCAATGATTGGTAGTATCGTGGTAGTTGGTGCGCTAACACATTTTGCATTACTTCACTCCATGTGTGATTTGAAAACTACACAGATGAATATGCAACTTCGGGAATTTATGCTTTACAAGTTCGAACTGGGCCATAATTCTACGGAAGCAACCAAAATGTTTATTCAGTAAAAGGTGAAAGTGCAGTTAATCATTCTAAGTAAACAAATGGTTGAAGGAATTTTGTTCGTATTGTAAAAACCTCAACGATCAGCGAAAGTTAAGGTTGGTCAAAAATCGTGGATCACGAGGTCATGTTCCATGCCATAGAGGCAAATCTGGTGCATTGCACTCCGAGAGTATCAGGCGAGCTCAGCATCTCACAGTTCACTGTGGTTAGTTACCTTAACGACCTTGACAAAAGTATCCGGAGCTGCCGAATTGTGCCTCACGTACTACTAAAATATTGCAAAACTTTTCACTCTCCCTAGTATTATCATTCACTATCCTCCTCTCGGTTGATAACTGAGGCTTCCACAACTCGACACCATGTTCTTCTTCTATTCTCCTGTCTTACTATAGATGTTGCAGATTTTTCTCCGCTGTTTATGTCGCTCTCAAAAATTCTCCAACATTCTAGTCATTCATGAGAATATTTTTGATGTACCCTACAACTCGAGTTCAAATCCTGAATGAGGTTGATCACGTTTCATATAACGTTAATACATTTCAGAAAAGTATGAATTCATCTATTCCCTACCAGTTATAAGTAAAGAGTTGGGCAGACTGTGCACTTTTACCTCGGTATGGCAACTAGTCAAGGAGAAGGAAAAGTCAAGCCAGCTTTACTGCACTTAAAATTTGACCTTAGAACACATTTGATATTGTGGTTGTAAAATCTGATTATCGTCTCAAGAATGTATTATTATTATTATTATTACTATGTTTTACAATGGCATATTGGTCTCAGATTGACTGCACAACCCGCAATTCTTAAGTGGTCAGCTAACGGATTGTGATGCCTCGACTTCTGGATTTAATTTTGATACGAAAACTTCGATGATTCATAATGTTAGAAACCAGTGGCTCATTGTGGAGCAATGATTAGCGTGCTTCTCTAGCAGATCAGTACGACTTTTATTACTTCGATCCTAATTGGGTACAGCACACTAATCGTCTTTTGCTGTACCAAGATTAATAAATATTCATATCAGCCGCTTCACAATGAAATAATTGCTGCCAAGCTAGTATCACTTGATTATTACAATTGTAATGAGACGAGTGTCCACTTCTTTAATATTGTTCCATATTAAGATTAGTAAATATCAATATCAGAAGCCTCGCTGTAGAGGAGTCAGTAAGTTAATGTCACGTGACTGTTAATAACGTAGCAATTTCAATCCTTACCAGAAGATCTATCCCAGTGGTCTGATGTTCTAAACTCATCTGACTAAATATAAAAAAGAGACCTTATCGTGGAGTATGAGTTTGCAAACTGGGTTAATCATCATCCTCATCAATGGGGGGCTGACAGCACGGATTCTCTTGAATCTCTTTCTCACCATCCATCCCCATCACTCTGGGTAAGTCCATTTGACGGCATCCAGTGTCTACACAGAGCTGAAACGTGATGAATGTAAGTTTTTGCTGGTCAGCCAGAACTGGTGTGTCCATTTGTAGTCGTCCATAGCAGAATGTCGATTATGTGTTCGTCTTTACTTTACCAGCAATGCTCATCATGTCTTGCTTGTTTTACTAGGTTGGTCATTTTTATACTTTATTGCGTTCAATACTCACGAAGTAGACCACCATTATATCCTTGTGGCGCAATTAACCTAAGTATTATAAACATCAGTGTGTTTAGTCTTGGAATTACTTCTACTCGGATAATATTACTAATGTAATAAATTCCATTCTCACTAAGTGGTCAACTCAAGCAGCAATCATTTCATTGTGAAGCGGCCGATATGAATATTTATTAATCTTGGTACAGCAAAAGACGATTAGTGTGCTGTACCCAATTAGGATCAAAGTAATAAAAGTCGTACTGATCTGCTAGAGAACCACGCTAACCATCGCTCCACAATGAGCCACCGGTTTCTAACATTATGAATCATCGAAGTTTTCGTATCAAAATTAAATCCAGAAGTCGAGGCATCACAATCTTCAGTTGACCAGACTAAGCTAAGCTTAGTAAAATATATTTCACTAAACGTTTCACTGTCTATTCTACAAGGATCAGCTGACCATAAGCTGACCAAGATGAAATGAGATCAAATGAGGTTTATTTGTCAACATAGTTACCCTTACAGTCCACACTCTTCCATCAATCTTGCAGTTCTTGGAACCTATTAGTAATTTTTAAAAAAGACATCAATAGTAGGCATAATGTCATCACATAAACTTTTCAGTCTATAAACTTTCAGGCAACTCTTGCATTCTAATTCCAGCATGATGGCGTTTTTCCTCTTATCTGAAACATGATTTCGACAAAGTCACACAGTGCAGCAGTGTCAAACATCTTTTTCGTTTAAAATGGACGGAAATATTAACATTACATTCAACCGCACAAAATATATCTATAGAATACGTAGAAACAGAAATCGTGCACTTCATTCAAAGAACCCGTTTATTCGCTGAAAGAATCCTAAGGCTTATCTGGCAATAAAAAATTTTAAAAGTTTAATATGAGTGTACACAGAGTAACTATTTGTCAGCCACAGACTGATAAAGAACAAGGCCACAAGTGTGAAGCATTGAGCAAGAATTGAACTCAAAACATTGAACTAGTTGTGCGCTAGATAACCTCACTGTTACTTCGCAGTCAGGAATATTTAAAGATCTTATGCATCGTCAAATGCTAAGATCAAAGAAAGAAAGAAAAGGAAGCAAAATGATCGAAAAATGAATGAAAAAATAATAAAAGAAAGATTGAGGAAAAGAAAGCAACTGGCAAAAAAGAAAGAAAGAAAGAAAGAAATGAAAAGGAAATGAAATGATTGAAAAAGGAAGGGATAAGAACGATAAAAGAAATAACGAAGAAAAATGAACATTAAAAGAAAAATTGAAAAGCTGACAGTTTCTCCTTAAAAATAGATTAACCGAAAGCATTTGGAACCAACAATCTTTTCGACAATTACTGTGTACAAAATTGTCTAAAAAATATTTAAGTTTAATTTCCCAAAAAGACGCGTTTACTTTCGACTATTAATAACGCGTTCGTCGCAACTGTTATCAAAGATCATTAATGTAATTTGAACGCGTAAAAGTGATAATGTCGTGTGCATTATATAACTGTTCAATATTTTGATTTCGACTAAATTCAGCTTGATTCTTGTAGAATTGATATACGAGGATCATTAAATATTTTTCCAGACCTTTTTTCGTATGGGCACTTTTATTCGTCACAGTCTCTTTCATCTCCTCAATTGTCTCATAACGACAGCCTCTGAGCTAAGGCAATAAGCAAAAGTCACAGAGAGCAAGGTCTGGACTATAGGGAGGGTGAGGAACTGTCTTGATGCCCATCTTGCTCAAAGAGTCTGTGACAAGGATGGAGTTGTGGACTGGTGCATTGTCCTGGTGGAAATGCCACTGACCCGATTTGAAGAGTGCTGGCCTCTTCCCTAGGAATCTCTTCCTGAACTCCCTTAAAACCTCAACATAGTAACCCTAACCCTAACCCTTTGGCCAATCAACTCTGGTGTATTGACTTCCTTACTCCTACCACACCTCTCATCATCCCTCACAGACTCCCTGTCTTCCTTGAATCTCTTATGCCTCTCAAAAACTGATGCTCGATTCATCTAAAAGCAGTCTGAAGCATTTCATACGTTTCTGTGGCATTTATTCCAAGTTTAAAACAGAATTTTATTGCTAATCGTTCTTCTAAAGTGTCCTTACGTCCAGATTGCATTTTTGAAATTCACCAGCTGTGATAATCAGGCTTTAGTAGGGTGTATTCAAATTGCTGCTGTAGCTGTTCATTTGAAGCTGAAATCATAAAAATTGTGAATTTTCATAGTGAATTTTCAAGAGTCAACGACAATTTTAAATGCCTGAACAAAAAAGTCTGGAAACTTATTGAAGGTACCACGTGTATATATATATATATATATATATACTCCCAACTTCGGTTATTATTGGTACATTGAGCTCTTTACTAGGAAAATTTTAAATATTCATTCATGAATAATTTCTTGTCCTGATGGAATTACTCCCAACTCCGGTTTAACTGGACCAAGAATACCCCTATATATATATATATATATATATATATATATATATATATATATATTTTAGAATTATCATGACTTGTTAATTCGGCATCGTTTATATGTGGCATGAACCGGTGACCCAGTAGTAGAGTTTCGGCTTCTGCATACTGTGGATGTTGGTTCGATCTCCAGTAGTGGAGCTCACGGTGTGCACTGCTGATGAGACCTAATAAGGTCGAAACAGCTGTTCCGTATGTCGCATGTAGGTGTTTGCCGGATTTTCATGTCATGGTAATTTTAAGATAACATCAATTCCTCCATTTAAAAATTATATATATATATATATATATGTGTGTGTGTGTGTGTGTGTGTGTGTGTGCTTCAGTAAAGATTACTGATAAGGAGTATCTCGTTAGTTTTTTATTTAATTTTTCATGTGTATGTACATTTTTTGGACAATTTTGTACGCAGTAATGTTCATCATTTTTGGGGGGATTCATACCTTGTCCGGTGGCAAAAACTGCTGGTAGCGCCAAGGGTGGAAGTAATGCCACGAAAACCTTGTTATCATCCCTAATTGGCGGCTGATGAGAACAGAGTATCGCACTTGTTATCACTCGTTCCATGATAATACATATATAAGTTGTAATCGACCGTAGTCGAAGGTGACCTGAAGGCTCCCTTTTTAATAGGTACTACACTGAGGTGTAGGGGAGGGCGCAACTCCTTTCCTGAATTGCCCCATTTGCCATTGATCCGAACCTTATAATGCTGAGTGTTAAGCAAGGGAGCATCAAGTACCATATTTTTTTAGTCTTTAGTATGACTCGACTTGGGATTGAACCCCAGTCTCCATGACCATTGGCGAAGAATAATCGTATTTGCAGTTGCGTCATTTTCAACTACTCAAGGTAAACTTTAATTACCTAATAAGAATTATTCCATACAAAATTAAAAACATGTTTATTTATAAAAGTTTAAGGTAATATTCATTTTAATTGTATTATACAACACATTAGGAAGATTCAATGAATTTATATCCATTGTCATGACCTTTTGAAACTTGGAGGCAGACATTTGCCTTTGAAAATCTGTTCCTCTGATAGGCAACATTCAATTTGTTGTAATCTCTCTCAACAATAGAATGATATGACACTTACCGACGAAATATGGGATAAATATGGGGAAAGACTAAAGACAGAAATATGCAGAGCATCCAAAATCAGTAGCTGATTTAATGCTTGAGAAGTGTTGATGTGCATAACGTCTTTCGATATATATTTTTTTATCAGTAGTATTATATTTATCCGAATTTTGACCAAATCAGATGTGACATGAAGTCTTCTTATAGAGTTGGGTACGCACAAATCGAAACATGCGTGGCTGTCACAAAAAAGCTTGATCTCTTCGTCATTCCCATTTTGAGACACCTCAGGTCCAAGCAATAAAATCCGCTCAGCCAAACTGATATTGCCTTGTGAGAGGTCCCTTTGAATCAGGCGATCAGTTCAATATCACCCACCTGACGCAAACACCAGGTGGTCCCCGAAAAATCAAGCCCGTGCTATATATATATATTATTTGTTTCAATTGAATTCATTACTTATTATCATACTTCTTAAAATATAACATTAACAGAAATAATTTTATAGTGCTAACTGAAATTATTATAATTCAATTGTATGAACAAATTAGTTAATGGTCAAAACACATTTTTCAATGGTATAAACAATCTTTTAAAAATTTGTTCATCTCTTTTTAAAGTTAAGCTCTGAAGTAAATTGTTAAGTGATCTTCACAGAAAGTATAACATATCTAAAAAAAAAAACATAAAAAAACGAACAAAGTATTCATTATTAAGTTTTTACTATTCTTTTTTAAAATTTTATTTTTATTGCTTCAAAAAATAAATCATTTAGATTATAGTATAGATATGGTTCAGAAAACATAAGATTAAATCTTATTTTGTATCCCATTTTCCTTAGAAGTCTGTCTATGGATGACACCCGATAGAGTTTGACACTCAGCTGACAAAATTTAACACATTTCCTGACCTAAAGTTATCCATTCCCTTACTCGGAGTTAACATAACAGTTTTAAATTATGCGAATTTCTTTGATAGGATTTTCTCAGCGTTATTAATTTTTTACTAGTTTTTTTCTTTTAAGAAAAAAAGTTTTGTTGGTTTTTATCTCAACGTGGTTCTTTCATTCATTCATTCTTGAAAACAATTTTTTCGGTGAAAAGTGTTTCGGGTTTCTCATTGATCGTTTTTCTTTCTTTTTTCTTTCAGAATTGCTGAATGAAAGGAAAAAACAAAACAGTATCTGATACAATCATGTTTCTTCTTTTATCACATCTAAATAGTATAGCATTATTTGTATGCTTTCATATGAAACCGGGCCATTGAGTGTTCGCCAATGGCCTGGGAGACCGGGGTTCAATCCCAGGTCGAGTCATACCAAAGACTCAAAAAATGGTACTTGATGCCGCCTTGCTTAACGCTCAGCATTATAAGGTAAGGATCAAGGGTAAAGTGGAGCAATCCAGGGAAAGTAGTAGCATCCTCCCCTACACCTCGGTGTGGTAGCTTTTGAAAAGGGAGCCTTCGGGTCATCCTCAACAAAAGTTGCCAACTTTACTTTTACTTATATGAAACGTAATTGAACGGCTCTTAGGTAATTGAATGAATAAATAAATAAATAAATAAATAAGACAGCAGTCGTTGAATAACAAGACCGAAAATGACTAAGGAAAACAGCTGGTCTGAAATCTCGTGCTTATGCGCGAGCAGAAGTTGATGTTTCTACTCCCGACACGACAGACGGAAGTGAGGGGAATACTTTGAGGAGACGACGGCGAGAGGTTAGCAGTTGAAGACGTCAGAAGAACACGAGCCACGAAGATGTAAGGAGACGAAAGCTTAATAGCCCCAATTTTTGGGGGAGGGGCGTTAGACTCCGTAATCCTGCGAACAAGCATGCTAGATCTAGGAAAAAATTCAAGGTCTGTGTCTGCTCATCTTTTTCTCACTAGGATACGTTGCTTATTCTTATGCAGTTGATGGTCGTCTCATGTTTCCATACTCCCTTTCTTTCTCCCGGCGGCTACTTGTTACCTAGTAGTAAATAAACCCTTGTTGTATGTTCAACAGTTTTGCGTTCGTCAACTTATTACCACGGCTAGTCACAAGGGGGTCGAAAAAGTCTCTTTAGTATCGTAATGGTATATATAGATAAAAATTAAAAAGGGACCTATATATATATATATCTATGTGTGTGTGTGTATAATTCATGGCTGAATAAGAATCAAAATGTTTGCTGCAGTATTTTTTTTTTATTTATATTCAAGATAATAAGAAAAATGATAAGAGACACAGGGAGCAAAATGAGGACAGGATCAGGCGATCTGCATTTGTACCTAGATATTTTGCGGTATCATTTACAAATGAGTAATCAGCATGAAAAATCAAAGACGAAATCAGAATAAATATGTTATTCAGTAAGGTTTTAAAAGATGTTTCTTCTCCTTTTCCCATGACTTGATAACATAAGAATTGTGATTATTCTTGTTTCCATTTGTAAGAGTAATTATGTATACATTTGAATATACATATTTCATTGATCCACTCCATTTCTCATTTGCTTTTTTATATTTTATTTTTTTAATTTTTGTTTGCTTGGGTTGTTTTTATTTGCTTGCAGATACTTTAAAAAAATTCCCTTGCCATTTTTTAAAATTTGAATGCCTTACATTTTTATGTCCTTGCATAAATTTTTTATTTACTTGCCTGACATTATCTTAAAAATTTCCTTTCTTTATTTTTTTTATTTGTCAGACTTACTTTTTGATTTGCTTGCTTTTCTTTTTTATTTCTTTGTCTTACGATTCAATTTGCGGGTAGTATTTTTGATTTTGCTGTAATATCTTTTATACTGTTAAAATATCATTTAATTTGCTTGGGGTATCATTTCATTTACTTGTGATATCATTTTATTTACTTGGGATGTTATTCAATTTGCTTAGGGTACCATTTAATTTGCTAAGGATATCATTTAATTTACTTGTGATATCATTAAATTTGCTTGGGATATCATAGGGATATCATTTTATTTATTTGTGATATCTTTTAATTTGCTAGGGGTAAAATTTAATTTACTTGTGATATCATTTAATTTGGTAAGGATATAATTTTATTCACTTGTGGTAGCATATAATTTGCTTGACAGATTAAAAAAAAATTGAGTGCCTTTTGATTCATTTCCAATAATTGTTTTAAATCATTTTTGCTTGACGAATTTCTAGACTTTCGTCAAAAATTTCTTGCTTTACTTTTTAAAAAATTTCTTGCTTTATTTTGCCTATTAATTTGAATCCTTACTTTTAAAAAATTGTTTGCCTCACTTTTTAATTTGCTTGTGATATTTAATTGGCTTAACGAATTTTAAAAAAATAATGCCTTTTACAATTTACTTATATTTTTAAAAAGATTGCTAATCTTTTTCTATAATTCAAATGTCTTAAATTGTAATTTTAAATGTCTTACTCTATTATTTGGTCGAGAAATGCATAATTTCTTTCTTTAATCAGAGTCAGCAAAGTAGACACTATTATATTATGATTTAGTATCTTCGTTCTTAAAGGAATTTCAACCTTCGTAGGTTATTTAATGCCAAAATCATCCTTTTAGAAGAACAGTTGTGGTACTATTTAAACCATAGCTGGAGGGAGAGGATAAAATGTTTCATACCATTTCCAAGGGTATTAGTCCAAAAATGAACGTAATTGTACGACTAAAGTTCGAACACGCCTACTATGATGGTTCAGTCTAACACGTTTGCCACAAGGCCATTGGAAGATGATGGTGTATCTATGAAAATTTAAGCATTTTAAAAGAGTGTATCATACAAAATCCCACTTGAGTTAAAAATGAATTGGATATAATTAGAGAAATGTTTCCATTGTATACAAAAGCAGATATACAATAAACAAAGACACTGACACACATACGCATGCACATGGGCGGGCACACGCAAAACAAAACACACACACACACACACACACACACACACACACACACACATACACAAACGAACCCATAAACATATACACATACACAAACACTCACACTAATACACACACATTCACACAGGCACACACACATACACGCACGCAAGCACACACACACACATATACACACAAAAACATGCACACACAGATGCATATATATGTATGGCTATTCTTTCATAGGTGAATATTCAAAGAATTTAGGTAATATATATATATATAGAGAGAGAGAGAGAGCGAGCGATAAACAAACAGACAGACAAAGAGGGTTGCTAGCCAAGATTTCTTAGAAAGATTTATTCATATTCGACCCTCCGTATACACGGAAGAATTTTTTTTCAAAGCTAAATCTAATGAATACATACCTATAGCTTGCAATTTCACAAATGAGACGAAATGATTTGACAATAACATAATAATATAGAAAAGAATATTACAAAAAACCATGAACTTGAGGGCCCCCACTGATAATTTTCTAATCGGGTCCTGCACTTCTTAGCCAGCATGATTATACTATTTACCAACCCCTCCGCTCGGACAGGATATGATACAAGGTCAATTTTTAAGCGGAGTTTAACAGGTTTGAATTCAGAGTTGTCCTTCTCCTAGACTAGTTGCCTAACCAAGGCTGAAGAACCTAGTCTGTCCTACTACTTAACCATAGCTGGAGGGAGAATAATTGGATTCATACCTTTCCCAAGGGTATTAGTGCTATGTGAAATGCAATCAGTCTCGTATAGGATTTGAACTCGTGTCGCCGTGTCCATTTCCTACGACGATAACGACTACACCACGGGCACCTCCAACTTAGCCAGCATGATTATATATATATATATATATATATATATATATATATATATATATATATATATATATATATATATATATATATATATATATATATATATATATATATATATATATATATATATATATATATATATATATATAAAATTAAAGGATACGCCAAGTGTATTTCTGTTGATGGGGAAGACCAACGGCCTACTCGTGTCTTGGATAAAACACTAAACTACTTCTGATGGTGAGGCTCCAGTCCAGGAGCTTTGGGGAATGTGGAGTACTCCTTCATTATTATTACTCTCTGGTCCACTCTGACCTGTTAGGGTTCCATCTATGGTTCAAACAAAACTGTTTGAGGAAGAACTGTTTAACCATTTAACTGTGTGCAAACAAATGACTGATGTTAAAATGAATTGTTACTGTTAATTGGTAATGTTTGAAACCATTCAACTGAGTGCAAATGAATGAATAGTGTTGAATTGAATTATTAGTGTTGAATAGCAATATTGGAAATCAATTAACCGTGTACAAGTAAAGCTATTAGTATGAGCAATACTTGAAACAACTTCACTGTGAACAAACAAATTATTAATATTGAATAGAATTATTAGTGTTATATAGCAATACTTGAAACCATTTAACTGTGTGCAAACAAATGAGCTGTGGTTTGTTTAAAAATGTTATGTAAAAATAATATATATATATATGTGTGTGTGTGTGTGTGTGTGTGTGTGTGTGTGTGTGTGTGTGTGTGTGTGTGTGTGTGTGTGTGTGTGTGTGTGTATGTGTAAACGGGATTTGGCATTAAATAACCTAGAAGAGTTGATATGCCATAAAACCCAACCAACTTGTAGCGTCTCCATAATAATGACGTATAAAGTGTTCAGATGATGA
This sequence comes from Sepioteuthis lessoniana, assembly GCA_963585895.1. Taxonomy (NCBI): domain Eukaryota; kingdom Metazoa; phylum Mollusca; class Cephalopoda; order Myopsida; family Loliginidae; genus Sepioteuthis; species Sepioteuthis lessoniana. Next base: position 34,771,712 of record OY757919.1, on the reverse strand, counting down.
AATATAGTTTGATATATACAGAAAGTTTCGAAAGAAAGCTTCCTTATAAATAGGCTGGTAGATGCACCAAAGAAAATAAATCTAAAAAAAAATAAAAATATTCTTAATCTTTTCTTCCGTAAATCGTAGGCGGAATTTTTATGGTATCGATATTTTTAAAAACCTTACGGCTAAAAGCCGACAAAAGCAGTTGCATACCGTTGAGTGGGTCTCTGAGTAGATAAGAAGAGAACTGTGAGTTAAAAAGCCAACTTGTTTGAGCAGACTTCAGTGAACATGAAGTCTGTAGGCGTCTCTAACTAAATACAATCCCAAGGTGTGGCTCAGTTATTTCAAGTAAATCCCTGTAAATATTTAAAAGCAAGAAATTTCGGAGCGTGTGTATATTTCTATAGCTAAAGGAAAATAAGCAACAACAGGAATCTGTGTCTTGGGAACAATCAACCTGATAAATTTACTTTCTCTTCAAATGATTCTGTATAAGAAAATCTCAAAATATGCCAAAAATAAAACGAAAATTATATATGTATATATTTGTGTGTGTGTGTGTGTGTGTGTGTGTGTGTGTGTGTGTGTGTGTGTTTTACTTTAAAACAAAAACTGTTCATTTAAAAACTGAAAATGCCAGTTTAAAAAATAAAACGCCGGTGCCAGCAGTAGCGAATAAAATTTCATTGAGTCTGTATAACAATCATATTAAAAAGAAAAAAGAATAAAATCACAGAACTTGAAACCTTAAGTTTCCCATTCTCTCGATCATTAGGTTAGCATTACTGATTTATTTTGCTTTCTTTTTAACAATACATATATAAGCGACACACTTCTCACCCATTGTCACGTGTAGACTTAATTTTTCTAAAATAGAATTCAAATTCTTATGAAGTTATGCTAATAGTGAAATGATAATTAAATTTTCCATATTATCATCCTTTCTTCATATTACATCCTCTCTTTCCCCCAGAAAGGCAACATCAGAATCACTAAGAACTACAGAAGCGTAACTCTTACTGATATAATGTCCTACTTCTCAATTGTATCATATACTGTAATACTTAATAATATCTGTTTCGACTGTATAATAAAATCTTGGTATGTTTGGTTTAGAAGAAAATGAACTTTTATCAAAAAATTGTTTGGGGTTTACTTGTTTGATTGTACAATGTTCTACTACTAGCAATCAACTCCTGGTATCTTTGGTTTAATAACTTTTGATTATAAATGTAACAAGATCAAAAAATCTGTGGCTAATATTCTTTTTTCTTCTCATTTTTATTTGTATGAAATGTTAAAATTTTGTTCTACCCGAAATCGAGATAATTATTAAGAAAAATACAACGACTTTCGAAGCCTTACAGATTCTGACTATCCATCAAATCATCGAAGTATTATGCACAAAGAATCTCCAGGCAACTCTACTATTTGTAGATTTCTCCAAGGTATTTGATTCTAAAAAGGAAAGAGGGAGTAAATACTTGTAGCATATTGTCTCCCAAAAGAAACTGTTACCACTATAATACTGTTTTACAAAAACACGAAAGTGTTGTAATATGTAGTATAGTTAACCCCGTTTAACTAATCCCTTATAACAAGGGCTGATTATCGGACCTTTTATAAGGACTTCTGGTAATGGCCGTCAAGTAATAAAAACACGTTATGCCACATCTCCTCCTTTACGTTGTTTATCCAAAGCAATAATATTGTGTCAAACACTCGCACGAAAAACAGACGTTGGAAATTATGGCTTAACACCAGGCTCGGACAATCTCTAAAAAAAATAACACGTGCTCACTCGCCAAGGAAGGTAAGAGAATTTTCTTCATAACTATAAAAAAAAAAAAGAAGGAAAGAAAGAACGGAATTACTATGGCAACTTCTCGTCAAATACCTCCACCAACGATAGACTTGTCCAGTACAAACCTTTCTAAAGCTAAAGATAGGTTTATACGTCAGGTAATGCTTTGAAGGTCCAATGTGAGACGTTGATGACGATGTCAGACTTCGAAAATCTCCTTTTGTGGACTAGCGTCGATGGCCAGGAGATAAGCGATGCATTTTCTTTCAGCCACAATGAGGAAAGGACCGTCGAAGCCTACATTAAATACTTCAGACAATGAGTAAGGCCACGGTCGAATTTTCGCGTGACCAGACACGAACTACTACTGTGTCGGCAAAACCAAGACAAATCAGCTAACTCATTTTTGAAGCGACTCCGCCAAATAACCAAACAATGTGAATAAGAACAGGTTGTGGGGGATACGCTTATAGTCTATCTTTTTATATTCGGCATATATTTAAAGTCAGCACAGAAATTCTTTATCAAAGAAGGGAATAACCTGACCATCGCAAAAGCGCTACGCATAGCAGAGACGGGGCAAGAGACTTGTAAACAATTTGAGCCTGTTTATGTCCCGTTGGAAAAGAGTAGTACGCACGCCGTACAATCAAAGAGCAAGAGAAAACCGACACAACGTGGATATTGTGACCACCCTCAAGCAGAGTACCCAACAAAAGGAAAACATGTATCATATGCAATAAAAAGGACAGTTTGCGAACGTTTGCTGTTCAAAGAAAAAAAAAATCCATTGGTTGTCTGCCTGGCGACTACACCATTTATGTGGACTAAGCGGTACCACCAGCTGTCCACTCTCCTCGACGGATCCCAATAGCTCTCAAAGAAAAATCGATGGATTGCTATAACAGACACAATAACAGACTACATCCACGTTTATACGCTGGCCAGAAAGCCAGTGTCCAGAATGAGAAAACAAGGCTATGGGAGCCTGGAATGATTTGCTATTCTGCAACCAGTTCAAGTTTATATATAGTAGAGTCTGAAAGTGGTAACATCCACAAAAGAAATTGACAGTTTATCTGATCAGCTAAAAGAGACTCAACACTTGAGAACAGACATGACCAACCACTTATAACTGATGCAAACACATCACAAAAAGAACCACACACCATTGTCGATATTCCCTCACCTCATTGTACTCTTTAGAGCGGGTCATCGACAGACCCCAGCCAGAGAATGATACCTGAAGAACAAACACCGCCCGTACTGGTAAAACAGTCAACCACTGATCCCACATCAGCAGGCCCAGAACCAAGACGATCCCGGCGGTGTATAAGGACTCCGCAGAGACTAGACTTCTAAAGTCCCCCCTTTCATAAATAAATAAAAAGATTTCGTAGATAGAGTCCACTCTCTATTAAGGAGGCAAAATCTTGTAATATGTTGTAGAGTTAACCCTCTTTTACTAATCCCTTAAAATAAGGGCAGATTATCTGCCCTTTTATAAGGACACCTGGTAATGATAAAAATACGTTATGCCACAGCTCCTGTCTTCACGTTTTTTTTATCCAAAGCCGTCGTAGCTAATTAAAGGTTAATTAAAACCCACATAACATAACAGATGACTTCTTCGATATTGTCACTGGAGCCCTGCAAGGAGATACATTAGCACCATACATTAGTACCATATTTATAGATACTCTGCTTACATTACGAACTTCGAATGTCGATAAATCTTATAAAAGAAAAATGTTTCACATTTAAAAAGGTAAGAAGCTGACGATATCCCACAGAAACTGTGACAGACGTAGATTACACAGATGATCTAGAGCTTCACGCAAATACACCAGCCCAAGCAGAACCCCTACTGCAAAGCCGGGTGCAAGCATCAGGAAGCATTGACTTCTACGTAAATGTGAATAAAACAGAGAACATGTGTTTTAAAGAAAAAGGCTAGTATCTCCACTCAAAGTGGTAAGCCTCTAAAATTAGTAGACAAGTTCACATACCTTGGCAGCAGCATCTTATCAGCTGAAAGTGATGTCAATATACGTATAACAAAGGCGTGGGATGCAGTTCGCAGGTTATCAATCATATGAAAAGTCTGATCCATCAGATGAAATAAAACTACAATATGGATGCACCACATGGACGCAAACAAAATACAGAGAAGAAAAAGTTAAATGGGAACTACACAAGAATGCTACGTGCTGTCTTGAAAAAATCCTGGACGCAACACTCCACAAAATAGCAGCTGTATGGCCTCCTGTCTTCCATATCAAAGTCAACAAGCCATGCGAGGTACGGCTTGAGAAGCCAGGAGAAACTCATAAATGATATTCTCTAATGGACTCTTACACATAGACGTACCAGTGTTGACCAACTTGCAAGAACTTACTTAGATAAGCTCTAAGCAGATACATGATACTAGTTACCAACCCCTCCGCTCGGGCAGGATATGACACAAGGTCAATTTTTAAGCGGAGTTTAACAGGTTTGAATTCAGAGTTTTCCTTCTCCTAGACAAGTTGCCTCACCAAGGCTGAAGAACCTAGTCTATCCTACTATTTACCCATAGCTGGAGGGAGAATAATTGGATTCATACCTTTCCCAAGGGTATTAGTGCTATGTGAAATGCAATCAGCCTCGTCCAGGATTTGAACTCGTGTCGCCATGTGCATTTCCTACGACGATAACGACTACACCACGGGCACCTCCAAAAGCAGATACATGATGCAGTCTAGAAGATCTGCCAAGAGCGATGGATGATAGAGATGGATGGCAAAAGAGAGTAAGGGAACTCTGTGCTGTCGGCACAACTTGATGATAATGATATATATATATATATATATATATATATATATATACTCTTTCGCCGTCATCGAAAAATCTCCATGAGTCATGGACCTGATTTGACGGATCACAGAAACTAAAAGGTCGGTCACTCACCAGTAACCAGTTTAATAGAGTTTGTTTATTATACTCTGATTTTTAAATGGATAATCAATATAAGATAAAACAGAGGATACCAAATTTCGTGCTGAAATAACCAAGATGAGGAAACTGGTCCAAATCACTCTAAATATAGTAGAATTGTTAGGATATGAAATTGGGGTTAACCTTTGCAGTTATCAACCAACAGGAATATACTGACGTCACATCATCGCTTACTGAGTTATTATGAGGCTCTATATCCAGCCATTAGCACGCGCGCACGCTCACACCAGTATAAATAGAGAGACGCAGTGTGATCAAAAAGTAACATAACGGAATATTTCAAAAAATGTTTTAGAGGTTAAAATTTAAATGAGGACCTGTGTACAGCTGAGCAAATAATATATATACTATAAGTTACGTGACAAGCAGAACCCGTAGAAACTCTATGGAACGAAAAAAAAAATCAAGAAGTTCTATTTAAGCAAGAAAAGATGATTTGCGTCTGATCAAAACACTGAGTTCAACTCCAATGGAAATGGCCTGTGCTAACTTCATCTATTTTCATTAAGTAGCATAGTAAACAAAAATTATTGTATATGGTTTGTTGAAGATCTGATGGGTTCCAAGGTTATGATTGTATATTTTTGTATTATTTATTGCAAAGGTAACAATAGCTTTGGTTTGGTTTGGGTTGGGTTTTATAGCATATCAACTATTGTAGGTTATTTAATGCCAAATCTTGTTTGTACATATATATCAAATATATATGATTTATAAATACATTTTGTTGAAAATATTCTTAAACGACCTTTAGCTCTTTTTTGTGCAGTTAAATGATTTCAAGTATTGCTATTTAATAATTATATTCCCTAATAATCATTTGTTTGCATACAGTTAAATGGTTTCAAGTATTACTATTTAACAGTAACAATTTAATATCAGTTATTTGTTTGCAGACATTTAGATAGACATATATGGTATATATGCCGGTAATTTCATTTTTAAATGAGTCAGAACTAATCTATTTGCACACTAATACTGTCATTGTTTCTACACAGTTAAATAGTTTCAATTATTGCTGACAGTAATAATTTTATTATTCAACATTACTCATTCGTTTGCAGACAGTTAAATGGTTCCAAGTATAGCTATGTGTCTCTATTAATTCAATTAAACACCAGTCATTTGTTTACACACAGTTAAATGATCAAGCAATTCTATTTCAAACAATTCAGTTAAGCTTAAGTACAGGGTTTAGTTCTATTTGAGCCATAGATAGGACCCTATCAGGTGCTACTACTCCGAGCCAGAGTGGTGCTGGGAGCAATGGCAATGAAAGGGTACTCTGTATTTTCCAAAGCTCCAGCATTACTAGAACCTCACCATCAGATTGTTTAGTGTCATATATAGGATACTCATTGGTGAGGGGTCTTACTCCTCTGCGGTCAGTGTATTCAATGAGCTCGGCAACAATAGGATTTATATGTAATAAAATTACCCTTTCTTGTTTGAATGGTTTCTCTTGATTTTTTTTTCGTTTCGTGGAATTCCCACAGGTACTGCCAGAATTGTCATAAATACTCGAATAATAAACGACTTCGTGTGATGAACAATTCTTAATTTTAGCCACGAAAAAGATGTTTTTATTGGCTAGATTAAGCAGAGAAGCAAAGTAACCTTTGACGTTTAAGAATATCCCAATTGGTTGAGTGGGGAGGGAAGATGTTAGAGAAGAGGAGGTGGGGGTGAAAGAATATCCAGCTAAGCTACAGGGAGGGCATGTGGCTGAGCTTAACGTGCGAACGAACAGACAAGTAGAATTATATATATATATATATATATATATATATATATATATATATATATATAATATGATTGATTGTTGATGGTCCAACAAGGAAAAAAGTAAATATTTTAAAATGAATTGGTACGCAAAAGATCATATAAATATATGTAAGTACACTCATGTATATACACACAAGATAGGTTTTGTTTGATTTTGTTTAATTCCAAATTTGTGTCTATGAATGTCTTATTAAAGGTAATTGTCCGACTATGATATCTACAAGAAAAACGCGAACTGGTTGTCTGCAGAACTGACATCTCTGACTTGATATCCTAGCTTGTACACGTACGTATTTATCCAACCTCTCAGCAACATAAAGACATTTTTTTCAAACGGAGTTTAACGGATTTCCTTCTCCTAGACCGGTTGCCATACCAGACTTAAAACCTCTGTTTGCCTAACTATTAAACCCATTACTGGATGGAGAATCGTTAGATTCATACCTTTCCCAAAATATTAGTGCTATGGGAAATGCAAACAGGCTCGTCCAGGTTTTGAACTCGAGTCATTGTGTCCATTTTATACAACGATATCATAAACGCCGTCTTGTACATGTATGAAAGAACTGAATTAAGCAATGAGTTTGATGCAGACTTTTATAACATCCTTATTCAGCCGGGAAAGTATTTTACCAAACTTTCCTTGACGTTATGCAATCTAAGTTAAATCAATGTTTTATTTTTTACTTTTTTTTTCTAGAATGCTTACCCGAAACACTTGGATACTTACTACCACCCCTTATGTAAATCACCACACTCTCCTAACTCTTAATACCTTACCCCTGTGAGTGCAGCGGCATTATCAGTAAATTGATAAGCTTCCATTTGCTTTTTTTATTAAAAATGATGGTTGATGGTAAACTATTTTTAAACCATGTATCCTTATATTCAGCACTTGTAACCGGGAGGTTCATTTTCATTATAAATTAAAGATAAAAAAAATTTCTAATCGGTTCAAAACGCCTCCCGCTCGTGAAATCATTTTAGCCAGGGAAAGTATGAACCTCGTCAGGAAACACTGTACTAAATTGTGTATACCATTGTGTAAGAACGCTTCCGATTTTAATTCGATAAATTCTTTGAGGAATTTTTCTTTAACCTGAACTTTTGATTTGATAAGGATTTTCTTATTTGAGTGAAATAAGTGCAAGTCTGAAGTTAACATATCTGGAAAAACGTACAGTGTATAGAAGAACTTCCAATCCCCAAATTCCTATGATGATTTGTTATGCCACATTTGCAGCACGGGACCGACGTTGTCTAGTAGCAAAATTAGTTATTAATATTTTTCACTGAATTTTTTCTTCTTCCAACTTGCCGTTCAAACTAGCCTATTACTCATTTTAGTTTTGTTTCGGGTGTTTGTTGAATGAAATCATTGACAGAAAAGAAAAAAGGAATCATTAGCTATTCAAGTTGACATATCAAATATTTTAATGTCAAAAAGTCAAGAATCTAATAACATTCATGATGTTAAGTTGACATGTCAAATGAACTTATTGTTTCTTCCTATCAACATATCACCTGCTCTAGTAAAATTAATATAAAAACAAAATTCTATTTAATTCGACATAGGCTGGTTGGTAAGTTGGCATGTCAACTCTTCTTGGGTTATTAAATGCCGAAGGCAGTTCTTTTTGGTTTCAAGTATCTAATAATAATCCTTTGTAAACAATTACAGTTTCGATTAACTATTTCAAATACAAAAAAAGTAGGACGCAGTTATATGGTTTCAAGTATTCCTATCATATACTAATAATTTTCAAATAGATCTATTTGACCCATAAATGGAACCTTAACAAGTAGTCCCACTCTGGATTAGAGTGGACCTGAGAGTAATGGAAATGAAGGGGAGACTCTACATTCAACAAAGCTTCAGAATTGAAGCCTTACCACCAGATGTTGTTTAGTATCATATCTAGGACACGAATTTAGAATAATATAAATGTATCTCCAACATTCTTTAATTCTAATGCACAATTTACTATTAACCATATTATACTTCACACACAACAATGATATTTTCAAATTCTTTAACTTATAACTCGAAAAATTTCAAACGTTTTCCGTTCCCACGTTCAAGTTTCATTACGGGTCTCGTTTCTAATTACGTTGTCATGACAACCTCATAGACAGTTTTAGCGTTCTCCAGTATTCCCTCTTGGAATTAAAACTTTTTCAAAATTAATATATAAAATGATATAATAAATAAATAAGCAAATACTGAACCAAATTTTGGTTTCCACGTCATAATTTCCTTCCAGCTAACACATGTCAAAATGTAAGCTATGATAAAAACAGAAGCCTGTTATTGTCTTTCTTAAACCTCGTTTCCCTGACCCCCAAAATTACAGCTGTATCTCACTCAGTATTATCAAGACAATCATTGACGTAACAACAGATTCTTTGCCAAATCAGCAGCTTTATATTTTAGTTAAAATTATCATTACCTTCTACATCTCCTTTGTTCATACTTCGTTCAACAAAGTAACTAATTTACCTGTGTTCAGATATGTCTACAGAATTGAGTATCGAGATGGGGTACTATAGCCAGTAGCAGCCAGTTTTGAAGGACTGACCAGTAAGAATGATAGCAGTAAGTTTTGTTGGTGAGAATAAGCTTTGTTCTTGTTTTATCCAAGCAGTGGTAGTTTGGTGTCCTATCTTTAGTCTTTGTATACGAAGGTCCCACTGCATGGTTAAAAAAAGATTGTTGGGTGAATAGCAACATAAAGCGTACACAAAAATACTTTTCCCAGTCAGCTGGGACTGTAGAATACACCGACTGCATCTCTGTAGATGGATAATACCTCCCCTCAATGTGTCCTGTATATGACTCTAAACAATCTGATGCTGAGGTTCCAGTAATGCTGGAGCTTTAGGGAAAGCTGAGTAATCCTTCATTGCTATCTCTCCCAGCTCCACTCTGTCTCGGAGTGGTAGCACCTAATAGGGTTCTGTCTATGGATCAAATAGAACTAGACTGTGTACTTATACTAAACTGTATTGCTTGAAATGGAACTGTTTTAAACTGCGTGCTTATGCTAGACTGAATTTCTCGAAGTGGAACTGTTTTTTATGCTAAACTGAATTGTTTGAAATAGAACTGTTTTTGACATTGAAACTATACTTATTCTAAACTGAATTGTTTGAAATAGAACTGTTTACATATATAAAATGGATTTGGCATTAAATAACCGACAATGAATGATGTATCATAAAACCAAACTAAGACAAACCAAAAAGTATTCTGAAGAACAATAGCATTTAATAACTCGAGAAATGAGAAAGAACGTTTAAGTGATCAGCAAAATAAATAAGTAAAAGTAAGGTTGGCGACTTTAGTCGAGGGTGACCGAAGGCTCCCTTTTCAATTGCTACTACACCGAAATGTAGGGGAGGGCGCTACTGCATTCCCTGCATTGCTCCACTTTACCCTTGATCCTTACTTTATAATGCTTAGTGTTAAGCAAGACGGCATCAAGTACCATTTTTTGAGTCTTTGATATGACTCGACCTGGGATTGAACCCAGGTCTTGCGGACCATTGGCGAACACTCTTCTCATTAGACCCCTGGCCCGGTTAAGCAAAATACTCTCCCATTAAAAATTTGTAGGGACAACAAACATTTCGTTAAAAAGAAAAGCACATGAATACTGAATGAAATGATACATGTGGTGTCAGCTGCCTTAATAGAAAAGTGATAGCAATGAAGGGTTTGGGGACGCTATAATATCTTTATATAATTTTTTAATAAATTACCACAGAAATTGCGGAAATCTTTACCGGAAGGCTATTCTGTATAGGCTTTAAAAATTCAATGATAGAATGATGGAAAAAAAAGTTCCCTTAATAATTATACTTGGCCTCCTCTTCGTATTTTAGTAGCCATTCAAAAACGAGTCATTCATAAAAAACCAGCTGTAGGAACCAGCTAGATATTAGAACTTTTACGCACTTATCTATCAAGCATCTAAAAACAATTGTTTGGTACACTGTGAGATTTACACTGGCGATATTTTAAATGCAAAAACTATATGACACTAATCTGCAGAACTGTGGATCACCCAGTTAACTCACCCGAGTTAAATATAAATTAGATAAATAAATAAGTACACATTTTGAAACAAGTTGCCCAAATCTGTCAGTTGAACGTTTGAGTGAGAAATTGTTTGATTAAACAAAAAGATTTTCATCATATACCAGGAGCGTATATTCTTAAGAAGCATTGCTAATCTAATAAAAAAAAAATATTAGGTAAGAAATTGAAAATATCTTTATTTCTTAAGTTTAATGTAGTATTTATTTAAGTTGTATTATAGCGTACTCAGTGACTTTACTTATGGAAATGAACATTTTTGAAAATCTGGACCTTGATACACAATATTCAATCTGTAGTAATCCTTTTCCAAACAAAACATGGTGTGAATCTGGGTTAAGATTTCAGCCAGCAAATATGCATAGCATTCAGCTGCTTTTAATTTGTTGATAAAGAAAGTGGACCTATATGCACAGCGTTTTTCGATATTTGTAGCTGAAGAAAAAATTCTATTTATTTTTGTTTAAGTTGAATTCATTACTCATTATCATAGCTCTAAAATTATGACATTAGTCGAAATAATTTGTTAATAGAAATAGAAATTATTACAATTCAGTGGTGTAAGCCTTTTCGAATCTGTGAAATTTATTTTAAAAGTTATGATCAGTGGTTAATAATTGCAAACACAAACATGTCTTATCTATTTGTTAAATGTGATCGAAATTATTAATTTTTGTTACACATGATAACTACGTTATTGACTTATCTGAGTATATTTTTCAGGACAGTACTGATATATATATATATATATATATATATATATATAAGTGTGTACGCACGTGCGCGCGCATGTGTGTGTTTGATTGGTTGATTTAATGTCAAACCCTTTTAATACATATATGTTATATATTTGATTTGTAAGCGAATAGTTTCTAGGTAACATTATTTTTAAACGAGTCAGAGTTCATTTGTTTGCACGCAGTTAAATAGTTTCACGTATTGCTATTTATGGTTGATCCACAGTTAAATGGTTTCAAGTATTCCTATCTAACACTAATAGTTTTATTTGCGCAGTTAAATGAGTTCCAGCAAAGTAAATGATTAAACAGTTCTATTAGACCCATAGATGGAACCCTAATAGGTACTACCGACCAGGGTTAGAGTAGCCTTAGTATTAATGGTAATGAAGTGGTATTATACACTCCTCAAATCTCTAGAACTGGAGCCTCACCATCGGATAGTTTATTTGTTTTACCAGGACATTCGTTGGGGGAGGCTTACCCCTCTGTAGAGATGCTGTCGGCGTATTCCATAGCCCCAGTGGACCAGGATAGTGTATGTGTGTATGTGGTACATTTAATCTAAACTATATATTCAATCAGTTAAGCTACAAACAATAACTAAACAAAGGGATAATTAACAACCAAAGAATTTGTCCCTTATATTTGCTCAGATATTTTTTCTTAAATTCCTTTGTAAGTACTTGTAAATGTTATGAAAGACAAACAAATCTAACGAACAAACTTTTGTATTTATTTAAGTATATAAACAGTTCTCTTCTTAACATTCAAATAATGTTTTCACTTATTCACATCTAAGATCTTACTTTCGCATTTAACTATGAACCTAAGTAAATTTGAACTGATAAGATAAAAACAGTCACTGATCCTGTATGCTTCTTCATCTTATTTTTTCAAACATATCTATTTCATTTGTTGATATATACTAAGATTAAACAAAGCCAACTTTTGTGAAATTTAATCGGAAGTTTGTAACAGCGGTCAGTGTTTGCATGTCTTGAAAATTTGCACTCAACATCCTGACTTTTAAAAGAACTCGAACACCGAATCAATTATAAGTAATGACTCAATATTAGCAATTACGTCTTTAGTTTATGGGTTGGTTTTACCGTATGTCAACAATTGTTGAGTTATTTTATCCCCAAGTCAGTTTAATAATTATGGCCGTCAATTAAATATGGTAGAAAAATGTATCTTGACAAGAATTTTGAACTTGTAAATACTTTATAATTGTAAAACGATCTATTTGACATATTTGATCCTCATAGATTAGAGCATCTTCACTAGATACATTTTAGAGACATACGTAAGACAAACCTTTTCTTTGGAGATGGGCAGTGCTTTCTACAAGAAATACAGTCGTATTCTACTCGCCATCCACAGGACGAACGTCTCTGTGATTGATCTACTAACTCTGTTTCAGAAATAGTGCAAACTGTGAATATATATATATATATATATATATATATATATATATATATATATATATATATATATATATATACACACAAAAACACACACACATATATAATTTAAACCAGGTTTGAACACAATTTAGATTCATGCACGCAGTTAAATTTGGGTTGCTACATCTAAAGCTATGACTTGTGCCTCGTTATATTTCATGAGAAGTCAGACTCAAATTTACAAAGACGTTTCAGCCAGCTTCTGCAAAAGACTCGAATGATCTTATTTCACTTGCAATTTTAAAGAAAGTAACGCCTAATTAACATAAGTAAATCGTGCTAATGCATGAAACGTTGTAGAATGCAAAGGCAGCAATTGACTCTTAAAGCAAAACACGTGATCGCCATCTGCAACTTTTACTTCTTCGTCCTAAGGGAGAATCGAATATCTTAGCTCGTTTCAACAGATAACAAAGATGCTTCTTCACTTTTCTTTGCTAGCAAAATACGGTTGGAGAGGGAGACTAGAATATGCCGACTGTATCACTGCAAAGGGATAAGACCCCCACCACCAAAGAGTGTCGTCTTTATGACATTGAATTGCATCTGATGGTGATGCTCCTGTCCTACTACGTCGGGAAATATGGAATACCTCTTCATTGTCATTACTCCCAGGTATACTCTGCACCGGATTGGTTGAACCTGTTAGGATCTAATAGAACTGTTTAATCATTTGATACGCAAGAAACCATTTAACTGTATGCAAATAGAATTATTAGTATTAAAATGATAATACTTGAAACCATTCAACTTTGTGTAAACAAATGAGTTCTAGCTAGTTAAAAAATGTGGCTTACAAACTATTCGTTTACAAATACACACACACACACACATATATATATATATATATATATATATATATATATATATATATACACGCACAGGATTTGGCATTAAGTAACCTACAAGTGTTGCTATACCATAAAAACCCAACCAGGCAACTTTTAATTCCATGTTGATTGCAATGATGCATACACAACTCTAAAATGTTCTCTCTAAAAATTATCACACAGAACGTAAGATACTTTTTCTGGAGAGAGAGGGAGAGACAGAGAGAGACAGAGAGATCCCTCGTTAGGAGATACCCTGAAAATGACGCACTAAAGCACTATGCATAACTTTCACTGCGTTTAGAAACGTTTTAATAATATTCTATATATTTTCCACAATAATGAAAATAAATAAATATGCTACTATCACTATTAGAATTCAAAGACAATAAGGACAAACATGGCGCCGATAGTTCGAGAACATGGTGATCCTTAAGAAGGCCTGTCAACTGTACGTCAATCCCCGTTCATAAGAGGCACCCGAAGTGCATCTTGCTTACTAGCTACAGTTAATCAAAACCGCCTGACATTGGTACCGGGGAAGCCCGGTACTCGTGTCACGTGACAAAGACCAACACTCCCTACGCCGCAGGGGACCGTCCCCCTAAGCTCTCTCCTGTTTCAACAGGGCTTGGTTTATCACTGGCAGCTTAGAGGTCCCTTTTTAGGAGAATGCCGGTGGGCCTGAGGCATTTTTGGTATCTGGGCCATGGCCCTGCGCCCTGTTCCACGTTAAAAAGGCTTTGTGCCCAATTTTAGTACTTGTTGGGTATCAACTAGATATACCGTTCACTGGAGGCGTGTTTTTTTAAACATACAAAAGTTTGTCGTTGGAATCGGATAAGAAATTGAATCTTTAAAAAAAAAAAAATGTTAACCTTTTACTCTCAGATGAACGTAAGTTTATTATTTAAATATACTGAAGCAAGTGTAATCTTAGTTTATTTTATTTGAATTCGAAATATTTCATCTTTATTGTAAAAACAAACTTCATTGCGAAATTCACAAAATATTGTCATTAAGAAATTTATCACTTAAAGTTAATTCAAATTGAATAGTTTTACTATATGCTATTTTTCTTCATCAAAAAATATTATTAACTCTAAAATTACATTTCTATGAATAATTTACATTTTTCTTTTAACATGCATTAAAAAAATCTTATGTCTAATTTTCCATTTTTCGTAAGAAATAAATATGAGTTGACACTAACGATTTGCACTGTGAAATTAATTAAAAATGACTATTATAAAACAGAATTATCCCACAAAGTGATGGTTATAATTAAAATCAGTAAATTCAATATGATATTTTACAACTGTTCTTTAAAATAATTCGTTAAAATTTAAGAGACATTATTGTCTTAACAATTTCATATTGACTTTCTTTCATTTTTAAAGTTTTTGAATTATTTTAAATATTGAAAAATCCCCCTAAAAATGTGTGAATTTTGTCACATAAAATGAATCTATCTTTTTTTCATTATTGTTCTTCGTAATAACGAATATCTTTATAAAAGTAATTTTTCAATGAATAATTTGTTTCTTTTATAACACGTATGTTGATGCCGTCCTTCGGACCCCCCACCAAAAAAAATGAATATAACTATTTGCAGTCTATGATCAATGAAAAATATTGAATAAGAATTTTATCATAAAAATTATGCCATAATTAAATTCAGTAGATTTTATTTGAATTTTATTTTACCACCGTTCTTAAAATCAAATCCTAAAGGTCAACTTCATTGATCGTACTTCCTGGTATCATACTATCATTCTATCTGTAGGGACATTGCTGAGACCTGGAGAAGGAAAAGTCAACTTACAGTAAAAACAAAAGAATAGAGAAAGGGTGCTGTCTGTTGAAGTCTTTTTAACCCGGGCCTCTTCCTCCATTTGTAGATAATGTAACTGAGACTATTACTCACACATCTGCCTGCACACTCATTGCAGATATTGTTGCAAGCGTATTTCATTTCAAGGACATCGCTATCCTAGTATCCTGAGACTGAAATGCTAATAAAAATATACCGTAAAAGACTTTGGGTCATTTTATTAACATGCAAGGCGATTAACCTGTAATTTAGATGACTTAAAACTGCACTAACCTGTGTTGTTGAAATAAGAACTCAGGGACATAACATACGGTTATGGGGTATTGTTTGTTTGTTTGGGTTTTATGACATATCAACCATTGTAGGTTATTTGATGCCAAATCCAATATTAGGTCTTCCCAAAGCCTATTTTCGGTTTTCAAGCGTTAGTCTTCCAAATAATCCCGTCATATTTTTCGCATTGTCTGTTCCCTTGAGGGTTGTATCGGGTAGCCCGGCTCAGGGCTACTCACTTTTCTAATGGTAATTTTCTTGTATGTTTAGACATAAAGGATGTCGTGCGATCTATATGAATATAAGCAGGTACTCAAAATAAGGAGAACAGAAAGCAAAGACATCGTTGCACTGACATATGGACTGGTAAAGGTAAAGGGGGATCGCGAATATTCATCGATGATAGTAGATATTTGTTTCGGGATTTAGATAGAAGAATGTCCTTAAAATTCATGCTCAACCTCTCTAAAGGCTCCTTTACTTGGGCTCCCACTTTGGCTTTGAAGAACTTCGGTTTTATTCGAGCACAAATCTGGCAACTGTTAATTCGTTTCACTTCCGCAACCGAAATAAAGCAAATTTTAGGTTCTAATCACATGCATCATTGTCGTGATGCCTGGAAGACAGAAGTCGATATGGACTTTTTCTAAATCTTCGGTGACCTTTAAGTATCCACACACTCTTAATAGAGCGTCCACCGTCGCATTCTCCTTTCCTGGCCGGTAGAAAACGTCAAACGAAAAACAGGAAAGCTCTACCCCCCCCCGTCTTGCTTATCTTTCCATTTCTAATTTTTCTTGACGTCTTGAGATTGAACGTATAGAGACTGACCTTTGGTCAGTGGTTAATCTAAAGCAACGTCTTAAGAAATGTCACCATTTTTTAGTGCCTTGATTATGGCATGCACCCCCTACTCGATAACCAAATGTCTGTGCTTAGATTTTGACGGAGTTCTGGAGATGAACGCTACAAGTCATCCAGATTGCCTCAGTGCGAGAGCTATAGTATGGCCGGGTGTATCAGTTTCGACTCCCAGAACAACGTCGAGATTCACCAAAGCGATGACTGTAATAGATCTTTTTTTTTAAAGATCTCAAAGACTTAAATAGCAGAAAGCGGTAAGGGAAATTGGGTAATTTTTGAAAGAGGGTGTATTTTCTCTTAAAAGGAAGATATCAATAGGGAATAGTAAGCAGCCGTAGTTTTGTGGATAGGTAAATCTACCAGTAGTTTTGGCTGTTTCGGATCTGGCATCATTGTCCCCTTACTCACCAAATATCCCTGTAGTCTGATGTTAGTCGACTCATAAGAACACTTGTCTTTGTTGAGTGTAACATTATCTTTCTCGACGGCAGTCAAAAACCGTTTTAGATTGCAATTGTGGTAGGCACAGTCATTTTCTATGTAAGCAAAGGTGCCTAGTAGTCTTTCAATGAAAATTATTTTGTCAAGTATCCTTTAGAAGTTAGAAACCCCATTAGTGACCCCAAACAGGATCTGTCAGAACTGAAAAAGTCGTCCACAAGCTTCAAAAGCCGTATAAGGTTTATCAGTATGGGTTATTGGTACTCAGAGAAGAGCATTTTCTTAGATCCATTGTGCTAAATATTCTCTGTTTGGCGATTTCATTTATCATCTCGGCATTGCAGGGTACAAGGTATGCGTCAAGGAGGGTATACCTATGTATGGTTTGGAAGTAGTTTATGACTATCCACTTCTTATTCTTATAGAGCGTTATTCATACTTGTGCCCTCCATGGAAATCGGCTTTGTTCGATTATCCTTTCACTCGGTATTTTGGTTACTTTAATAAACTTTTTATCTTCACTGGAATATTTTACAGATTTGTTGGCCTCTGGTTTACGGATTTTGATAGATTTTTCGAAAAGGAAGACGTATTGTACATTTATGGCATCCAAGCCACAAATGTTTAACTCTGGTTAAGGAACTCCAAAGGGGAGGTTAATTGCAGAATATTGTTTGAGGCAATCGTGGCGTTGTACGACATCGTAGCATTAGTTAGACATCATATAGAATTTTGTATCAGTATAGTTGGTTTGTTTTAACTGAAGACACTGCGTAATCAGTGAGGCGTTACAATATATGATGTTAAATCTTTTTTTTAATATCAATGCTATTAAAGTTCTCAGAGTTTCCTGTGGCAACTAGATCATTCATTTTTACCCCGTTTATTTTTCCCGTCAGTATAGCCTTTGAGAGATTACAAGTTGCTATGATATTAGTCCCAGTAACATTTAATCCAGGTGAAAAAATCTTTTATCGACAAACAGAATTGTCAAAAGACCCAGTCACCTGGATGATTTTGTGTCATATTAAAAAAAAAGGAGCCCGAGAGAAAGTGGTAAGACAACCGATTACGATCCCTGTCGTCCTTTTTTCCGGCACTTTTGGCATTTAGCTTTCCTAGCTGGGTAGTACGTCTTGGCATGTAGCCAGAGGCCACAAAAATAACATTTTCTTTGGGCGTGGCATAAGCAATGTATGTAGTATTTTCTGAAGAGAGAGTGTTGTGTGTTGGCGGAGGAGGGCCAGAAACGAGTATGTAGAGGATTGTATTTTCTTTTCTGATCGGGCCGCTTCAATTGGTAAAATAGTTGGAGTTGGAGTATTTAGCACGGCACCGACACCTGTTTGTATATATAAACTAGATTGCTTTTCTGCCCTCTATTGAGTAGGGCCATTTCGCGGGCAATAGCGAAATGTGGATTTTTTCCAGCAATCTTTGACGGATATAGTTTGATTCTAATCAACTAAAAAAGTGTCCCTGATAAAGATTTTAGAAAATTGTCATTGTCGAAGAAATATATAGTGGCATTTAGAAAAATAATTCACTGAACAGGGTAATACCAGATTTAAATTATAAACATTTGATATTTTTTCTAATTTTGGAAAAATGTAAAAAAGAATGGGAAGAAAGCAAGAATGAAATCATTAACAAAGGTATTGAACATACTTGCAATTGTTTAATTGATGTTTGTAGATGTTTAAGCAGTTCCAGTTGCGCTATTAAACTCGCTTTCAGACTAATACCCTTAGAAAATGCACGAACCCTCTTATCTCCTCAGCTATAGGTTAAGAAATATCACTACTGTTTTCTACAAAGATTCCTTTGGCATTAAATACCCCACTAAACAAAGAATCCAACCAAACCCAAGCAGTAGGTTTAATTTTGTTATGCTTGGCAAATTTACCACGGAAAATTTAGAAAAGGAATTTGGAAATTTAAGACTAAGTTCTGTTTATAACAGTTCAAATTTTTTCTTTAAATTTTTCAATCAAAAAAATTTATTTTGCAAAAAACAAAACAAAAAAGACAAAACAAAAACAAACTAAACTACTTCTTTAATGTTCACGTCAAAGAAAACAACTTTGATTTCGGCTATAATTGCTCAAAATATGGATATTTACAGGAGGAAATAGCATACCAAACATTTGATAACTTACTAGACCTTGAAAAGATATCGAAAGATTTTGAAATGTCCCTTTTGTATATAGCAGTCTATATTATAAAAAAGACTGTCCCACAAAATAGGAACTATTTAATAAAACCAGTTTTTATTTTCAAGAATATAGAAATTTATGGAAAGAAATAGATTGTGGTAATTTAAAAATCCCACTGGATACCACAATTCAGTGGGTGTTTTTCTGTTTTAGTGTTTAGTGTTATTAAATTGAAGACTTGCTGAAATACTTTCACAAAATTTTTTATGTCAGTTTCTGATATGCATCGTTTCAATATGAAAAGAAAGTTTGGGATTATATTGTCAAATGTATTTTTCAAAAAAATTTTTTTTTGCTTCACCTGAGGCAACTTAAAAACCATCCCTAGAAGTTTTGTGATTGTCTTAAAATTTCATCGATAAAATAAAATGACAATGTTTATACAATTCTCCATCAATATTAACAATACATATTTTTTAAATATTAAACAGGAGGTTGTTTTGTTGTGTCTGAGTACATTTGTGGAAATAAGTTAATAGTTGTAAGTTGCTTCTTGATAATTTGTGTAGTTGCTCATTAACTAATTGCTGGACATTACTATCAAATTCCTTACTAAAAATGTGTTATTTGGTTGTAATTTAGGTGTCCATATGTCTGCCTCCAATAGTGGACTCCAGTTGCATGGTTACAAGGATCACCATGATCGAGAGACAAAGTAGAGTTTGATGTGTTATATGTACGATTTTAGCTTATTCAATGGCTTTCGTAACTGGGTCGGTGAAGCACCTGGCATTAATAACCAGGATTACAGTTTGAGTTTTATCGAGAGCTGATCCCTTATTATTGTTTCTAATATGCGAAGCTCCTCGTGGTAATAGACATAACGAACCGAGTTTGTTGCGATAAAAGCAACTGAAATTAAAAGATTGAAAAAAGTGCAATGATAATAATAATCTTTTCTATATGTTTCAATATTTTGTCGAGGGCTCAAACTATGACAGTGATACTAATTGTAATAGCGAAAACCCTAAAAAGGAGAGAGAGAGAGAGAGAGAGAGAGAGAGAGAGAGAGAGAGAGAGAGAACTTGAAATCCGAAGAAGAATTGAGAATATCCAAACCACAGTACTGTCCACCTCACTGTAGAAAAGTGTCCATCACACGATGCTTACCGACTTTTTTGGTAATCGTTACGAGAGAAAAATATACCCCCTCATTCACTACTTCTTTCCTTTTATGTTTTTAACCCCTACCTCTCTGTCTGTCCGTCTGTCTGTTGCAGCCAAGTGTAGAGCTATAAAGATTGGATGATACTACTTCTCCAAGTCCGAAAAATAATAAAAACAAATATCTATTCGAAATACTTATCAATTTCTTGGAATTTTCAAGAGTATATGAAATCTCCCTACGAAGCCGATGCCATCCTTCGTACGCCACACTTAGAGTAAACAAAGCCAAAACACGTTGTTATCATTATCATTGCGGGTTGACGGCAAGGATTTTCTTGACACTCTCTCGCTATCCATCCCTATTGGTCTTCGCTCTTAGTAGGTTCTCTACACAGTGTCCGCATAAAACTGATGAATGTAAGTGTTTACTGGTCAGACTATACGGTTGTTTCCTTGTGTAGAAGTCCATATAAGTTTGTCTTTGCTTCTCGGTATTTGTCATCCGTTCCACCACCGGAAAAGTATGGCACAAGGCCATTTTTAAGATGATTCCGGTCGCGTCCGGCCCCGTCGGCATTCCCTTTATAAGGGGCGCCTCAGGCGGTTCGTCTTTACTTCTCCATCAGTGCCCAGTGACTTTACGTCTTTCATTTCAAATAATGACAATCTAATCCTATTTACCCAACCCCTCCGCTCGGGCCGGATATGACACAAGGTCAATTTTTAAGCGGAGTTTAACAGGTTTGAATTCAGAGTTTTCCTTCTCCTAGACTAGTTGCCTCACCAAGAACTGAAGAACCTAGTCTGTCCTACTATTTACCCATAGCTGGAGGGAGAATAATTGGATTCATACCTTTCCCAAGGGTATTAGTACTATGTGAAATGCAATCAGTCTCGTCCAGGATTTGAACTCGAATCGCCGTGTCCATTTCCTACGACGATAACGATTACACCACGGGCACCTAATGACAATCTAATAACCCGTATGTAATACTGTCAACTGAAAACTTAGATTAAATTACCAGAAGTTTTTATAAACTAAAACTGTTTAATATCAAAGTGATTCGTCAACTATCCAATCTTGTAAATTGTACTTAGAGAAGAAATAAAGAAGAGTCAAATTTGTTGAACATAAGATAGAAGCTAGTATCAAAATGCATGTAAAATCTTTGCTATACTACCGATCCTCAAATATTCGCTGACTGCACTTTATTTACCTTTAGTGCGTATATTATCACGCGCAAGCACACTGAAAGGATTAACATCAAGGTACTGAATTAAATCGGAAAAAAAAAATGCATAATCTCAACCCTGGTTTCACTTACAAAAATACGCTAATAGTACAATATCATCAAACTATCTTAGGCCAATGAATCGATGAGAACTGGTAAATCTCCTATTATAAAATAGAATAGTGTGGGAAAATATTCGACAAATTATGCCTTGCAGAAAAATGAAGTATTTTCAAATACCCTGAATATAATAAAAAAAGTGAATTGATTTCTGAGTGTAGACACACGAACATATTGCTCTTGTATCATCTACCACCTGATTGACTTCGAGGTGTAAGTTTCGCAATATTTTTGTGTATTTTCGACTATTCATATCATAGATATCAAATAATAACTGTCTTTTTATGTGCGTCACATAAACAAACATTGTACCACGGAACAAATTCCCCCACCTTAAATTATGGTTGCCAAGTTATTTTTTCCTTCTTTTCTATCTGATTATTGTGTGCTACACATAAAACTCAGAGAAACAGAATCAACGGGAAAAAGATTTTAATATCTTGTTTTAAACCATTTCTGCTATAGTAGCATTGAGCATTTTTACAAGTCATCTTAAATAAATAGAGAGTATATATAGTACCGGGCCATTGGCCTAATGAGTAGAGTGTTCGCCAATGATCCGGGAAACTGGCGTTCAATCCCAGGTCGAATCATACCAAAGACTCAAAAAATGGTACTTGATGCCACCTTGCTTAACACTCAGCATTATTAAGTAAGTATCAAGGGTAGCGGAGCAATCCAAGAAATGGAGTAGCACCCTCTCCTACACCTTTGTATTGTAGCTATTGAAGAGGGAGTCTTCGGGTTACCCGCGACTAAGGTCGCCAACTTTACTATATATATATATATATATGTGTGTGTGTGTGTGTGTGTGTGTGTGTGTGTGTGTGTGTGTGTGTTATTGCTGTAACATAGAGTACAGAATGTCAACTTCACAACGAAAAGCTTCATAATTATTCAATGTTGAATTGAAAGCGGCTGGAGAAACTGGAGATCCGTGGAAAGATTGAAACCGCCCATACCACAGCACTGTTGAGATCGCACTGGCAAACTAAGGGAAACGATTGGCTGATACTCGGATTTCTGTAATGGTAACTTTCGTTGAAGCAGCTAGGTCAAAAACCTCGTTCATTAAACACTTAAGCTCAGTCGGCTAGAGGTGTAGAATACATAGACTGCATCTCTGCAGAGGGGTGAGACCCTCAACAAATGTCCTAGATATGACAATAAACTACATCTTATGGTTACTACTCCTTCATTGCCATTATTCCTTGGTACACTCTGTGGTAGGGTCTTACCATTTGCAATACTGGAAACCACTTAATTGCATGCAAACAAATGACTGATATTAAATAGAATTAATTGTATTACATAGCAATATTTGAAACCATTTAACCGTGTAAAAAAAACACGAAAAAATATGACTGTTAAATAGCAATACTTGAAACCATTTTATTGTTTGCAAAAACAAAAAAAATGAACATGGGCTCGTTTAGAAAAAATAAAAGTGAGTAAAGTTGGCGACCGTAGTCAAGGGCAACCAGAAGGCTCCGTTTTCAATAGCTACAACATCGAGGTGTAGGGGAGGGCGCTACTCCTTTCTCTGGATTGCTCCTTTTTACCCTTGATACATATCTTTTATTGCTGAGTGTAAAGTAAGGAGATATAAAGTACCATTTTAAAAGTCTTTGGTATGACTTGACCTTGCATAAAATAACCTACAAGGATTGATATGTAATAAAAAAAACAACAAACCAACCCTGCCGAAGAAATATTAAATGAAGACGTTTGCACAATAAAGCAATTTATATAAAGATGTTGAGCCGTATAGACTATTGCCTCGATACTTTTTAAACATACCTACTACTACTACTACTACTACTACTACTACTACTAACAATAATAACAACAACAACAACAACAACAAAAATAACAACAAAATATTTCATGAATTTCTCGTTTTTAACTGTTGTAGACTAAATATCTGGTTCTGGTTGAGTAATATCAAATATTAACCAACTGACCTAATCCTTCAGAGAGTCACACCTAAATTTTGCAAAAGATTATTGAGGGTGTTTTTTTTATTTCTTTATTTCTTTTTTCCCCCTTTTATTTGTAGTCTATATTTTCTGCTTTTGGTCATCTACCCATAAGAATAAAAACTTTCTTTTCTTTTGAATACAAAGAAATAAATGAACAGAAACTTTCTTTTTTCTCTGTAATTATAAAAACGCCTCCGCGTAAAAATATTCTTTTTTAAAAACATCCTCAAAATCCGTCACTTGAAACCAGTAAACCCGTATTTCTATTCATTTCCTATGTACAAAAAAATTAAAAGAAAAAAAGCTATGCGTTCGACCAAGAAATCTTTTTCACTTTTCAGGTTGGCAACACTGATTGAAAATCGGCTGAACAACCTTATCTTTGATTATGTGTTTCTCGGAATATAATAAAACGTAAAGTTTTATTATGGTTATATATTAGATATTAACTACCACAACTGGATCTGCCAAAGTGCTTTTAGAAGGAAAGTTTTGTAATTTTGCTTTTAGCTCCTCGTTTCTCCCAGTTACCAACAAAAAAGGAATATACAAATACACATGTCGTGTTATCATAGTAGATTGCATTTATACTCACACGTGTTGGATTTTTTTTCAGATAGATACACATATCACATCCCACCCACATATTTATGTTGGCATCTTGATGTGTCATTTTCCCCTCCGCACAAAATCAATGGAATTCAACCCAGAAACCTTTAAAATTTCACGCTTGTAGCAAGTTAATACCAGAATAATAAGAAAAAGGAACAGAAGAAAATTCAGTTTGAAGCGGAGGTGGGGGGGGAGTAGAAGATAAGAGTATGAAAAAGTAAAGAAAAATAGAAACAAAAGAAAGGGTAAATAAATAGCTAAATAATGAAAACGGTAAAGAAAAGTTTTAAAAAGTAGAAAAAAGTGGAAAAGAAAAGTTTTAAAAATGTTGAAAGCGACGCAGAAAAAAATCTGTTAATAATAATAATAATAATATCATTCAAGGTCTAATCAATAAAATCAGAAACTCAGATGATAACTAATCGCAATTAGCATGGCAAACAGTAAAGGCAGTTAGCAGTGGGAAAAATACCTAAAGACCAAAACTAAAATCTACCAGAAGAGTAAAGAACACTTCAAGAATTCGCCTAGAAACCCTCCTGAAATCACAGATAAATTTACTGAAGGAATTATTGATGGCTAATTCGGCACCAAACTTGGATACTTTACTGAGGATAAAGTCAATGCAGTTCTAAGAACAATCAAAAGCAGAGAAGCTGCAGGCCTCGACGAAATACCTCCGGAAGTATGGAAGACAAACAAATTACACGATATAACTTCGATTATGCAACGCCGAGTATAAACGAAATACTATAGAGAAATAGACAAAATGTTGCATCCTCCCATTCCTCAAGAAAGGCGACCTCTGAATCACTAAGAACTACAGTGAAATAATTCCTACGGATTGCTCTGCTTCTCGATTATATCCAACCTGAAGTAAAAAAAAAGATCTTAGAAAAAATCAGAACGGATTTCAAGGAACTCGACCCCTAACTTCTCAGATTCTGACTATTCGTCGAATCATCGGAGTACGGGGAGGAAAATCTCGAGGCAACATTTTTGTTTATAGATTTTGCCAAGATATTTGATTCCATACACAAAGGAAAAATGAAATAAATGTTTTGAGCTTATGGTCTCCCCAAAGAAACTGTCACCGCTATAATGATGATAAAGGATATCACACGGGAACAATTATGGATGCAGACTACGTCAAAAATTTAGCACTGCTCGCGAATACATCTGTCCAAGCCGAATCTTTGCTGTGTAGCCTGGAGCAGACAGCAAGACGCATTGGTTTCTCTCTGAACTCGGATAAAAACAGTGTTCACGTGTTTTTAAACAAAATGAAGCCGTCTTCACATTAAATGTAAAACTTCTTAAATTAGTGGACCAGTTTACATACCTCGATAACAATATTTCATCAACTGAAAATGATGTCAATACACGCATAGACAAAACATTAACTGTTATTGACAGGTTATCGGCCATATGGAAATCTGATCTCTCAAAAAAAAAAACGGAATTCTTCCCTGCTACTCTTGGACTTAAACAAAACATTCGGAGAAAAGCTAGATGAGAACTAAAGAAGAATACTGCGAGCTATTTTTACAAATCCTAGAAACAGCATCCTACAAAACAGTAGCTGTACGACCACTTACCTCCCATCTCTTAAACAATCCAATAAAAATGAGTAAGATATGCTGGGCACTGCTTGAAAAATAAGGACAAACTCATAAGCGATGTTTTTATACATCGACACAATAGTCCCGTCCGAGCAAAAACTTACATTCATAGGCTCTACACTGACACTGGATGCCAACTAGATGACTGTGATCTGCTGGAATAGTAAAATCTATTCGATGGCAAGTTGTTTTTCCTTTTTAATTAGGTCTGGGCTTCCGGTTGGAATTTGGTGATTCTTCTGTCCCAGAGAATTTTATGTGATTCAACTTTAAGAACAGGTGGTTTGTACACATCTATCAGTGTGATGAAATTTCAGTTTCTTGCACAGTTCCCAGTGAATCAACATTCCCACTCAGTCATAACTGTTTATGCGTATCTTTTGTTCTTGTTTGCTGCATTCACTTATTATGTGATTAACTGTTCCATTTCTACGACCACATTAACTCAAACAATACAGATAGCGACATTTAACGTTAGAACCCTAAATAGAATAGGTCAACTATCAGAGCTAACTGCATCAGCCGTAGAACATAAGATAGACGTAATTTGCATACAAGAGCACCGATACACGCACACCGAAGATATCAAATATCACGAAACTGGTAATGGATGGATGCTGGTGACTGTATCGGCATGGAAAAACTCTGTCAATGCATCGGTAGGAGGGGTGGGAATGCTTATAGGACCAAGAGCGTTAAAAACACTGAACAGCATTGAGAGAATACAACCTAGGATGATGGCCGCAACGTTTAATGGCAACCCCAAAGCAACAATTATCTCCTGCTACAGACCTACCAATGTTAGCGAAGAAAACGAAATGGTCACCTTCTACGATGATCTATCCTCTCTCGTACGTAGCATTCCGAAACACAACCTGCTAGTCATTGGCGGAGATATGAATGCACAAATCGGGAAAAACAGAAACAACAAATACAGCCTACACAACGCGTCAAACAGGAATGGACAACATCTAATTGATTTCATGATAGAAAATAGATTAACATGCCTCAATACAAACTTTCAAAAAAGGGAGGGGAAACTATGGACCTACACATACGCGAATAAGAGTAAAGCACAGATAGACTACGTCTTTATAAACAGGAAATGGAAAAACAGTGCGATGAATTGCGAGGCATACTCCTCTTTCGAGGGTGTATCCTCCGATCATCGAATAGTTACGGCCAAAGTACGACTAAGCCTACGAAAAAACGCCACACGAAAAGCGACAACCAAGCACTATGACTGGGCCCTACTCAACAACAGAGATATTAACGACAAATATGCATTAGAATTAAGAAACAGATTCGAAGCACTCCAAGAGAAGGCAGAAAAAGGTACCCCAAATGACGAATATGAAAATTTTGTAGAAGCACACCTTGAGGCGGCAGCAAAGTGTATTCCAACAAAACCTAGAACTAAATATAGAGTCCCTTGGGAAACGCTAGCGGTTAGAGAAAAACATGCACTCGTGAAAACTGCCTCCAAAAGCTATCGAAAGAACCCAACAAACACAAATGTCCGAAAACTAGAAAAGGCACAATATCAATTAACAGGAATATATCTAAAAGAACAGGCAGAATACATACAAAATCAGATAAATAAGATTAGAGACTCGGTGGAAGATAGACAATCCAGGATAGCCTGGCAAACAATAAACGAAGTAAGTAGAAGGAAGAGCACAGCCAAAGCAAAATTGAAAGCTGCAAGCCAACAAGAAAGAGTAAAACTGTGGGAACAGCATTTCAAAAATCTACTAGGAAACCCACCGAAAATAACGGATGAACCGATCACCAGAATTATCAGTAAGCAATTAGACGTTAAACTAGGTCCTTTCACCAAAGAAGAACTCGACTCAGTTCTCAGAAGAATTAAAAATAGGAAAGCTGCAGGGCTAGACGAGATCTCCCCAGAAGTGTGGAAGACTAGACAATTCGACGATATACTGCTCCGGCAATGCAACGCAGTCTATAGACAAAATAGGATAGAAAGATGGACGAAGGGATGCATCCTTCCTTTCCCTAAAAAAGGCGACCTCGGACTAGCCAAGAACTACCGAGGGATAACACTTACATCCATAGCAGCCAAAATCTACAATGCCCTACTACGGAACCGCATAGAACCCCATTTAGACAACATTCTTAGGAAAAACCAAAATGGCTTCCGGAGAAATAGATCCACAACCTCACAAATACTGACCATCCGTAGAATCCTTGAAGGCGTTCAGGCAAAAAACCTTCAGGCGACATTACTATTTGTCGACTTTACCAAGGCCTTCGATTCCATACACAGAGGGAAGATGGAGCAAATCCTACTAGCGTACGGCATACCAAAAGAAACCGTAGCAGCGATAATGATTCTCTACAGAAACACCAAAGTGAAAGTACGTTCACCAGATGGAGACACGGAATACTTCGACATTGTTGCAGTAGTACTACAAGGAGACACACTAGCCCCGTACCTCTTTATCATCTGTCTAGACTATGTGCTTAGGACTTCGATCGACAAAATCAGAGAAAATGGCTTCCAGCTGACTAAGAGAAGAAGCAAAAGGTACCCCGCAAAAACAATCACGGACGCCGACTACGCTGATGACTTGGCGTTACTGGCGAATATGCCTAATCAAGCAGAGACACTACTGCATAGTGTGGAACGAGCCGCAGCTGGCATTGGCCTCCATGTCAATGCAAACAAAACTGAATATATTATTACAACCAAATGGGCAACATTGCCACACTAGACGGAGCCTCTCTGAAACTAGTAGACAAATTCACCTACCTAGGTAGTAGCGTCTCATCAACCGAAAAAGACATCGACACACGACTGACGAAGGCATGGACAGCTATCGATAGGCTCTCGATCATATGGAAGTCGGACCTTACCGATAAAATGAAACGCAGTTTCTTACACGCACCACATGGACGCTAACTAAGCGGCTGGAGAGGAAACTAGACGGAAATTACACAAGAATGTTGAGAGCAGTATTGAACAAGTCCTGGCGACAACACCCCACGAGACACCAACTATACGGACACTTGCCCCCCATCACGAAAACTATACAAGTTAGACGAACCAGACACGCGGGACACTGCTGGAGAAGCAAGGACGAGCTCATAAGCGATGTACTCCTGTGGGCCCCCACATATGGATGTGCAAAAGCAGGACCACCAGCACGAACCTACATGCAGCAACTATGTGAGGACACAGGATGTAACCCTGAAGACCTGCCGGAGGCGATGAATGATAGGGAGAAGTGGCGAGAGAGGGTCAGGGATATCCGTGCTAGCGGCGCGACATGATGATGATGACATTAACTCCATTTGCTATTCTCCTGCGTATTCTCAACTTTTGCTTTGATACAATTAATTTTTATGGCAATATTATCTGCTGCTTTAATTAGCGATTCAGTTTCTCTCTTCAGGTTTCCTCTTTATAACCATGACCACATCATATCCTGAGCAATGCTTTTAGTTTCTCGTTGAAAGCCGCCTTTCTTCCCATTTTTGTTTTCTAGATTAAAAAAAATGTTTTTCAGTTACTATGGCTGCTGTAATAAACTTGACCTTTTTATAAATTCTTCGAATCCTTGTATTGCTCCATCTACGCAACCCTCAATGCTTGCGAATCCTCTTCCTCTTTTTTTCTTGTCACGTAGAGTCTATCGATGTCATCTCTTGGGTGTGGGTCTTTGTGGATCGTCAACTATTTACTTGTTCTTAGGTTCATTTATTTGAGTTAGTTCCCTTGCCAAGTTTAAGACGGATCCAGAGTATTTTACAAAGGTGACAGCCCAGGCATTTCTTTATTTTGGTTAGTTTTTTTGCTGAAGAGTTTAGTTTCAAAGAGTTTTTGTTCTTCTGAAGTATTCCTTTCTTATTTTTTCTTTCATCTCATTTTGCTTGATGGCGTCCGCTTTTAATACCTCTAGATATTTGTCATTTTCCTTTTTTCCAAGTATTTTAATGCTTTCCTAATTGGACACTTCAACTTCGTCAACTGTTTCTCTTTTTTTTCCTCCTTTTTTTTATAAGTATGTCACATTTTTCAATTCCAAATTCCATTCTTATATCTTAGATGAAGATTCTAATTGTTTATATTAGATATCGTTTTCAGCAGATGAGATATGGTCACCGCGGTATTTGAATTGGTCTGATAATTTCAGCTGGACCTTGTGAGTGAGTTTAAAACGATGTAAAACACCAAGGTGATGGTGATACCAATCGCAGTTCGGGCCATTGAAACAGTTCCCATGAACCTGGAAAAGAGATTCGATAAACTGGAGAAAAGAAGAAAAATTGAAACCATACAGACCACAGCAGTGCTAAAATCCACTAGGATACATAAAAGAGTCCTGAAAACCAGAGAAAACTTGCTATTACTCAAACTCCAGTCGAAAATAACTCGTTTGAACTGGTATGAAAAACTTTCAAGCAGTCAAATAAGAGGGAAGAAAAGAAAGGGAAACAAGGAAGAAAACGTGTGAAAGAAAGGAATAAAAAAAAGACAAAAATAGATAGATAGATAGATTAATAGATAAATCTAGATACTGTCCAGACGCAAGAAACACCGTTATGTCAAGTTCTTCATCGTGAAGTTTACAAAGGCTGAGAAGGCTAGGATTACGAAGTAGGATTACCTAGTAGGGTTACCTTGGAGGGTTACCTACTGCTGACTCAGATATAAGGAATACTGGGTGTGGTCGTGAGTACCTTTTTTCTTTTCTCAACACTTGGCTTCTGGCCACAAGCCACGAACAAACCAATTTGATGCTGATCCTACTGAAAAACGTCTCTACTTATCACTGAAATATTATACAAATTGTAATGTGAGATTTAATGAGTTTTCATTTGTATATATCAGCATGAAAAGAACAAGAAAAAAACGACATTAATGGCAGAGAAGTGACACTAGTGAAATGATCAGTTTATTGTTGTTGTTGTTGTTGTTGTTGTTGTTGTTGTTGTTTTATGAGTGTCCTGTTCCATAAATTGAAAAATCAATTTTTTTAAAAATCGATCAATTCTTTCTTAAAAACTCAATTAACTTTTAGAAAAATCAATTAACTTTTATAACTCTTAAAACAATTAGCATACAAAAAGAGTGACATTTAAATTTATTTTGACACTGAGTGACTGACAGTCAAATCACGCTGAAAGCCCCAGTTCCAGTGATATGACCAAAGTTTTAAACAGTAATAAGTCTGGTTCGTTCCCAAGGTGTTCTTAGTAGCCAAAAGCCCGTACACTAGTTTAAGCAAAACTTAGTAAATAACAACGATAATTTCCAAACGGAATCGCATGTACTGAAGTTATGTTTGCATTACACGTCTCAGATATTCACGGAAGAAGAGATCTCATTTATATTTTCAAAATTTCGGAAATTTGAATTTGAGACTAAGACAAAATGGGGTAGTGGCGGGGGGGGGTAAATATTGTGGTTTGTTAATCTTTCAAGTAAATGAGCGCTGCATGCCCTTAAAAGTCAATATTCAAGAACCGAAATTTTAATGGGACACGAACCAGGCACCCAGTTTTGTAAATAGGATTTGATGGAACAACAAAGATATGTACCAAGGTTATCTGTTAAAAAATGATACTATAAGGGTAAGGATATTTATATTTAAGATTTCAAAACAAAAATCATAATGTCTTTTAAAGATGAACACGCTCAGGCAGTGAGATCTCCTCTCCAAACCAAAAGAACAACAAAAAGGGATTATAATTGGTGTATTCAATAAGTTTCCAGACTGTTTTTGTACAGGTATTTAAAATTTTCGTAGACTCTTGAAAATTCATTATGTTATTGCCATACATCTTATGAGATGACTGACCAATTTTTATGATTTCAGGTTCAAATGAACAGCTACAGCAGGAATTGGAATACACGTGTGTGTGTGTGTGTGTGTGTGTGTGTGTGTGTGTGTGTGTGTGTGTGTGTGTGTGTGTGAGCTAAAATGAGAACAGACTCGAAAAACAGAGTGACAAGATAATCAACTGAGCGATCTTAGTACCGAAGGAAAAGAGGGTTTCAGACCTCCTTTGGAAGAAGTCAGACACTGAAAAACAGAAGAGAGAGAGAGAGAGAGAGAGAGAGAGAGAGAGAGAGAGAGAGAGAGAGAAGGAACAAATACTGAAAGTTCGCTTTCATCACACCATGTCTGTAGAATGCCAAATAAAATGATTCCATAACGTAATTGCAAATGACATGTTACTCTTCTATTCACCTTACAGCCAGGTTGACCCACTGAGTTTCAATATCGTCTAAATCAATTCAATTTAACTAAGCCGAGTACAAGGCCTGATTAGATAGTAGAGGAGTTGAGGTGGGGATGCACCATCCTTCGAATTAGAATGTTGCTTGCCGGCTCGGACATTGATCGATGGCCAGATTGATCTTACTGATTGTCAAAACCAAGGAAATATTTATTAGGTTTTGCAAAGTATGTCACAAGTCAAAAAAATTGCAAACATAAGAAAAAAGATCTGGGGATTCCATGAACTCTGTGAAAAGTATCAAGCCATTTTGAATATTCTGACAGCCTTTTTCTGCGCAAGGATTTTCGGCAAAATATTGCATGAATTAGATCTTTCAGTTTCTCTTAATACCACAACCACTGCTGTCCAGATTTATTTCCTTGGAACTTGTCTTTCCCCAAAGCTAAACTCTTTATCCTTGCTTGTTATGGATTACATAGTATCACAGCTGTTCTTCTACAAGAATGGCTTTTACATTTAATCACACAGAAAGGTAAATATACAATTAAACAAAGAAACAAACCAACCAAACCAAAGCAAAAATCGCCGTTGAAAAGAAGGGATTCTGAACAGTGGACGAGATGAAGGAGAACGCGACGAAACATGTGCGTTCTTATTTAAATTCGTTCATATTTCTAATTTAACATGATATTTTATTGCATTAAAACTAAATCACTTGGGTCTGGAAAGTGCATATTTTTGTGAGTTCTTGATAATGAGCAAATAGCTTTCGGTTACAGAATATCAATAATGTAGAATTTGGTAATAAATGATAACTAATGATATCCGTTTTCGTTTTATGTACTGCTAAAAATAATAAAATTCAGGTGTCTTTGCTTCAGAAGAAAATTAAATATTTTTCATTATATATTATATTATATATTATATATATTACATATTATATATTCATAAATATATTAAATATTCTATATTTTCAGGTTGTTCTTATGTACAGCCCAAAATTATATATATATATATATATATATATATATATATATATATATGGGTGTGTATATATGTGTGTGTGTGTATGTGTGGGTGTGTGCGAAGGAATTGCTCATCGATGACTGCAGAAATGTTACCAAAATAAAAAAAAGAAGAGAAACAAATCTCAAAGATCATTGGAGGGAACAATCATCTGGAGAAGTTCGAAGAATGCATCGACTGAAATACTGTGCTGATAAGAATGTAAGTTTGAATAGCACCCGGAGTATCCTAGACCAATATAATTCGCTAAAGGTAACTTTTGTGATAACCATTTGTAATATCTTTTTAATGAATGGTCCGATTTTTTATGTGTTCCCGACCCTGTTTTCTGTCTTTTTCGTTCAAATTCCTCCTATTTATTCACTCATCCAAAATTTGTTTGCAAGTTGTGTTATTTGTTTCATTGCCCACGAAACCAAAATGTCAATTTAATAGCGTCACAGAGAAACGTCATACAAGGTTGCGTCCGTTCCCTCCCAGAGTGCGTGTTCTAATCAAGTTATATATTTGCATAATAGACCAAACTAAATGTGATTTTAATGTCATTGCTTTTCAAAATAAATTGTGGTAAAGTACAAGTTTTTAAACGATCGAACTATTCTTATTTACAAAAGAAAATTAAATAATAAGCCTAAAATATCAACACAGCCATTTGTATAATAAAAGTTCTCATATTCATCTTAGTTTGGTGTCTTTGTTTAATGGCATATCATCTTTCGTGGGTTATTTAATTCCAAAGCCATTGTGATTGAAGAACTGTTGTGATGCTGAAGGTATGAAACCTTTGTCCTCCTGGGGAAAAAGGGGGTTTCATACATTTCCCAAGGGTTTTAGTACGAAAGTGAATGTAATAGTACAACTAACGTTCGAACTCGCTTACTACAGTGCCGCAGTCCAGCTCGTTATCCCCTACGCTACGTGGATCCCTTTACACTTTCTGGCCTTCAGCTAAAAACTAAGCTAACATGATAAATATATATATATATGCTATAAAATGAATAAAAACAGTTGAGTTTTTAACAAAAATTTCATTAAGTGATGATTTGAGTCAGGCATGGTTTTGGCGTCAAAGAATGATTACCACTGACTCTAATTGCCAGAGCAATATCTTACACAACCATCAGACGTTGATAGTTTTCTGTCAGATCATGGGAATGCCAGATTAAGATGTAGCCTCTTCGTATAATACTTTGTTGTATTCATAACTTACCAATACCGAAGCGTTAATTTAATAAGATAAGATTTGAATTAACTGACAAGATGATTCGTCAATATACTGAACGAGATTATAATTTCTGTGAAATTTAAGCAATATTTCTTGCCGGTCCATTAGCATAATGTTTAGAGTGTTCGCCAATAGTCCAGGATACCGGGATTCAATCCCAGGTTGAATCATACCAAAGACTCAAAAATGGTACTTGATGCCTTCGTGTTTAACACAACATTTTAAGGTACGGATCAAGGATAAGTGGAGCAGTCCAAGGAAAGGAATAACGCCCTCCCTAACACCTCTGTGTAGTAGCTATTGAAAGGGGAGCCTTCGAGTCACCCTCGACTTCGGTCGGGCAACTTTTATATCTTTCTACTTATCAGTCTAATTCTATCCATATCTATCAAGTTCTTTTCATCTTTTAATTTAAATTTATTAAATACAGGCAAGTATAGCCTTGAGTATCTGAGTGTGTGCTTTTGTGTGGGCGCATTTTATTGATATATGTGTGTAATCTTTGACTGATGACTGTCAAAGTAATATGGCTCCAAATACTGCGATATTGTACCGGTCATGATAATAGAATGGAAGACCACCACCGCCAAAAGATTACACGTTTCGGAGAGCAGTCCAACACCCACCATATCAGATAAGCGTAACGAAAGAGATAGAAAGATACTTTTTTAAAAAAGCATTCCCCTCCAGTGAAATCGATGACTGTCAGTGGTAATCATTTGTATTAGTAATTGTCTGCTTGCCTCACCCACTAATAATTACACGACACGAGATCAAACGAGCACTTGTCTCAAAAACCGATAAAATGTATCTATCAGTCTTGAACTTTGATTAATTAGGCTGATGCCTAATATCGTTATACTTTTTGTTACAGGAACGACTATGAGATTGAATCTGTGAACTATGGTTACTTATCTGAAAGTAACTTTCGCTTAACTTGCATCGAAACAGGTCTGTCGGTCATTTGATAAGTCTATAAAACTTTCGTCAAATCAGGTTATTGTTTTTTGCTGTAAAACAGTTTACATATACACGTTGCAAAAATATCAGTTAAAATAACCAATTACACTGTCTCTGTAATATTATGTAAACATACGTGCATATATCTAAATTGAGAAAGAATTGTGTTATTTTTAGAGCTTCAGT
Organism: Sepioteuthis lessoniana; assembly: GCA_963585895.1. Lineage (NCBI taxonomy): Eukaryota > Metazoa > Mollusca > Cephalopoda > Myopsida > Loliginidae > Sepioteuthis > Sepioteuthis lessoniana. The sequence goes on along the minus strand of OY757919.1, from coordinate 34,736,090 downwards.
TGAAAAAGAATAAATAATCAATTTTCAAAGAATGGCTACCAAAGACACTTTTCTCAGAGATGTTTCTAGGTTTCTCAGAGGCTTCAGGTCTTTCAATATCTGACTCTTAATTGCCTAGGTGACCCAGCTAGTACTGATCACTTCTCATTTTGTTTCCTAGTCGCAACAATCCTCGGTTTTCCTCTCTTTATTCAAAGTCACCAAGGGACTTTTTCTGCGAACTTTGCGATGGTTCTAATCCCCCCAAACTTTTAGCAGCTCCTGTAATACCATAACCAAATTGAGTACCCTGCAAATCCTTGACAGTCATTTTTTTCTTCACCCTGAGTTCTGCATTATTCTACCAACTCCTGATATTTGGTGAGGTTCTTTCTCATTACCTTTCCGAAAGATTTAGAGTAGTGTTAATTACCACAAGGTCATCTGCTTGGTTGCGTTCTAGAAGATGACTATATCTGGTATTTTTTGTACATTGTCATCTGGGAATTTCAACACTTTTCCAAGATCCATTCTCAGCCAATCAGAGGATGAGGAAAGCAGGCAGGCTCTTGTCTGAGGTATTGACTGAAAGTTGTTAAACTGACCTAAACCATTAGTCCCACGTTTGTCACCCATGAAACTTATTTGATACTTTTTTAAAAATTAGTTTGATTTGGTTTATTCGTTTAACGGCATATCAACTCCGTATTGATTATTTAATGCCAAAGATTGATTCATTTGTTCATACGAAATTCATTTCCGAAGTAGATATTCCTTCATTCTGAAATACATGTTTCAGGTTGCTTAGAGTATCTACTGTACCTAAGTAGTTACTCATTTAAGAATTGAACAAGCTCATTGCGGCTTAACTTCGGTGACACTAGCGGGAACCGGTCCGTAGATATTTCTTCTTCTTTTTTTTATCTACTTCTTTCTTTCTTTAACTGTTAACTTAATACACAATATTTGATGAGTAAGATATTCAAAATTTATTCATTTATTCGTTTGCTAAGCTTAGGTTTCTTTGTTTACTGGCACATCAATCTTCGTGAGTTATTTAATACCAAAAACATCCTTGTAGAAGAAGAGCAGTGATACTATTAAACACATAGCTGGGAGCAAGAGAGTTCATAGCTTTCCCAATGGTATTAGGATGTAAGTGAAAGTAATAGTATGACTGCAGTTTAAACTCGCTTACTAAGATATCGAAGTTCAGCACTTTATCCACGACGCCACAGACCCTTATTTATGTAAATCTTACTTGTGATATTTTTTTCTTTTATATGTATGTACATTTGTGAATTTATTTGTCACAAATAATACAAACATTTAAAGTTGAGCATACAGACCAGCAATTGTGGGGTGGACGTGATAGGAAAGGTATTAGGTTCACTTTGCTTTATCTGAGCTAGTTTCATTCACAAACCCTTCCATAATTACAATAAAGTTTCTTTTATAAATCGTAACTTCAATATGAATCTTGAGCTTAAACAAAAATTAGTTGTTTCGAGGTACGTTTTAGCGAATTAAAAGTTTAATTTTTATAATAAAAACGGCATTTCTAGCTTATTTAAATCTACATATATATATATATATATATATATATATATATATATATATAGTATTACTTGGTCCAGTTAAACCGGAATTGGGAGTAATTCCATCAGGACAAAAAAAAACATTCAACAGTGAACATTTAAATTTTCCTGGTAAAGAGCTCAATGTAACTGATATTACAGAACAATAATTTCTTTAAGAGAAAACAAAAACTGGTCACATTAGGATTATAGATTTATTTCCATCCTCTAATGGGTTTTGATATAAATCAAAAACACCAAAAATAACAGGACTTTTTCAGATCTTATGGATAAAATAATTCAGAATAGACACAGGAAAGAAGGGCGGGAGCGGGTAGAAGAGGGCTGAAGAGTTTTCTGCTCATTTAGCCCACTTCCGGTTTTTTTTATTGTCGGTTGGAATTATAGTAAATTAATTTTTTAATTTTTTGATTTTTTAAAATCTAAATACATTTCAACTTAAAACTCCAGATTAAATACTAATTCAGGGAAGTTCAGCTTTCTTTAATAACCTTACGTAAAGATACAGTAATACTTATATTAAATCAAATTCAAAATTTAAAATTAGAATTTTTAATTTCAAATTATATTTTCGTGCCTATTAATTCAGTAATCCTTCCATTGAAAAGTACGTACACATCACATGGTTTCTTCTCATCTTTTTTATTTCATTTTATTTTTATTGATTTCACCTTAAATCTCTATTTAATCCTATGTTTTTTTTTTATTATTTAAGTATTATCTATGATAATTTGTCTATAGTTTAAATTTATTCCAATGTCTACATCTAGCTATTAATTCACATCGCTGATTTAATAATTTTTCAGGGTCTAGGTATATCATTATTTGCATTTCTTTCTCTAGGCACAGATTACATCTACTATCAAAACATTTTGGAGTATTAGACTTTTTCAATATGAACCATTGAATCTCAGGGGTTAAACGCTCTCTCTCTCTCTCTCTCTCTCTCTCTCTCTCTCTCTCTCTCTCTTTATATATATATATATATAAAGAGAGAGAGAGCGGGAAGAAAGAGAAAGATTGGAAAAAAAGAAAGACGTGAGGGCAAAGAGAGGCGAAGTCAGGTCGTTAATGTAATTTCCAAAGTAAGTTGATGCCATACTAAAAATGAATAATTGCGCATATCTATTTCGATTACAAAAATAAATTTGTTTATAAAATCCCTTTGCTCTCTCTCTCTCTCTCTCTCTCTCTCTCTCTCTCTCTCTCTCTCTCTCTCATTCATCACGTTTTTTCTGGGATTTTTATCTGTCTTCTGCCTCATATATGTTCGAACGCATCCAGGTAGATAGACAAATACGCATACATATATTTATAACTGGTCCTCGTAAATAAACATATTTACGCATGCAGAACATATAAAAATGGTCATGAAAATATAACTTCTATGATTTTCAGGTGAAAGAGCACCAACACAGAGAGAGAGAGAGAGACAGACAGAGACAGAGAGAGAGAGAGAGATGTGGGAATTCAAGCTCTTCATGACTTTGGAGATTATGTATTTACGTATGTATGTATGTTGAGGGACCGTAAAAAATTACGGTATCATTTTAGTTCTCTGGGTCACACGAGAAACTTCTTTTAAAATGTACTCCATACATCTGAAAGATAACTGAAAATATCAAAATTTGGTGCAGGCTGCGAAATACTAGATTAGGTCATCTTTCATTTATAGACTACTCAATGTATATTTTTATATAACATTAAATTTATACACCCTTCACCGCATGCACACACACACATACACACACACAAATGTATATATAGTTAATGAAATCTAAGACGTTAGATAAGAACTAAAACGATCTTTCCCGGTTGACTGGGGATGTAGAATACACTGACTGCTTCTCTGCAGAGGAGCAAGACCCTCCCCCAAGAAGTGTCCAGGATATGACACTAAACATTCTGATGGTGAGGTTCCAGTAACGCTGGAGCTTTGGGGAATGCAGAGTACTCCTTCATTGCCATTGCTCCCAGGTCCATTCTGGCCCGGAGTGGTAGCACCTGATAGGGTCTTATATATGGGTCAAATTGAACTAAACTGCGTACTGATGCTTTGTTTGAAATGGAACTGTTTTTGACATTGAAACTGCACTTACTGAATTGTTGAAAATAGAACTGTATCGACATTTAACTGTGTGTAAACAAAATCTATATTTATACTAAAATAAATTGTTTGAATTAAAACTGTTTGACTAAACTGAATAGCTTGAAATAGAAATGTTTTTGACAATTAAACTGTTTACTCATGCAGAACTGAATTGTTTGAAATATAACTGATTATTTGTATAAAAATGGATTTGGCATTGAATAACCTACAAAGGTTGATATGCCATAAAACCCAACCAACCAACCAACTCAAACGGTCATAAAAAGCACCTAAATTATTACACCAAAGTACAGAGCAAATATCCCAATATCACAATATTTTAATGAATATATATATATATATATATATATATTAACAAATCGGAGTTTCACGTAATCGATCTTCGATTTGATATTTTCAACCGCGTTTGAAGGTTTCTGAATTCTATTCGAATATGTAGAACTCTCAATGGCTAATACGATATCTATGTCAAGTGACTATTGTTTCTTTTTTTGCAACGTGATTCATTCTAGCGCCAAATTATAAAGTAGATGTTTAGCTTCGTGATGACATTTTGATACCAATTATGATCTCTCATTTAAAAGATTCTTAGGATTAGCAAGATTTATTATACTAAATTTTTCGTCCATTCACAATTCACATAGCTTGAATCCGTCATTACAAGCATACGCTCCCTTTGATATTGGCCATTTGACTCCTTGTTCTTCCTCATATTTTTCTTTCTAGCCCAATACACACACACACACACACACACACACACACACACACACACACATATATATATATATATATATATATATATATATATATATATATATATATCGGCATCATTTTCTCTTTTAAACGTTTGATTAGATAAGACAAACAACTTGTGTTTGACTATTTTTATCTTTGATCCGTTCAAGTTTTCATATATGTCGCTTGACTTCTTGATGGAATAAATTCAGGAAGGCACCGTATTTTACCGAAGTACATCTGGCACCAACTGTAGCCATCTTCAAGGGAATGAATGATGAAATGATAAACACAATGAGGAATAATATACATTTATATAAAGAAGAACAACAAGTGGAGTATTTACGGAAGAAAATTTTTTTTTATTTCACGAGAGTGTACATCATAATTTAATCAATGATCTCGCGCTCCAAAAATGAAGGAACTGAGAAGATATATTCGACATTTTATATTGCAGGAGTTTAAGAATCACAAAATTCTACAGAAAGTGTTAAGAAAATTTGAAGTGTTTTTATAACCAGTGTCATTACTGAATACCAAGTCCGAATTAGGTTTTCAAAGTTTCGTTCTGGCGATACATCATTGAGAGACGAATTTAAACTAGGTCGCTCATCAGGCCTCAATCAAGATGCTTTAAGAGAATTGGTTGAATGCAATCCGCACAATAGTACTTGACCTTAACACATACTAAACTTCAATCTGCCTCCATTTGAAAATGATAGAAAAAGTGAGAATAATAAGGAAGATCATATATCTATAACGACAAGTCTTTTTTCAAAGCAAAGAAATGATTCATTTCTCCGGGATATCATTTATTGATAGCAAAAAATGGGTCTTTTATGACAATGTCAAAGGATAAATCTCTGTAGCCAATCCCAAAGGTTGAGCTTCATGGAAGAAAAGTTATGCTATGTGTATGGTAGGTTCACTACAGTATTTATTGTGTGTTTTCAAACCACCATCAGATACTTTGTGCCGTCTGATACACTCATCAGCTGCAACGTGTGCATAAAAATCTACAAAGAAAACGCCTCGCATTCGTCAATAGAAGATGTGTTGCGCTTCTCTTTGATAAGGCAATGCCACATCCAGTAAAAATCAAAGAGGAAAAATATTGGATTTTGATTGGCCTTTTCTACCTCATCCGTTATATTCACCAGATCAAGTGATTTTTCTCTTTTTACTTCTCCACAAAATGCTCTGAATAATCAAAAAAAAATTCATGGAAAACTTTTTGTGCTGGAAAACAGCTTAATTTTACTTGAGAGGAATCAACAAGCTATCTGAAAAATGACTAGAGGTGATTTGAAATGATAGCAAAAATACTTCCCCTCACTAGACAAGTTTTTTTTTGTGAAGACATATATAGAATACGTGATATGACTTGACTTACCATTAAAAAATTAAAGAACCTAGGTTGCCCTACTACTAACTCATATACGTATGTATGTATGTATGTATGTATGTATGTATGTGAACAAAAAGTCATTGAAAATGAGACTCTGGAAGATAAAATTGTCCTTGCCAAAATCACAGCATGGTTCTGAGTTCGGCCGTTTCATTATTTAGCTGTATTTAATTACTGCATTGCCTGAATATGTTGGCCACTTCTTCTTGATTATCGCCCACCTTCCTATTTTTCATAAAATCCGCTATTTTTACGAACCAACAGAGTTATTTGCAACTGCAGTGACTTGTGTATTTGCTACTTTAATAGCTGGTAATTAAAACTATTCAACAAAAGAAATGATAATTAAATTAAACGTCGAAGCAACGAAGCAACGTATCGTAAAGCAAGTCATAAAACTTGGGTAAAAGAAAAGCATTGTTATTGCAAATATGATCGTTTGTAAAAAGAAGTCAACATCTCACCTTCTTACAGGTCACCCAATATGCATTCGTCTTTTAGACAACAACAAAAGATTGTAACATTTTCTCGAGAAATTGCATCATACTGACACCTTGCTATTGAAAAGAGTGAAGCTGTGATATAAGAACTTTAATTAAATGTGTAACCTCTTAATGATACTAGATATGGAGACATCTGATTATGGAGTAGTGACTAGCAGGTGAGGCTCACTCCACCACATTAGTGAGATGAGTTTTCACTGGATGGCCAGAACTTATGGCCTTGTGCTACGTCCAACTAAGGTTACTAAATGTATTCATTTCTTGATACAGATTCATGTTTCAGAAACTGTTCAGCAGTATCTAAATATTTTCATTTAATCGGCCATTAATTCTCTCTCTCTCTCTCTCTCTCTCTCTCTCTCTCTCTCTCTCTCTCAGTGTATATATATATATATATACTAGGGTGGACTGAATTGCTCATGATTTGAAAAGTTCATAGAATGACATCATATCTGCTGTCAATGACTTTTTTACAATAGTATCCAAGCACTGTAACAACGATGGAAGAAGTGTGTGGACCATAAGGCGGACACCGTTGAAAAAAACCTCATTTAACCACATTCCATGAGAATATCTTGGTCAGCCATATATATGTATATATATATATATATATATGTATATATCTCTTGGTCGGCCATATATATATATATATACATATATATATATATATATAAAGTAAGTTGGCCGACAGTAGCGGAGGGCGATCCGATCGCTCCATTTTCAATAGCTACTGCACTGATGTGTACTCCTTTCGCTGGATTGCTCTATTTACTCTTGATTCGTACCTTATAATGCTGAGTGTTAAGCAAGGGGGTATCAAGTACAAGTTTTTGAGTCTTTGGTATGATTCGACCTGGGATTGAACTCCGGTCTCCCGAACCATTGGCGAACCATTATGCCAATGGGCCGAATACCTAAAAGACCCAGAAACTACCTACCCAGGTTTCAGTTAATGGTTCTTAAGAATAACTCCGACAAATAAAGGTTGGCTCAAACGACATTCAGTTATTAAAGTGGCCACCAGATAGAATAAAGAATTAGCATTAAAAAAATTTCATTATTCTATCTACCAAGGAGCCAAGCTTTTTTGTCTTAAAGCATTTAATATTTCAGATTTCTAAGGAATTAATTTGGGTTATTATAAAAAGCTATAGATATCCACAGCCTTTTATTTTCGGCATTTTTTATTATACATATATATATATATATATATATATATATATATATATATATATATATATATATGCATAATAGTTGTGATATCTGCACTTCGCTGCGACATTTATTTTTGTAGACAGACATTTAATTAACCATCATACAAAAAATCCGATCCGAATTGATTTCGTTTTCATACTTTTGTATACAAATATACCCCACTCACAAATAGAACCTGAGTGATATTATATAAAAAGGAAAACCATTACCATATATTTGTGGCTGCTTATGCTTTTATTTTTCATTATAATCATCACAAAACAATTTGTTCTCATTTTGTGTTTGTTTATTTACGCACGTGTCTGTGTTGGCGGCATATTTTTAAAAAGGACATGAAAAAAGTCGAAACATTAAGGTAAATTACAAATTAAACACCTTCATTAAAACTTATTAGAATTAAAATGACATTTTGGCTCTGTTATAAAAAATAAATTAACCGAAAATTATGCATATATTGTTCTTCTGTACCCCAAGTGACCCACAAATTATATATATATATATATATATATATATATATATATATATATATATATATATATATATATATATATATCAGTCTTGCCATACAAAAGAGTTTTGATATAACTGTCTGTGGATAACAATATGTATATGCTCCCCCTGACCCGTGGGTTGAGCACTCTGGAGGGGAAAAATTTGCCGGCTGCCACATACGCTTAAAGACATAGCTCTTCGCAAGAATTAAGTACTCCAGGTAGCTGATTACGTATATGTAGAAAAATATACGTATAAAATTCCTTTATTAGGCTGGGAATGTCCGACTTACGTAAAGTCAGCAAGCCACACTGATGAATTGTGATACGACGAAACAGTCTGTCTATATATACCAGAGTGAGTCAAAAGTTTTGCAATATTTTCGCCAAAGTAGTCAAGGTGACCAACCACACTCGGCTGTGAGATGATGAGTTCACCAAATACTTTCCGAGTGTGACTGGTCGGATTTACCGCAATAGCTTGGAGTACAGCCTCTGTATGCACGGTTTTAGGCCTATCTGACCTTGACTGATCGTCAAGGTTCTTGCAACCAGAGCAAAATTTCATCAACCATCTGGCTATTGTACTATGATCTTCTGCACCTTTATATTTCGCACAAGATAGTATGGCCCAGTTCGAAATCGTAACGCATAAGTTTCTGAATTAGATAACATTTTACATTCATCTTTGCGTCTTTCAAATCACATTCGGAGTGAAACAATGCTCAACCAATCAGCACACCAACTACAAAAATTCTACCAACCTTAGTGGGTACCTACCACAGCTGGAACTGTTTCGGTCACGTGATAAAGGAGCTAAAAACTAGCATGTATTATACATACAAAAATAGATATAGGGTATCCCAGTATATATGGGACCCGTGTAACCGCTAATAACTCTTCTAATAGTAATGCTGTGTTTTTTTTTTTTTGTTTCCGATTTGAAAATAGTATACGATAAAAACTGTTAATCCTCAATCATACATACCTTGGAGAAGAGAGAAAAAATATTTTGCGTTACTACTTATTTGGAGACAAAATCATTCAAAACTGTCTCAAAATAAATGCAACTCATTGATATGATAATGATTTATTACAGAGACAAGAAACTCAAAAAAAAGTTTGCATGTCCTGGAAGCTGATATAACAATTGTGATAAAAAAAACATTGATTTGATGTCTTTAGCTCAAAGAATGCATTTTTTACAGGACATGTTTCAAATGACCGCCATTGTGCTTAACTTAGTAATAAATCATTATCATATTCATGGATTGCATCTATTTTGAGACACCATATATATGTATATATATATATATATATAGAGAGAGAGAGATAACGATGATGATAATGTGGATATTATTTGACCATGTAATTAAGAAATATGTCAAAAAGAATGAAAACTAAATTGTTGAAATTAGCAATTTATTCTTAAAACATCTTTTGCTTATGCAGCTTCATGAGGTGTGTATTTACTAACCCCCTTCGCACGAGTCGGATATGAAAAAAAGTCAATTTTAACAGGTTTGAATTTAGTTTTCCGTCTCCTAAACTGCTTGCTATGTCAAGGTTAAAAATAACCAGTCTGCCTTACTATTTTACCCATAGCTAGAGGGAGAATAGTTAGATGCCTACCTCTCCCCATGGTATTAGGGTCTACGTGGAATGAAAATAGACTCGATTAGGATTTGAACTCTAGTCACCGTGTTCATTGCCTATGAAGATAACCATAACACTACAAGCGTCTCCAGCGTTATAAGGTTCATTGAAAATTCATTTTTAAAAGGAAAATTGAAATTGTGGACGTAATCGTCATGGAAACACGTCGCCGGATTCTCTGATATATTTCCGTTTTTAGCCAAATTATCATTAAGTCAAAATAGAAAATTGATAAATAGAAATGAAATAATTTATCTTTTAGAGTATTGTTTTCCTCTTTATAATTACAATCACAACGTTTCGACCGATGTGTCTTTCGGCCTTCTTCGGGTGTTTCTTGTCAAGCTCAGGAGTCTACATGGAACTTGGAACCGAACCCTTTATTTAATCCACTGGAGTAGATTTGTCTAATTCCATTAACCATTACGGTTCGAAGTTCCGCCTAGGTTCTCGACAAAAAACACCCGAAGGAAGTCGAAAGATTCATCGGCCGAAACGTTATGAATATAGGGAATAAAGATGAAGAAAATACTCTGAATACTCTAAATGATAAAGATTATCAAGCTTTGTCTAAAAAATTTAGACAAATAAAAAGGAAATCGATTAAATTAAAGGAGACTCTGCTATTTCAATACTTTTCTTTTTCAATCAAGTTATATCTTATATTACAAATAAAGAACCACAAATGATAATTTTATTCAATGATAATGATAATGTTAAATCATACTTTACTGTAATGGTACTAATCCCATCTTAAAATTATAAAAAAATAATTCAAATGCTCTCAAACAACAAAGATTAAATTTTAAGCGGAGTAGAGCTGGTTTGAAATCTACGAGACCAGTTGCAGTAGCAAGGTTAAAGAGCCCCATCTGTGCTACTCTTAATTCATAGATGAAGCAGAAGATGAGAAGAAGAGACAGATTCACACCTTTTCTCAGGGGCATACAGCCTCGTTTTTCCACAATGCAAAAAGCTTCGTCCAGTATTTGAACTCGGGCCACCCAATCTATTTTCTACGACGATAACCGTTATGCTAAGTGCGCCTCCTCAATTCTTGGATGGGTGGATAACTTATCAAAACCCCTCGTACTTTTATATGATTTTATATGTTTGTAAAATCCGCCTCATGCGAGAGTAGAAATCTCAAAGATTACTGTTTGGGTTCCCCTGATATCACGGACACCAGAATGATAAACAAACACTTATAATTCGCAGATGTAATGAATAAACCAAAAAGAAACAGAAAAGCCGACATAAGTAGAATGACGCGACTACAACGATCACTTAAAATGTTCTTTCCTGTAAAAGCGAAATTTATGCTCTTTACAATGAAGGAAAAATATCTCCCCCTCAACACGGTTAGTAAATTAGATAAATAAATAAAAATAAAAACGTATCCAAAATCAAGATGGTTTCCTCTTGGTTTGAGGATCTTCTTGACCTCTCTTGACCTGTAAAGGCTTTGAAGTATTCTCTAAGAAATTTTCAAAGACTTGTTGAATTCAGTTTTTTATTCAACCTGCAGGTGTGCGGAGAGTGAGTTGATGGACACACTGAGTGTCATTTTCATATGAGGGGCGTTTGTTATTTAATGGCATATCAACCTTCTTGGGTTATTTAATGCCAAATCCATCCTTTCAGAAGGACAGTAGTGGTACTATTTAGCCTACAGATAGGAGGAGAAGGGGTTTCATATCTTTCCAAAGGGTATTTGTCCAAACGTGAACGTTATAGCGCGACTGAAGTTCAAACTCGCATACTACAATTCCGCAGTCCAGTGCTTTAACCATTACACCTCCATTTGAGGTTTGAGTGTATCCTTTGAATGACTTATCATTGCAAGTATGTCACTCTC
>OY757919.1:34319537-34719537 GCA_963585895.1 Sepioteuthis lessoniana | reverse complement strand
CCTTGGCTTCAAAGACAACCGAATATCATGCTTGACTGAGTTTTCAATGGGTTGGAGGATTTGACATTGAGACGATGTTGACATATTGTCTTCAGGAGCAATAAAAGAAATTAAATAGGAAATGAAATTAAAAACAGATTAATTTTTAAAAATAGAATAAAATCAATAAAATGACAAAAATAAAAATAAAGAATATAAACTTACATTTTTTCCCATCATGCGAGGGATTTTGGTCCTTCCAGCCACTGGGTCTCAAATTTCCGGTCCAAGAGCCATGCACTCTCTTTTTTTTCTGATTTTTCTTTTAATCATCAGCGTCGCTTGAGGAAGGACACTTTTCTTAGTGGCTTGTAGAACCCGGAGATATCGAAGTACTGTACAAGCACTCCAATTCTCTGACTAGTTGACTTGGCTAGGCGCTTGAACCTAAATTACCTTGACCCTACACACAAGTGAACTAGATGGTAAATTCTTTCTTTCAAAGATTATGAAATAAAACCAGTACATGGAAAAAAAGGAAATTCTGTGTTTGCTACTTCATTTCGTGAATTGTTTTCATTTTATCAATACGTGGAATACATACGCACTACATGCACCCCATTACATTGTTTCTATTAACCTATTCGAATATAAATTTGCTTCTGAGGGATGAGTTTTTTGTTATTACTTTTTTTCTGATCTTACGTTAATTTGAGAATTTACCATTGTGTTATTTTCCTGGATTAGTCCTTATCTGATTTTCAACACGATGCCCCTGCTTCTTCAATATATTTCTTCACTGTTCAACAGTCTCTATAAGACATTTTTGCTATTTAAAAAGTTATGTTGTATATTGACCTACGACCTAGCCGGGCTGTCAAAATAGGAAATGCACCTGTGTAAATAACAGGTGCATCCTGTCAAGGAATAACAGAGTATAACCTTGACCGTAGGTGGGTTGAATGAGTGCAATTTGTGACTCCCACAAGAAGAAGGTGGGTGTTGAACAATTATATAACTCAGTGCACAGGAAATTCAATCAGTTTGGAGACCAGACCAGTTGGAGACAAGTTGCGGTAGAGAAAGCCAGCATCTAGCAGAGGGACCCCTCAGGCCCCCGATTGTGCAGTTTGGAGATCAGACCAGTAGGAGATAAGATGCTGGATTGAGGAACATGTCCCAGAGAGGCTGGGCCATCAGGCCCCCGGTTGAGCAGCCCAAGAGAACGGGAAAGAAACGCGGTTATGGCCAATAGAGTGGGGGTCAATATGTTGCAGTTCTGTTCGGTCTCCAACTCCCTCTCACACACAACCCTTTCAAATAAAATGAAAGGTATATTTTTCTAAGAACTGTGTCGCTCGTCTTTATTGTGTTGTCGTTTGTTTGGCCAGAGCGAAATGCAACAATTATACTGCTTTTTTCAAGTTGTTTGCTGTTAAAATTCTTCTCAACATGGGATAAATCGCTTTTAAGGACTATAATTTAATAATTTTTTCAATGGTTACTTCATAATTTAACTCTTTTATAATGCCAGGCTAGAACAAAAATAGTTTTTATTATTTATTAGGGCGAAGAATGTCTCCGTTTTCCAACTTTTGCACAGGCCGATATTGCCATTGTTTGTTTTAAATCATTTTCCCGTATTTTGTCGTGAAACCAAATTTACAATAAAAGAAACTTTTTTGTGCAATAGTTTGGCACAGTAAACAATTTGAATACCGACTATTTTAGTGTTAGTATGAAGCAGTCACTCCTGAAGTGAAGTGTAACCGCTTCCCTTCGGGTCAGGGTTAGTGAAAAGTTCCAAGAAGGCGAGTAGGAGGCAGAAGAGTTTTCTCAGAAACAAGGGTTCTTCTTCTTCTTCTTCTTCTTCTTCTTCTTCTTCTTCTTCTTCTTCTTCTTCTTCTTCTTCTTCTTCTTCTTCTTCTCTCCAAATTTTTTTACAAAATCTATGTCAAAAGCACTTAATACGTATGTTCTCCACTTAAAGATCGTAGATGTTGAACGATTACAATCCAAAGAAGAAGAAGAAGAAGAAGAAAAAGAAGAAGAAAAAGAAGAAGTTCTTGGTGCAGATCACAAATTTAATGGCACGGAAGAAGGCCACAGCTTCTTCTACTTTCACTTCTCTACTGACACCCTCTGACAATGGCAAATGTCAAGGGACATAACTGAACTAAATTGTTATAGTTAAAAAGTTAGAGATAAATATCCAGCCTTATTTTATTTTGTGGTCCGAGTTAGCCCAAGCTACAAGCCCGAGTGTTTTGTATTTTGGTAACGTGGTCTGGACATGATACGCACCACACGTTAACTCAATCAAACAACAAACGCTGTGGAGGTTGGTGAACATGGCATTTTCAAGTTTGCAATGGCAAAGGTTCTTGATGAGACTTAGTATTTGATTGGTTGTTTTACATTTGCAAAAGACTTAATATAAAGATCTATGTATTCGATATATATGGGAAGGATGCAGGGATTTAGAAGTCGAGGTGGGTGAAAACTTGAAAAATTTGGAGTATCATTGCATAATAGAGAACAAAATAAAATAATTTTGTCTTTTAAAAACAATTTTTGCTATGAAGAAAAGGTAAAAGAAATTCAGTACTTTATTTTTAAAACGAAGCATTTAAATTATCTTATTTACCATAAATTTTTAAACTTAAATTTCACCAGTGAATAACTTGTGTGTTTCTAGGTTGGTCATTAAACTTGTTTTTATTTCTTTTACATTTTCTGATTATGATCAATTGATATTAACAGCTAGTACCCGTAGCGTGATGGTTAACGTGCTGGACTAAGACATTATAATAAGGGAGTTCGAACTCCAGTCGCGCTATTAAGTTCACTTTCTGATAAATACTCCTGCGAAAGGTGTGAACCCACTTATACTTCCAGCTCTTTGGCACTAAATAATCCACGAACGTTGATATGCCATTAAACAAAGAAACCAAACCAAACCGATGGATATCATCATCATCAGCAGCAGCAGCATCAGAGTAACGTTATGCTTTGCTAGTGTTAAACATATTTTCATATTAAGGACATTGCTGATAACACAACTTGCTCCAAGGAGTATCAGTTACTGAAGTTGCGGTTATTGTGAAGAAAGATTGGGATGAAATATCAGATAGAATAGAAGAAAAAATATGTCGCGAAAAACAAATTTGGGGGAGTATTTTATTCATTTATTATGACGCTTCACTCCCAACTGGCTTCATGGAATAATCATTTCGAAAAAAATTTGATTTTTGAAAAGGAATTCTGGGGAATGCTAAACTGTCTACGTCTATAATGTTGTCATGACAAAGAAATTAGGAACGCCAATCGTTATGAAACTTGATTGTGTATGAAATAAACTATTGCTAAGAATAAATTATAATTGCCCATTAAAATTTGTGAATGTTGGGTACTTTTTATGCTATTCAATTGCCAGATTACTCTGGCAAATTAAATGGAATTTGTTGTAGACTCAAATTCTCTAGAAAAAATGATTATCTTATAAAATTCGAATCGCTGTTTGGTTGTTTAATTTTTGTTGATGATTTTCATTATTTTTCTTGCAAATTTTTTTTCTTAGATATATTTTTTCTTAAGAGATCACAACGGATTCTATAAACGTTCGATATTACTTGTTTTCTATATAAAATGACCCCCAAGACCTTTCAACAAGCTTTACCAAATATAACACATTTCAAAAGAAAGAAGACGAGATCCTTGTAAGAATAGAAGAGAAGAAACCATCCTTATTCGACTACACGTAGACCACAATAAATCAACTCACTTCTTCATACTAAAACAGAGACCTCCACCAAAATACTCATGTGGAACGCCATATACAATGAAACACATATTGATGGAAGGAAGAAATGTCGCCGATACTCGAATAGGTTTCTGCAACATAAAAATCACGTTTGTTTGGTTTGGTTTTATGACATATAAACCATTGTAGGTCATTTAGAGCCAAATCCTTTTTATACATATATTAAACATATGATTTCTGAACTCATTTCGTAGATAACATTTTTAAACTAGTCTGGCCGCATTTTTTGCACACAGTTAATGGTTTCACTTAATTTCAAACAATTCAGTTTAGCATAAGTACACAATTTTTTGTTTACACAGAGTTAATCATTTGTTTAAATACAGTTTTTTTGTTTTGTTTATAGACAGCTAGATGTAAAAAGAGTTCTATTTCAAACAATTCAGTTTAGCATGTCAACAAAGTTAAATGGTTCCAAGTATTGCTATGTATCACTAACATTTAGCATCAGTAATTCGTTTACACACAGTTAAATGATCAAACTGTTCTATTTCAAACAATTCAGTTTAGCATAAGTACACAGTTTAAATACCAAATAGTTCTGTTTGACCCATAGATAGGACCCTGTCAAGTGCTACCACTCCGGGCCAGAGTGAACCTGGGTGCGATGGCAATGAAGGAGTACTCTGCATTCCCAAATCTCCAACATCACTGACACCTCACCATCAGATTGTTTAATGTCATATCTAAGACACTCTTGGGGAAAGTTTTACCCATCTGCAGAGATGCAATCAGTGTATTCTGCGGCCCCAGCCTACCGGACCACTGAAAAAGTATGAAAGAACTATTTGAAACAACAGATCTTATTAACATAATCAACTTTCTGAAAACAATCGGTCTCTAATCAAGGGTATAGGTCCATAAACCTCGCCTATAATTAGATATCCACATACACTCTTAGATATTCAAACCTTCAGCAGAACATCTCTGTCGGCTAGGGCTGGAGAATACACCGACTAGATCCCCAACCCCGTAACGAGAGTCCTGCATATGGCACAAAACTGTCTGGTGGTGAATGTGGTGTACTTTTTCATTAACATTGCTCTCAGGTTCACTCTGACCCGGAATTATAGCACCTGATAGCATCCTATTTATGGATCAAACAGAACTATTTGAAATTTAAACTGTGCACAAACAAATGACTAATGTTAAATTGAATTGTTAGAGGAAGAACACTTAGACTATTCAACTGTATAAACAAATGACTGATGTTTAATTGAACTATTAGTAATACATAGCAATACTTGGAACCATTGTGTGCGAATGAATGGTGTTCAATAGAATAATTAGTGTGAAATAGTTATATTTGTAATCATTTCACTGTGTGCAATCAAATGATCAATATTAAATCGACTTATTTGTGTTAGATGGCAATAATTTTAACCGTTTAAATGAGTAGAAACAATAAAATTACTTGAGTACGAAAAAAGTTAATCCTAACTTATTTGAAAATGAAATTGCTCACTAAACATATTTAAATGTGTGCCAACAAATGGCTGATGTTATTGTTACATAGCAATACTAAATTTAACAGTGTGCTAAAATAATGAGCCCAGGTTTGTTTAAAAATGTTATCCATAAAATGTGTTTACAAATCATATATTGATATATATGTATAAAGAGAATTTGACATTTAATAACTTAAGGGTTGATATGTCATAAAACCAACCAGCTTTCAGCAGAAACGCTGACTTCATTAGATAACTACCAAACCCTTACAGCAATACCCAATTACCAACGGAAGCAAAAGCTAAAATAATATACAAATACCTACACAAATAACAACCATACCCAATAAAGAAGGAATAAAAGAAAAACGTCTTCGGCATAAAATAACCCAAACCAACGTAAAATCCAACCAATCAATCAATCAACCAACCAGCCAAGACAATTTTAAATCAAAATTGTGGTTAGTTTTTCTGATTGATGTGTGAGGAATCTATATCAATTTTCTTCCATTTTTAAAGCATTTATTTCTAGATTCGTATGAACGTTTTTAAGAGATTGAGTCGATACACCGACATAAACATTTTTACAAATCTTACAGGGAATAAAATAATATAATTACCTATTTCCGATGTAGTTTTGTTGTCTGATTTATAAATTTTGTTCCTTATTGTATTGGATGACTTGAATGCGTAAGTTTTATAAATGTTAGTCACTTAGGTGTAATGTCGAATTCGTGGGCAGAATAAGATATTTATTATTTATTTAGTTTTGCTAGAATTGTCTATTTTGATGTTTTAGTTTTGGTTTTTATTGGAATGTATTATCTGATCAAAATCAAATTATTATCTGATGAAGGGTGAAACGTCATTATCAATCAATAAACAATCCATAAAATTGGGTTTTCACTTCTATTATTGGCTGAGAATTCTTTCTGAGGTCTTGATTTGAAAACATCGATATTTTCTGTTGTTGAGCTTCATTTTCCGGACTGTTCCACATTTTCGTTGCTCTTACTCGACAGACGTTTTTTGCAAATATTATTCTGCGTCAATATTATTATCTGTTCGTTAAACAAATGAACTCACGTTGAGTCTAGCTGAGTTATTTTAAACGAAAGTTTTTTTCTGATTTGATTTGGTTTGTTGGGTTTTATGGCATATCAATCTTTGTAGGTTATTTAACGCCAAATCCATTTTTATGTAAATAATCTGTTCTATTTAGCATAAGTAAACAGTTTAATTGTCAAAAACATTTCCGTTTCAAACTATTCAAGCAGTTATATGTAACAATTCAGTTAAGTTTAAATACAGTTTTAATGTCGAAAAACAGTTCTATTTCAAATAATCCAGTTAAGCATAAGAACGTAGTTTAAATGTAAGTACGGATTAATTGTCAAAAACATTTCTATTTCAAGCTATTCAGTTTACTCAAACAATTCAGTTTAGCATAAGTATGCTGTTAGTTCTATTTAACCCAAAGATAGGGCCCTATCAGGTGCTACCACTCCGGGCCAGAATGGACCTGGGAGCAATGGCAATGAAGGGGTACTCCGCATTTCCCAAAGCTCCAGCACAGCTGGAACCTCGCCATCAGATTGTTTAGTGTCATATCCAGGACACTTGTTAGGGGAGGTCTTACCCCTCTGCAGAGAAGCAGTCAGTGTATTCTACAGCCCCAGCCGACTGGGCAATACACAGAGTTAAATGTCAAACAGTTTTATTTCAGATAATTCAGTTCAGCATAAGTACACTGTTTAGACGTCAAAACAGTTCTATTTCGAGCAATTCAGTTCAGCACAATATGCAGTTCCAATGTCAAAACAGTTCTATTTTAAACAATTCAGTTTAGCATAAATACGCAGTTTAAATTCAAAAATTTGTATAGTGAAAGAAGCACGGTTTAGTTCTATTTAACCCATAGATAGGATCCTTATCAGGTGCTACCAGGCCGGAGTGGACCTGGGAGCGATGGCAATGAAGGGGTACTCCGCATTCCTCAAAGCTCCAGCATTGCTGGAACCTCACCAAAAGATTGTTTAGTGTCATATCCAGGACACTCGTTGGGGGGGGGGTCTTACCCCTCTGCAGAGAAGCAGTCGGTGTATTCTACAGCCCCAGCCGACTGGGCAAAAGTTTTTTTTCTTACGGCGAGCACAATGTGAATTCAGATCTATCTTATGAATTCCTATTATTAATTTGTAAACTTCTAATTATAATATTTGCTCTAATTCTTAATATCAGAGAAGTTATTTACTAAGCTGTTTTGGTTTAGTACAAGGTTTGAAGTATGTAGCTCTCAGCGAGGATCAAAATCACTGTCATTGGTCTGTGAGACAAGCTCACTATTCACTACACCACAGAAGGTGCTCTTCTATATGTTAGAGCATGTAGATTCAACAAATGAAAATCGTTTAAAGTAGAGATTTAACTCTGCCATTACTTTTGTAGTCCTCCTCCGTATATATATATATATATATATATATATATATATATATATATGATAAAGGAAGAATATATATATATATATATATATATATATATATATATATATTTGATAAAGGAAGAAGATAGGGGAAATCAAATTAACATGGTTCACTATTAGGATAGCTTATAGCGAAACATGTCAGTTTAATTTTCGCTATAGTCTGTGACAGGTGAATTGTAGGTATAATTTGGGTTTCTGATATAAGGTTTAGTTTGGTTATTTGATTTAACAGCATATCAATTCTTGCTGTTTATTTAATTCCAAATCCTGTTTACACACACACACACACACACACACACAACCATAATGATTTAGAAAACGAATAGTTGTAGGTATTCTTAAATGTTTGCATAGAGTTAAATGGTTTCAAGTACTGTTATTTAACATTAGGTTTGGTTTATTTGTTTAATGGCATATCAACCTTTGTAGGTTATTTAATGCCAAATCCATCCTTCTAGAAGAACTGTAGTGGTACTATTTAATTCTATTTATCAAGTATTTCTATCAAATACGATCAATATGCTCACAACTGTATGAAGCAGCAATTATGAAACGAAGATTTTCAAAGAAAAAGCGATGCTCCAATGTTAACTTTACCTTCGACGAAACACTGAAAAATATGCCTGGTTAGTAAATATCTTTGAAGTCTTTAAAGTTTTCGGCTATATTATCGAAGAAAGTTGTATCTGCTAAAGATCATCAGCTAACGCTGGTGTGAAAACTTGCCGGCAGTAAAATAATATTAATAATAAATAGAGACCATCCAAAATATAGCATTGTTGAGATTGGTCAGAATACTGAGAAGAGTCCTGGAAACGAGGAGACTTGCTGTCACTCAGAATCCAATGAAAAACCATCAGCTATCGCTGGTGTGAAAAACTCTCAAAAGAGAAAAATAATAATCCTTAGTAAACGGTTAAACTGTTCTATTTGACCCATACACTAACAGATGCTACCACTCTGTATTAAAGTGGACCTGAGAGTAATTGTAATGAACATTACCCAAAGTGGACCTGAGAGTAATTGTAATCTACATTACCCAAACTCTAAGACTGGGGCTTAACCATCAGATGCAATTCGATATCATACTCAGGACAATTCACTCGTAATTTTTGGGCACAAAAAACTAACCAGGTTTCCTCGTGACAGAAAGAGACGCTTGTTCGAGTCTTATAGAGAACTTGTCCTTTAGATAACACAATCTTCTTTATTGTTCAACTCGGATGAGCAGCGATTAAAACCTCAATAGTAAAAAGATGAAGAAAATGGTCGATAAAATCAACAATAGTTATCAACATTGTAACCATTTTTCATAACTTCCATTTTTCTTAGGGTTGGTTTGCTTTGCTTTCTTTTTTAATGGCATATCTACCTTCATGTGTTATTCAATACCCAAACTATCCTTGTAGAAGAACAATCGTACTATTCAACTCATAGCTGGGTGGATAAGTGTGTCCATACCTTTCCCAAGGGTATTATTCCGAAAGTGAGTGCAATAACGAGAGGGGAGTTCGATATTGCTTACAACTTTAGCCTCAACATCATGGGGATCTACTTATGTATTTTAAGTATTTGGAGTCTTACGTCGATTAAATGATATAAAAGTTTGCTTACAAGAAATATAAAGCACATACTGCTTCACTGGAGTTGACTAAACAGAGAATGGGTCAGAAATAGTCATCCCGTCTCTCGAATATGACACCGAACTGCATCGAGTGGTGAGGTTCCTGTTCTTTGGATTTGGGGGAGTGTGAAGTCATTTTTTTGTTGCTATACTCCCAGGTCTACTCTGACCTCCTAACATTCCATCAAAGGGTCAAATAGATCTGTTTCAGAAAATGAAATATTTGCCGCGACCTGCCGATAAACATAAACAGATCAGGTTACACGCCCACTTTAGGACAATTATATCCGGGTACGGCCGGAACTGACTAAGCCTTTTTTCTTTCTAACGACCTTGACATCTCGTTACAGCTATAAGAAAAGGATGAATTAAAAATTAACAATATTTACAAAGCACTTTGGCCAAAAATAACGTGATAAAACTGGAACTAATAGTCGTCGCCAGCTTATAGCAGTTAAAAAAAAAAACTTAATGGCTACACTCATTTTTTATCAAAGAATTTCATATTCACAGGTGTCACAGCACCTTCATAATATCAACAAGCCCTCTTGGCGTTGCTTTGTGTCCTGTGGTGGGGCGTTCTTGACCGGCTGTGGTTGCGAGCCGCACAGTTCGTTCGGGTGTGTTCCACCACTGGATACATCACCTCTGGCCTCAGGGGCCCGCCCCCCCCCCCAGGCTTTTACCCTCTTCGGAGGGGTTGGATTTATCGCCATACTTGCCCGTTTGGTGGGGCAGGCAACAAATACCGCTCGCTCTTGGCAAAGCTCATTTAAGGAGGAATCCTGCATTTTGTGCGTTTGCATTCACCTTACCTTCCGGCGTTGGTCCCACTTCTCGTGATAGATCTGCCTTTCTTCCACCTACATAGGTATGCACAAAGATCCTTTTTAGGACCATAAGAGGTCTCTGTCTGCGGGTCAGAGCATCTCTGGCGGTCAGTAATGACCAGTCGAAATAGACGGCCTGGAGGCAAACAGGAAGACGGATTCTAAGACCAGCCGGTCTTAACCCTCGCTCGGTTCCGATAGTCCGATAAGCTGCGCAGTGCTAAGATAACGCCCATCTTAGCCTCGGCCTCCTGGCCTGTCCGCACGGCTTTGGCGCGACCCAGCCATAGCCAACGTCCGCACGGCTTTGGCGCGACCCAGCCATAGTCATCGTCCGCACGGCTTTGGCGCGACCCAGCCATAGCCAACGTCCGCACGGCTTTGGCGCGACCCCAGCCATAGCCATCGTCCGCACGGCTTTGACACGGCAAAGCCTTCGCTCCCGTCCGATACGTGCGCACGGCTAGGGGGCACGACAAAGCCCTAGCCTTTCCTCGACTCGTGCGCTCGATCTCGCCTATACTAAGGCCGAGCAAACCTTAACCTCAGTCTCAGACTTTTCACTTGGTCCATAACACTAATACACGGCTCAGTCTTAGTCACTAGCTCGCCCGACACTACATGACCAAGCTGCCATAACCGAACTCGACCTCGACGGTACCACGCAGTCCACGTAACGACTCGCTGCTACAGACTGTTTCTACCACTGCAACACCTGGCTCACGTACGACCCGCCGTACGAGCCAGCAACCGGATCGACACACCCTTGGTTAACCCAACATACCGTCATAACCGGGAATATCGATTCACCAACCTCGACCGACCTCAGCTGCCCGCGACGACTGTCCAACTGTACTCAACGACTCAACCGATCTCAGCTTACCAGCATCAAACATCCAGCTGTATCTCCACGACTCGACCTACGCCAGCGACCCTTGTCGATCGTCCAGCTACGAACATCTACAACGCGATCATACCAGCTACCAACATCGCCCATCTAGCTGAAGACCACTTACAACCGCCACAGACATTTACATACACGCTTGTAAATACGACAAATAAATTGTCACTTGTTATAATTGTTACCTCGCCTTTGTCCCTTCATTGTGTTTTGGCTGTTCTCATTCACATGTTTAACCGTATAACTCATTTGCGGGGTCGACGTGCTTATCGGCTCCGCAACATATTTACCTGTTTAAAATTATTTGTACTTTATATAATTGAACTCCATAATTGTTAAACTAACATCGGCATAAAATAACACAACAAGGGTTAACATGACATAAAAGTAAACAACCAACCAATTCACTTCACCGTCTTGTCAGTATTTTTCTCAGTCCACTACAGGATTCTGGCCTTCTTAAAGGTCTGCATGACAAGGATAGCAATAGGCCCTACTCAGCCACGCTGGTCTGTGATGTTTTAACAGGAGTAGACCGGTTGCCTTATCAAGAAGTGAGAGCTCACAACAGCCCCACAATTTTGTCTGAATAACATGGTAGTTATTAACTCGGTAAATGGAATAAGAAAACTGAATTCAACTTCCGGCAGATGCTGCTTGCATTCACTACGCACTAAAGCTCTTGTCTTTTCCCTTCAAATGTAAATGAAATAATAATCAACCAAAAATAATAATAAACTAAAAACCCTTTTGGTTTGTTTACGCTAGCTCAATTAAACGACTATGCAACCCATATAAGCCGAGGAAAATATTACAAAACATATTGCTTTGATTTTTTCAAGATCTAATTCAGATGTCCCATTTAAACAGATTACTCGCATAAATTATACAAAGACCTTAAACGTTGAAATACACCCAGCAGTTACAGAGGTTATCATTTACATAAATTAACTTAATCTGGCACAAGGCCAGAAGTGTGGGTCGACCAATGAGGATCGAACTTACTAACAATGGTCTCTTAGGCTAGCTCATTTACCATTACATCACGCGCAGTGCCTACGCATTCACAGATGTTAACAAACAATACATGTGCACTCAGGATGACAAACAATAAACAAACATTTCCTATATACTTTTATTGTTTCTGGGACAGTTGATTTTTTTTTTTTTTTTTTGTCGTCGAAAAGCGACAATGATTTTTCCCTCGTTTTAAACGTTAAAATTAAGTAACCAGTGTATCGTTTCTTTTTGCCTGCCACACACGCACACACACACACACACACACTCTCTCTCTCTCTCTCTCTCTCTCTCTCCGTCGCATTCTCTCATTCTCTCTCAGTCTACATATTTTTTAATCCCTAACAAAGCTCAGTGAAAAGCAAAGGGGACTATACGTAGAAATATCAGCTCTGTAATTTAGTTGTCAAGTGTGTTCCACTCCTGTTTAAGTTAGTGAGTCCCCTCCCTTATTTTTTCCTCTGTTTCTACGTAATTCTCGCGTCTCATCGCTTTCTTTTCCCGTTCTCATACAACAGCTGTAAATGTGTATCTATACTTACATTTAAAATGTAAAACACAAGCACATGCGCACACACACACTCCTCTTGCGCATACGTACACACAAGAGCATACTTCTTTAATCTCCGATAAAATGTTCCTGTCTACATAAAATGTTTTCTTTTACGTTGTGGCTGCTTGTCCAGAATATCTTGAAGGGGAAATATCTGCTGTAATGTGTGTTTGTGTGTTTGTGTGTGTGTGTGTGTGTAATTATTTACATTCACTTTCCAGATAAGAGTAAGTCTCAGACATTTTTTTTTCATTTTATTCACTTTTTATTATTATTATTATTATTATTATTATTATTTTTACATTTTAGTCAATAATATGCCGTAAATTCCAAGCTTCTAAGTGAATGTAGGAGCAAGACAACAGAAATGTGGTCGCTGGGTGAATTCTAGAGATTTGAAGACATATTTTAAAAATCTAATAGGTCAGTAAAAAAAAAAAAATAATAATTTAAATGAAGCAAATTATTGAAACTTGCTCTTATCTATACGGTGAATGTAAGTATGACTTACCAATATAATTTTCTGTACATTACCGCAAAACTTTTCTATTCTATACAAGCACCAAAATTCTAATGATAAAACTAAACGAAATATAATTCATATTGTTTAATGTTTTCTAATTAACACACACACACACGCCAAAGTTCTGGGAGACCGGAGTTCAATCCCTGGTCAAGTCATACCAAAGACTCAAAAATGGTACTTGATGTCACATTGCTTATCACTCAATATTATAAGGTACGGATCAAGGGTAAAGTGGAGAAATCTAGGGAAGGTGTAGCGCC
Source organism: Sepioteuthis lessoniana (assembly GCA_963585895.1). Lineage (NCBI taxonomy): Eukaryota > Metazoa > Mollusca > Cephalopoda > Myopsida > Loliginidae > Sepioteuthis > Sepioteuthis lessoniana. Next base: position 34,706,091 of record OY757919.1, on the reverse strand, counting down.
CTCCCTTATACCTCTACGTAGTTACTTATGAAAAGGGAGCCTTCAGGTCACCCTTGACTACAGTCACCAACTTTCATATATATATATATATATATATATATATATATATATATATATATATATATATTACTTGTCCAGAATACCCCGCTGAGAAGTGTATCTTATAATGTACCTAAAATAAATTAAGAGAAATGCAATACTTACATTCACCATCCAAATAAGAGTAAATTTAACTCATTTGCTCTATTTCTTTCTTTTTTTTTTTTTTTTTTTTTTTTACTGAACATTTTAGTCCCCAAAATTATACATTGGTAATTAGCCATAAGTTCCTACCTTCTTAACGGTTGGAAGAGGAAAAGACTTGATAAATATAGTGACTGGATGAATTTTTGTGAGTTAAATGCCTAGTTTTTAAATGTAAATGTTCAAGAAAATAAATAAACAAACAAAAAATAAAATGAAGCAAATGACTAAAACTTTTTTTTGTTTGGATGGTGAATGTAAGTATAACATTTCTAGATAATTTTCTTTTTTGCACATTACTGCAGACATTATGGATAAATAACTTTTCGTGCATTATTTTTCTTCTTTTTTTATAATAGTTTTTTTTTTTTTTTTACATTATCTGTCTTTCTCCCGACACAATTTAAAAAAAAAAGTTCTGTTTAATCTTCTTTCCTACCCGTTCCTTTCCTTTTGTTTTAATTTCTTTTTCGACTAGGCTCTCACCCTTTCACTTTCATTTCTTGTCTACTTTTTCTCCTCAACACTCCTCACCACAGTTGTCGTTTCTATATGAAAGTTTTTCTTTTTTCTCACCCTGTCTCCTCTCCTTACTTTCTCTTTTCTCTCCTCTCTCTGTCTGTCTTTCTCTGTTTGTCTCTCTCTCTCTCTCTCTCTTTGAGTTCATCAACATCTGGAGAAAGCTTCTACCGTCATTTGGTTGTCTCCAGTCGAAAGCTGAGTGTGGGCTTGGCGCGCATTGAAGGACGCTGAATGAAAACAGAGGCGTTGGGCGGAAGGATAAAAAGAAATGAAGTGAGGGATTGACGCTGTAAAAAAGTGAATCATCGACCACAAAACTCTGCGTAGGAACATGTGTACACATCATAAGTAAATAGGGCTTGTCTAACATTTTAAACTTTTTTCTTTATGGAACTATTTCCTTCATTATTATATTCTCTTTTACCAAAGAAGGATACTTTCTACCTTTGCAAATTAGTAATGTATATATGCATATAGAAGAAGAAATAAAATGTGTATGATAAAAGAATAAATCAGTGAGTAATTCTTTAAGTTTTGGGTGGTGAAGTGTTATGGTTGGTATAAGTTAGTACTTTAAAGTTAAGCTATCTTTTAGTTCTGGAATAATAAGTGATTCGCACTCATTACATTTTGTGGCACTCGGATACAATCTACGATTCACCACCCCATAAAAAAATTGAGGCAATTTATTCAGCCCAAACGTTTGTACCGTTATGCCCGTTATGCCATGAAAATTACATACAATTTGAGTTTGAACAACTAAGAAAGGAATGTAGCAATTTAAATCTGATTCAGCCCAGTCGGCTGGGGCTATAGAATGCGCCAACTGCCCCCACAATAAAAGAAGAGTATCCTGTTTATGACACTAAACCACCTGATTGTGAGGCTCCAGTTCTGCAGCTTTGGGAAAAGTGAAGTATACCTTCATTGCCATTTCTCCCAGGTCCACTCGGAATGGTATTACTTGTTATGTTCCAACCAATGGATCTAATAGAACTGTTCGATTTTTTACTTGAGATAATTATTCATATTAAATGGAATTATTAGTGTTGAATAGCAATAACTGAAACCACTCAACTGTGTGCAAACAATAAATAGTAATACTTTATACCATTTCACAGTAAGCAAAAAAATTATTAGTTTTAGAATAGATAGGAATATTGATGAATAGAATTGCTAATGTTAAATAGCAATACTTGAAGCCATTTAACTGTGTGCAAACAATAAGTAGCAATAATAGAAACCATTTAACTGTGTGCAAACAATAAATAGCAATAACTGAAACCATCTAACTGTGTGCAAACAATAAATATCAATACTCGAAACTATCTAACTGTGGGCAAACAATAAATAGCAATACTTGAAGCCATTTAACTGTGTGCAAACAATAAATAGCAATACTTGAAACCATTTTACTGTGGGCAAACAATAAAGTGCAATACCTGAAACCATTTAAATATATACAAACAAATAAGCTCTAACTCGTTTAAAAATAGTCACCAACAAACTATTTACTTAAAAATCTTTTAAAATATATATGTATAAACAAGATTTAGCATTAAATAGCCATCAAGGGTTGATATGCCATTAAACCAAATAACCCTGTTAATTATATTTTGACTAAATATATTTTTGTTACCTAACAATATATTATTCACCAAATAACCACTTACAAATACATCATTCGCCCTGTCTGTGAGGCTTAAAATGACTGCCTCCTTAGCAGAAGGGTAAATTCCCACTATTACCTTCCCAAGAGTCTTTTGTATGGTACTAAACTGCATCCAGTGGTGAGGATCTACTTTTAGAGATCTGGGAAAATTTGGAGTATCCTTTCTTTGATATTATTCTCAGGTCTACTCAGACCCGGAGTACCGGTTAGATTTTCATCTATGGGTCAAATTGATTTGTTTGAAAATGATTAGTATTGGATAGGAATATTTGAAACCATATAAATTTGGGCAAATTATTTTGATAAAAAATAGTTACTTGAAACTAGTGTTCGCTAATGGCCTGGATGACCTGGGTTCAGTCTCGGGTCGAGTCACACCAAAGACTCAAAAAATAGTGCTTGATGCTACCTTGCTTAACACTCAGTATTATAAGGTAAGGATCAAGGGCAAAGTGGAGCAATCCAAGGAAAAGAGTAGCGCCCTCCCCGACACCTTGGTGTAGTAGCTATCGAAAAGGGAGCCTTCGGGTCACCTTCGACAACGGTCGCCAACTTTACTTACTTTTACTGTAATTGTTTAAAGGAATATTATCATAAGTTAATTAAAATCATATAACTGCTTGAAAAAAGACTGACTTCGACATTAAATAACCCAAAATGGGTTGACATGTCGTAAAACTAACTCTTCTCAAGATACCAGCTGAACTCAGCTGTACTGTGGACCAGACGGTCTCAGTTCTTTCTCAATTTCTAGTTTCCTTATTCTATTTTCAAGATATTTTTGTTATTGTTCCAAGGGTTCTAATTACGATTGATATCACCGATAAGTATGTCCCTCGAATACCAGGACCTGAAAAGCTAAAAAGCTCTCTGGCAAGATTCAGGTATTTATTTATTTTTCGTTTTCCATTATTTTCACTCGGGAATCTGCATGAACGACGAAATCTACGAGTTGATAAATTATTTTCCTTTTATAAGCTAAAACAAGGTCTAATCTTCTAGCCCGGATTAGGTGATCCGTTTGTCTTTTAAAATCCCAATGTAGTTTGTGAGTCTGATTCTCCAGGGCATTCTATGTCGTGCATATACCATTTGTCGGTATGGTCAAATTTTTGTCGCTTGCACAATTCCCAATAAATCATCTTCCCCATTCAGTCGTGCCTCCTCTTATACTCCTTCTATATCAGTTTGCTGCATTCGATTATATAACGTTTATTGTTCCATCTCTGTCTCTGTTTCTCTCCGCATAGTCTACATTTACCATTTTCCTGATTCTTATCTACTCTTGCTTTTATTTTATTTTTATTTTGGCCTGCTAGTAATAGAGATTCAGTTTCTTTCTTTAGGTTTCCTCTGCGTAACCATGTTGAGGTCATCTCGTGGTCAATTTCCTTAGTTTGTCTTCATAAATGTCTGTAGAGATTTTTTCTCGATTTAATTATTTTTTGTTTCCCTATTTGTCCTCATTTTGTTTTTGTTGCTGATGTTCTTGGCCGTTGTAATTAAATCCCCTTTGCTCTTTTTGTGTATTCATCGAATCTTTGAAATGCTGCATCCACATAATCTTGAATGCTAGTTAATCATCTTCCTACTTCCTTTCTTGTAACAAACGATCTGTCCACATCATCTTGCGGATTTAGGGCCATGTGCACTGTCATCAATTTTTTCGTTAACAAGTCAATGCTTCTGAGTTCCTCTCTTGTCCAGTTTAAGAAGGATTCTGAGTATCTTAACAAGAGGACTACCCAGATATTTATTTCTTTAGTTATTGTTATAATTCAACTCCTTGCAAGGTAATCTCAACAGTTTCAACTGGCGATCTTCCACTGGAATTCAAGTGACAACAAGTCATCTCAGGTCTCCACGACTATTTTGAGTATTCTAGCCGATCTTTACAATGCTTTGGTCTCGATTATTTGGTCTCTGGTTTCCAATTCTTCCAGTCTCCTTTGTATGCCCTTGGTCTGTTCCAAGTGCGCCAACTATTAATTGGATATATCGACAACTTTTTAATTGAAATTAATTGGTATCACCGTTAACCTTTTTCTACGGCTTTTTTAGCTTTTAGGCAAGATTCAAGTATTTGTCTATATTGTTGATGATGCTATCTTAGCAGCAACAGTAACCAGTGATATCACTAATAGATTAATTGTTATCCTCCCGAGGAAAGTGATTTGCAAAGATTGTGATGGAAGAAGAAAATGTATATACAAAAAAATAATCTGTAGAGAAAGAGGGAAATTTAAATTGGAGACGAGCTTTTCTGACATAGTTGCTAATATGCTGGACTATGACATCGAAGTAAGTGAGTTCGAACACCAGTCGCGTAATTACGTTCACTTTTATTACGACTAATACCCTTCCCATTGAACATAGAAACCGAAACTAAATTTGACTCACCCATCATTCATGTCAATTTTTTCACAGATTCTTTCCTCGCTTTTGGTAGGATCAAGTCGCTCAGAAAACATTAGTTATGTTTGATCTATTAAAATTAAAGAACTGAAAATCTGACCGGTACTTAGATGAGTAATAGTTTAAGGAAACTGGGTTCTGCAAGCTGCAAATGACTTTTGATAGAAGTGTAATAAAACAATTTTAATGGAAGATCAATTTGATATAATGCTTTTTGAAAACCATGAATCATGATTCCAAAAATGAATAACTTCCCACATATTTGAGTGTGCTTCACACAGCATGTGTTCTAAATCCTTGATAGAATACAGAATTGAACACGAGGTCCGGTCGGTGCTGAACTCTTCTCATTTTTCAGCCACTTTCCCATAGATATAACATTGCTTGTTCGTTAGTTTTCTATTGTTACTTCAATGGAAGGTATTCTGACTAGCACTATCTTGTAGTACCCCGAATCCGGAAGCTATGAACCATGCTTTCGTGAAAATCTCTTTCTCGACGCAACTTCTTCCTCGAAACAGGGGGAGTTTTTGTTGAGTAGTAGCTAACGCGTTGGACTGCGGGTTCGAACTCTTGTCACGTTATTACATTCACTTTCAGACAAATATCTTTCGTAAAGGTATGAACCCACTTATTCATCCAGTTAAAAGGTGAATAGAACCACTACTGTTCTACTGCAAAGATGTCTTCGGCATTAAATAACGCACGAAAGTTGATATGCCACTAAACCAAGAAACTAAACCAAGCCAAACCAAACCCCCAAACAACTGAAACGTGGAACAAACTCCTGCAGCATATACCCTTGAGTAGTCCTTAAACTCTTGTATTCCTCCCTATCCATCTGCACAATCAAATTCCAATCTTCCCACCTCGACACATCCCAACTTTCAACTCATTCTCCGTTTATTTACTACATCTCATCGCCATAAAGTTGTAATCCTTTGCCGAGTAGATTAAGATTTACCCTTACTTCGAGAGATTTTGGTGGGATTTTTAGAGACATAATTTCATTAACTGTTTCCTTCTTCTTAATAGTAGGACACTAAACTGCATCCGGTGGTGAGGCTCCAGTCCTAAAGCTCTTGGAAATGGGGAATACTATTTTATAGACAAACTCCCAGATCCATTCTCATATGAAGGAGTGATACGTTTTAGAGTCTCATCTATGAGTTGAATAGACCTGTTTGAAAATTATAAGTGTTAGATAAGAATACTTGAATAAGAATACTTGGATAAGAATACTTGAAACTGTATGATTATGTGCACATTATTTGTATTAGATGGGAATAGTAACAATCATATAACTAGGTGAAAGGAAAATATTATTATTTTTTAAATAGGAATAGTTACTTGACACCATATAATTGTGGATAGGTTATTAATATTAGATAGGAATACTTAAAATCATATAACTATGTGTAAATTATTTGTATCAAGAATAGTTACTTGAATCAATAATTGTTTACAAAGGATTATAATTAGTATTTACTTGAAACGAAATAATTGTTTGAAATACTTAAAACCATATAATTGTCCGCAACTTATTAGAATTAGATAGGAATACTTAAAACCTTATAACTATTTGGAAATTGTTAGTATCAGATAGGAAACCTTGAAATCATATTACCGAGTGCAAAGAAATTATTTTTGAAAAGGTGCTTGGAACCATATAAAGTAAGTAAATTAAAGTTGGCGACCTTAGTCGAGGATGATCCAAAGGCTCCCTTTTCAATAGCTACTACACCGAGATGTAGGGGAGGGCGCTATCTTGGATTGCTCCACTTTACTCTTGATCCATACCTTTTAATGCTGAGTATTAAGCAAGGCCGCATCAAATACCATTTTTGAGTCTTTAGTATGACTCTCCCGGACCATTAGTGAACATTCTACTCACTAGGCTAATGGCTGGGTTGTGTAAAAATTATTCGTATTATATAAGAATACTTGAAACCATACATCTGTGTGCCAATTATTTGTATTAAGACGTTACTTGAAGCTATAATTGTTAATTGCTTGGTAATTATGATCATTAGTCAATTGAAACCATATTGTTTACAAAAAAGATTGATTTTAGCATTATATAACCCAAAAAGTGATGACTTGGTGTAAAACCAACCAACCAACCAACCAACCAACCAACCAGCCATAATAAAAAGACCAGAAAATACATTTAACTGAAAATGAAACAATTGTTGACTTGGCTATTTCTCTGTTTATCCAGTGACAAAACGAATTGACACAGTAAAGAGTTTTCATCAGAATATATCATTTACATTACAAGTCAATAAACCTGAACAAATCTTATATATATATATATATATATATATATATATATATATATATATATATATATATATATATATATATATAATCATCTATAGCTCAGCTTTTTCACTTCTTAAAAGGTGTTTACTTATCTTATTGCTTTGTCCATTCGAAAAGAAAGAAAGGACAATCTTATCTATGTTAAATTAAATAAAGAATTGTGCATTTTATTTCATTTCTCTGGAAAAACGTCTATATTTATTGAAACGATTCTAATTGCGGCGAAATAAGTTATTCAAAGGCTACTATACACATGGATTGAAAAATACATTACCGAAAACTGGACGTTATATTTCAGTTACGGTTGAGATTACATAATCCCATCTGATTAAAAGGTATTTTGAAAAATTGATTAACAACTAATTCTTTTTATTTTTATTTTCTTAGAATTGTGAAATGTAATAAATCATTTAGTTGTTTTTATTGTAAATTTTCATTTCGTGATGAATTATTTCAACAAGAAAAACGATTTTAAAATCTGTTTTGCATGTTTCATTGGACAAAAGATTGTAATTGAGTTTCAGCATAAAAACAAAAAATGAAAATGAGGGAATTTTACATAATAAATTTTACATTAAATAAATAAATAAGGGGAAGTAATCTATAATTAGTATATAATAGTTATTCTCTGAGAAATCCAAATGATCAGGTTGAGCACGAGCGCTGACTTTACGCCATTATTGTCACCTACTAACCTTAACTAACTTTGGTGCTGGGCTATATGTAGGGTGCACCCAGTGAGAATTGAACTCAGTTTGCTAAATTAGATCGTTAAACATATGGCATTCTACACAGTTATTAAGTTACAATTAGGATTGTTTTGTTTGTTTTTTTTCTCTCTCTAAGGAGATATAAACTTGATAATGCTAACCAAAATCTCGAGATATTGTGTTATTCTGGTTCATTACATTGATATACACACAAAAGTCGGGTCGTTAAAACATAAACTCACTCAAAAGCCGCCGAGGGTCACTATTCAGTTTGATGTTAAGTCAAAGTTGATCTATAGAATTTATATCATAATCATTTAAAAATATATTACAATAAAGACAAACTTTTTAAGAAATAATGGTAAAAAAAAACAATTGACCTAAGAAATCAAAAAACATTTTGAAAGAAATTAACAAAAAAAAAAAAAATACTCGCTCGGAAAAACTTTGGTTCACTTTGGAATTTTACCATTTGACTTATTTAATTTTAAAATCTACTTTTGTGTTAAGTGTATGATCTGTGTTCAACAATATATTTTGTATTTGAACATTTTGTCTTGTCGTCTAATTTCAAAGTTGAAAAAATATTTGGGCGTAGTTGCTAACGAGCTGGACTGCGACATCGTAGTAAACGAGTTCGAACTCCAATCGCTCTATTATGTTCACTTTCGGACTAACACTCTTAGGAAAGGTATGAACCTCTTTGTCCTCACTAGCTTTAGCATTAAATAACACAAAAAGGTTGATATACCATTAAACAAATATACAGAAACCAAAAAAGATATCATAGAAGAGAAAAAGGGAAATAATTATAAGTTGAAATAAGAATATCATAATTTTATAAAACAAATAGAAATCTTTTAATTTCTATTCCTCTTCCAATATTGATATGATTTTCTCTTGAAATTTTAATTACAAACAATTGCATTAACTTCAAACACCTTGAAAGCTCTAAATCAATTTGCCTTTACCTTTCAAAATTAAACTCATAGGTGTTTGAAATCATTGAGAGCACCGTTAACAATTGCAAAAAATCGAAGGAGGGGGATTTGGATCCTAAAATGACAGGTTAAGATTTATGATACAAATACGTAGCGATAAAACTTTGAGTCAGTCAAATAATTAAATATATATAGCTGCACAACAAATTCAGGTATTAAGAAAAGAGAAATTATACACGAATAAAACGGTTGTATCTAGCTGATAGAATAATGATGCAAACTTTCGTTGAACGGTGCCCAAGAAATAGCAAGCTTAATTGAAAAAAAACTGACAGAAGATGGAAAAATAGTGAAATTTGCTCGTAAGATACTTTTAATTGATTGGTTGTTTCTTGTTTTGTTTTGTTTTAGTGTGTGTGTGTGTGTGTGTGTGTGTGTCAATCCTTCTTGGGTTATTTTTTGCTGAAGACAATTTGAGTCATGGTCACAAATTTTATACGGTATAAAATGTATCTACACAATTTTAAACGTTTAAACACCTCATTATCTCAAACAATATATTCTATAACGAGTTTGGTTCAGAGTGAACCAACGGGTAATAGTAACGAAGGAGTAACTCAAAGTTCCTGAACTAGAGACTCTCTAGAAGGTCATAATTCAGGATATTCTTTTTTTTGTGTGGGAGTGGAGGCCTTATACTTCTGCAGGGGATAAAGTCGGTGTATTCCATGCTTTGATGGCAATGGCTAACACAATCTTTATTGAAGGAATTGGTAAAAGCCTTTATCGAGCAGCTGGTGTTTCTGTTATTGATGATGATGATGAGGAGGAGGAGGAGGAGGAGGATGAAAGGGAGGAGAAGTAGGTGGAGGAAGGGAACAAATAACATAAGAATCAGGATGTTCTCTAACTCACCCCCTGAAAAGAGTTGTTTTGCGTATCTGCCCTACTATTTACCCATTTGTATGTGAATGTGTAAAAAAAATTACTAAGTTCGATCCGCATCCTTGAAATTCAATAAGCGTAGATATACAAAAAAGGTGAACTTATTTTTGGACTGCGACATATTTATATTTTTGGTAATAGAAATTCAATGCTGTTAAGTCTGGTAATAAATAATACCTAATAATATCCGTTTAGATTATATAATATTTTGCTTGAAATTATAAAATCCTGTTATTTTGGGTTTAGAAGAAAATTAACTTATCTTAACAAAAACATTCCATCGGGAATACTTAATATTTTCAAATTACTATTTATTTAAAAATTTATAAAGTACACCGATTTCTTTTCGAAAGTTGTAAAGAATTAGCATAAAATTTCAACGGATATTCAAATAGGATTCTGAAATCTTATTTCGAGACAGACCTTCCTTACTGCCTCGTTGATCTACCTGCCTGCCACAGATAATGTGTCCACCATCTTTGGGAACCTCCCACAACATCATGATAAAACACTGAAAACTACTACTTATCTACATAAATTACAGAATTAGCGAAAATGTTATAGAGTTGCGAGGTAGGGGATAAAAACTAAAACAAACATGACGTTACATACAAACAGTTTTATTGTTAACGAACTCCAGCTGTGTAAGAGACGTAGAGCTCTTTAGTCTTTGGAGTCTCTAAAGTTGATATGCTGATGTAAATACGCCCATAAAATGACGCAGATAATTAAAAGAAGAAAAAGAAAATAATCGGTTGCCAGTCCTCTACTGATATAGTATGAACCAGCAGCCTTCACTATCAAGTTTTGATGTAATTAGATTTTTTATAATCTAGAGTAAGGTTTTAAGATACTCGTATTATTAGAGTTGGATTTTAATGGAGTTGATTGAGTTTAAAAGTGATTAATGGTAAGGTTAAAGGCGAATTTTCCCAGGATCAATTCATATATTTTCAATCTCTTTTTAAACATGTTTGATATATACACCAATGTAAAATAAAATTGCAACATTGAGTATGTGAATCAATTTATTCACGATTTAAGGAAGAGATAAAATAATCTGACTACCGTACATATACAGATCAATACATACACCGGTTCCAAAATATGGGGTGTATCAACAGCAGTTATTTACTAAGATTTGCTTAGATATAGCACACAGGCTTCAATTTGCTTACAGTACCAGCTGTTGTTTAAGTGGTCGCCCATCTAAGAACTGAACGAGATCATCATTGCTTTACTTCGATGACATTGCATGAACCGGTGTTTTCGGCGTGACTTAGTCGTATCATCATCATGCACATAATCAACCGGGTGAACTTTATTGTTCGTTAAATTTGCAAAAATGAAATAAGACATATAATGAAGTCCAAAACTTAATTGATACATGATTGATACTGAGTGGTTTTAACGGCGTGTCAAGCCGTCTCAGGTTATTTTAAGGAATCACGTACATTGAACGTTTATATTTACATTTTTTTGAGTAGTTGATTCAAAATAATTTTTGCATACAGTTATACGATATCAAATAATTTGCTTACAATTATATGGTTTCAAGTATTCCTATCTAATACTAATAATTTATACACAATTATATGGTTTCCAGTTACTATTTCTATTTGATAACAATCGTTCATTTTTCACACGGGTATATGGTTTCAAGTATTCCTATCTAGAACGAATAATTTACAAGCAGTTACTTGGTTTCAAATAAATAATAATAGTAATCTTTTGTTAATAACTATCACTTCAAATTATTATTCTTAATATAAATAATTTGCACATAGTTATATGGTATAAAGCATTCTGATCAAGTACAAATAATTTTCAAACAAATCTATTAAATCCATTAATGGGATCCTAACAGGTCCTCCCACTCCGGATGAAAGCGGACCTGGGAGTAATGACTCAGATAAAGTACTCCAAACTCTCCAGTGCTACGAGACTGGAGCCTCACCCTCAGATGCAATTTAGTATCATACCAAGGACACCCCTTTTTTGGCACCTGGTTTTTAAAGTTGGCCCTGTATCAGTCTCCCGTGAAAGAAGCACGAAGAAAAAAAAGGCTCTCTGGATATGTATCTCAACGTGGTGTAAATCATAGCGGTCAGACTCTCTCTCTCTCTCTCTCTCTCTCTCTCTCTCTCTCTCTCTCTCTCTCTCTCTCACACACACACACACACACACACACACACACACACACACACACACACAACCATTATGACTTTTGTTATAATAAAGAAGAGAGTTTATATTTTTATATATATATTTTTTGTCTCTAAAATACAACATATATATATATATGTGGGGGGGGGAAGTGTTCATGGGACTGTGGTTAACATGACATCATAATAAGTGACAATGGTGTGAGTTTGAAATCTAGTCGTGCTATTATGTTGACTTTCCAATTTATACCCTGGAAAAAGGTATATATTCCCTTATCCTTTCAGGTATGGATTAAAAATACCATTACTGCTCTCCAAAAAATGACTTTTGCATAAAATAACCCAGAAAGATTGATATGCTATTAAATAAAGAAGCCAAACCAAATCATATACACGTGAGTGTGTGTGAGATATCTCGTCAGTTGCTCCAAGACAATCATTGCTTTCACTCTCTTCATTACTATCTATAAATTGTCTTGAGTCAATATCCGATTTGGTACCCATGTTAGTCACAGGAAAAAGTAATTTCTTGTCGCATATCTCGTCTTCTACTCCAATACAGTTATTGCTTTCACTTTTTTGTCTTGCATAAAAATTTGACTCAATGCAAAAATAAGATGACTTAGAACAGCGTCGCATCCAAAACGTTATCTGAAGCTGGCATGTGGTATCATCATTTTTAGGATTAATGGTTGCCGTATCTCTATTAAAGCATGTATGCTTAAAAGCCAGACTTACTAATAACTAAAAGAAAGTTTTAAATAAATAGAATAAAATGAATTAGTAATAGTCTCCCCCCACCGCCGAAAAAAATGAATATGAAAGGAAATATTTAACAATTTCAACCTGTTATTTTTTTACTCTTTTGACTAATTGCACCTTTCTACAAGTAAAATGAAGTAAGCAAAATAAAAAAAATAATTGCATAATAGAGACCAAGGGAGCGTATTCTTTTTTCATCGTCTCTGATATGTGCTACGCTTCGCTCTCTTAGAAATGCCAACTCGAATAAGTTACGATTTAAATAATTACGGTTAAAAGTTAAAGATGAAAGAGAATACTTCTCAAACTCAATATCAATAATTATTGACGATGTTTCGTTTAAATAAATATGCTACTAATACTGCTAAAAACAGCAGCAACAAAAAATGGCGTCAAAAGATAGCAGGATGAAGTCAGGGATAATTTTTTTGGTTTAATTTAGACTTCTCCGATGGTAATTGCTCTCGTGGCTTAGTTGATAAAGCAGCTGATACAATTAACAAGATTTACCGGCGGCAAAAGGAGTCGTGAGTTCGAGTCTCACTAAGTGTATAACTTTTTATTGGTACTGACAACACGCTATTTCTCGCTGCCGTAGGATAATGATCCGAGTGGGTTGCGATTTTTTAAGCAAGTAAAATCAAAAAATTAAAGAATGAATTAGTCAACAATTAGTTATTAATCATTAGAGACCTAGTTCTATTTTTGAATAATCAGATAGATCAGATCTGATGGTCTTCACTCTCGAATCTACCAATACAAATTCTTTAAATGGCTGATTTCAGTTTAAAATGCTTATGTTATTGTCGAATAAGATTAACTTAGATTGACAGAGAATAATATAAGTTTGGAAAGACTTACACCATTCTTCAAACAAATGAGGCTTTTTCCCTCTAGAAAATCGGAAAACGTTTTACCTGGGCGTGAACACCGATCATTAGTACCGATAAGAAATATGCAACTTTCTCAGGCACGAAAAAAAAAATCCTTTATACAAAGTACGTATTTACCAAATCGAGTAGGATGTGATACATGGTCAGTTTTTTTAATCAGAGTACAGCTTGTTTGAAACTTTTCCTTCTCTTAGATCAGTTAAAAAGCCAGTCTATCCTACTACTAACCTTTAGCTTGGAGAGAATGGTTGGATTAATACCTTTCTTATGAGTATTAGCGCTTTATGAAATGCAAACAGGATTTGAATTCTGGTTACCATATCAATTTTCTACGATCATAACCGTTACACCACGAGTGCCTCCTAATAATAGAATATTCAGAGAATCGAACTTCTGACACTAACAATTGTTTGCAAGAGTAAGATGCCATCTTTGTCTATGGAAAGCGCTGATAAAGATAGTGATCTTTACATTACTTATCTTCCGCACAGTGAGGTCAGAATAGCCGTATACTTGTAAAATCTTCATTGAATAAAAGTCCACCTCTTTTGTGCTAACATTTCGTTGATTCTTTTTACATTTATCTGGTTGGTCGTCACCGATTGTCTGGGTTTGTACAAACAAAGACTATTGACATTTGCGTTGTGAAAAGTGCTAGGTCTTGTCTGTTCAATGCAGTCATTGCAACTGAAGGTTACTGGAGTGTTTGCGGTCGGTGCCGGCTGCAAAGCAATGTCGATGAAGCTAGTTTTAGATTCTTATTGGTGACGCTATATCAGTTGGGGTAGTCTCTGTCGACTGTGACATCGTGGTAAGCGAATTCGTACCCCAGTCGCGCAATATAGAGGTGAGCGACAAATCTCAAATCTGGATGAACTTTTTGAATTACCTTTATGAATGTATATTTATTCATGTTCCAGTCGCGCTATTGCGTTCACTTTCAGGGCTTTGCCATTAAATAACCCACGATGGTTGATATATAACTAAAAACAAACAAAAATATATTAAAAGGCTTTATGTTAAAAAAGCTATTCGTAAAGTTAATTTTTGTAGGACCTGTCAACCCGTCATGGGTTATTTTATGCCTAGAGGTTATGAAATTCTCTTCATTGTATTTTCATATTTATATTTTTGTGTTTTTTCTAAAGATCTTTTTTACATAAGGTCAGTTTAAGTACGAATAATGTTTAAACAAATTTATTTGAGCCAAAGATGTGACCCAAAATGTTTCTTCCTCTTTCAGGTCAGAGTGCACCAGGGAGTGATGGCAATACTCCACACTCCTCAGATCTCTAAAACTGGAGCCTCGTCATCAGATGAAGTTTAGTGCACCCCTTTTTGGAGAGGGGTCTTATTCCTCTTCAGGGGATACAGTCAACATATTCTAAACCCCGCCACATAGAGAGTTCTGAACATGGTAAGCTAAGATCGTATTGAACGGAGAAAAAATAACACTTTTCGAAATGTAAATGTCAGAATAAAAAGTAAAATAAAACATCAACTACATGGAAGAAATGGATTTTTCAAAAAAATTATTTTGGTAACTAAAATTAGATTTTTAAATATCTTAACAGCAAAACTGGATATTTGAACCCTTACTTAATGTTTTCTGTGCTTTTTAGGGGATGGGTGCTGGAGTTACAATGAGAATTCGTCATGTTTATGGTTTCTTTTGGTAAATATAAAGGCATTTATAAAACGAAAAAGAACGTTCTCAGCACTACTTTCATTTTCACTATAATGCTATATGACGCATGCGTGTGTAATTGTCTTTTTTTTTTCTTTAAAAACAGCTTTGCAAATCAAGTTAAGAACATTACACGGAGAATAACTACTGACCTGTAGCTTTTGATGTTGTCTTAATTATTATGTTGGAGACAATATCTAAAATGCTACTGTGAGGAATAGTGTATGTGTATATATATATATATATATATAGAGAGAGAGAGAGAGAGAGAAAATATAACAGAATAAAATGAATTAAGAGAGATAACAAATTAAAACATGATTACCATTCTTGGCAGTGAACTCTCTTCATGTGCTATTAAAAGACGAGTGACGGGAAGAATCGCTCTCTTGGCCACTCGCAACAGTATGTAACCGTTGTGACGATTTTTACTTTTTTATGTGTTTGTTTTGCGTTGGGTTTCGTATCCTCAGTGAATCCCACGTGTGGACCCCCCGCCCTGTAAATACAGCATTGAAGAATAATGGCTTCTCTTTTTATTTTTCAACATGCAGTCCGAACTCAAATCACGAGGACTCTACTTCGGAAACTAACCCACAGCAAATACGAAAACAAAACGCCAATCCTGGATATTCTCTCTACAAATTCATCATTTAAAGCGAAGTTTACAACTATTAATACAAAACATTTATTTTTTTCGCTACATAATGCACATGTGTGAAAGTAATCGTGTTAAATATGAATATTTATTTACTTACTTTATTTACATATCTCGGACTATTTTCATCGTCTACGTTTTTTTTTTTCAAGTTTCTTTTGTCGTTGTCAGTCACCAAGAGGATAAAGGTGGAAGCCGTGAATTCAATCCCTAAACCAGGGTTCAGCGAAATCATTACAAGGGTGAAATAACTAAGAAAGGCAAATTAAATTATACGAGTTATCCCAAGTCATGGATAGCACAATAAGGACAGTTTATCCTCATGGATTAAATATAGGGTTCGGTTCGAAATGGCCCAAAGGTTACTGACAGCGGCGACAAAAGACACCGGAAGATAGCCTGAGAGTAGAACGGCTGAAAAGTTGTGAGTATAACAACTAGGATGGGAACAATTGTTTAGATAATGTAAATTATAGAAACTCCTCGCCTTAGAAGTTTAACAGGTGGATATTTTTGTCTAAATCATTAAAAAATCATTTTCTTTTATTTCAAATGTGATATTCCAAGAAATAAAAGAAAAAGTGACTGGTAACAAATTAGTTCTCTTTGTTAACAATATCACAGTTACGTTTTTGATTCTTATATTCCTGATAGGTCACATCTATGGGTCAAATAGAGCTGTTTGACATTGAAGCTATGTACAAGAAAACGACTAATGTTGGAAATAGAACTGTTTGATCTTTTAACTGTGTGTGTGCAAGTGGTTGATGTCTAATTGAATTGTTGGTGATATATAGCAATACGTGGAATGATTTAACAGTGTGGAAATGAATGCGTAAAGTTGAATCGAATTATTGGTGCTAAATAGCAATACTTGAAACTCTTTAACTGTCGGCCAAAATTGAATAATTGGTATTACAGGATGTCGTAATAGACATGTGACTGCTATAACTCAACTATTAATAATGTATTATTTTTTGTTTTTTGCTTTTTTTTTTTTTTGGTTTGTTTCAGATTTAAAGATTGTATACTATAACAATTATTGATTCTCGATCACAATGCTTTGGACAAAAAGAGGAAAAAATATTTTGCGTCATTTATTTAGAGACAAAATCATTCAAAATTTTGCAGGGAGTCTAAATTTAACAATTATCCCCAGAAAAGCCAAATTTATCGTTGGATACAGAAATTTCTAGCCACAGAGTTAGTAAACAACTCTTGACAAGCAGGCAGAAAATCCCAAATCAATCAGGAAGTTGACCGCAAGATATCATGTCGATGCAGATTCTGTTGGAAGGAGTCCAAAAAATCCCTCCGAAGACGTTTCCAAGAACTTGGCCTTTCACGTGCATTGTTGCAAAGAATCTTAAAGAAGGATCTTCAGCTGTCTCCATACAGAATCCAGATCAAGCATAAACTCACACCAGCTGACATGGAGTTTCTTGTCTCAATAATAAATCATTATCATATTAATGGGTTGCATCTATTTTGATACACTCTGTACATAGCAATACCTGTAACAACTTGACCGAGTACAAATTAATGCATAGTGTTGATTAGAATAAGTGTCAAATAATGCACATGTGTGAGAATAATCGTGTTAAATATGAATATTTATTGTAACCACTTCACTGTCAGCAAACAAATGATTAATATTGAATAGAATTATTAGAGTCGGATGGCAATGATTGAAACCATTTAACTGTAAGCATTAAAAAAATGAGTTCGAGTTCATTTGAGAGTGTTATGGACGAGATGTTTTACAAATAATATATATTCAATATATATGTATAAAGAGGATTTGACATGAAATAATCTACAATGGTTGATATGCCATAAAACCCAACCAAACTTTATATTTCATAACTGTTTTAGCTCATTGGGATGATTTCCCTTTAATAGCCTCTCTCAGGACAATGAAAAAATTTCTTTGCACTGGGTATACTCTCTCCAAGTAATATATTTTACTGGTTTACATGGTACCACTAGCTAGGAACAATTCTTGATATGACATTTATTGCTGGTTTAAATTCAAATTTTTCCTTCTCCTAGACAGGTCACCGTATCAAGTTTAAATAAACCAGTGTGTGTTTTACTATTGCATGAGGACAAGATAGGGATTCATGCCTTTCCCAAAGTGAAATGTTAACAGCTTTGTCCAGGATTTGAACTCGGCTCGTCAAGCCTATTCTCTAAGACGATAACCGCTACGCCATAACTCGCTTTTGTATTGTAAGTCTCTAAAACTAGGGCGTCATCATAGCTATTTATATCGCCTTAAAAACAAATCATAGAATGGGCGCACATGTACATCAGAGAACTGTCTGCATCATCCTACAAGATGGACGTGTGTGTCGTATGACGATTAACGTGTTACAGAAACAATATACTAGTTCTTTTACAACTAGTCTTGGGTTGGCTTGGATATGCTTCATTCACGAAACAGTGATTATGCCGATATGATTTACAGTCGAAAGGTAGCCAGGTTTCTTCCCGCGCAGAGGGAACGGTCTATTGTGGCTTTAACAGAGGGAGAGTGTGGCATAACTTGATGATGCAACATCGTCTACCTCTCTGGATTACTCATACACATCAGCAGCCTACGCAGGGGAGAGGGGGTGCGGACTTTTTTTTTTTTTTTGCAAAACGCAGACTTTTTAAAACTCTAATTTCTAACACACCAGACTGATGAGCTCGCTACGAATACTTGGAAACAAAGACAAAAT
This sequence comes from Sepioteuthis lessoniana, assembly GCA_963585895.1. Taxonomy (NCBI): domain Eukaryota; kingdom Metazoa; phylum Mollusca; class Cephalopoda; order Myopsida; family Loliginidae; genus Sepioteuthis; species Sepioteuthis lessoniana. The sequence goes on along the minus strand of OY757919.1, from coordinate 34,687,427 downwards.
GTCTTCGTTTTTATTTTGATATGTTTATTCTGAAAAATGTTTTCCTTCCTCTCTTGCTATTTGTAGTACTTACAAAACTATTGGCTGGTTGGTTAGTTGGTTGTATTTGAGGCTTATCAACTCCTATGGGTTACTTAATGCGAAATCCTGTATATTCATATACTATTTGTAAGTAAAGAGTTTGTTGGTAACATTATTTTTAAATGACCCAAAGCTCATTTGCACACCGTTAAATCGTTTCAAGATTTGCTATGTAATACTAATAATTCATTGCCCAGTTGGCTGGGGCTATAGAATACACCGAGTGCATGTCTGTCGAGGGGTAAGACCCCCACCACTACCACCAATGAGTGTCCAGGGTATGACACTAAATAATCTGATGGTGAGGTTCCAGTAACGCTGGAGGTTCGGAGAATGTGGAGTACTCTTTCATTGCCATCACTCCCAGGTCCACTCTGGCCCGGAGTGGTAGTACCTGATAAGGGTCCTATCTATGGGTTAAATAGAACTAAACCATGGTTTCTTGAGTTTACTGTTTTTTTGCATTCAAACTGCGTGCTTATGATAAACAGAATTGTTTAAAATAGAACTGTTTTGAAGTCTAAACTGTGTACTTATGCTAACCTGAATTATCTGAAATGAAGCTGTTTTGGCATTTAACTCTGTGTATTGCCCAGTCGGCTGGGGCTGTTGAATACACTGACTGTACCTCTGCAGAGGGGTAAGACCCCCTCCCAATGAGTGTCCTTATATGACACTAAACAATCTGATGGTGAGGTTCCACTGATGCTGGGGCTTTGGGGAATGTAGAGCACCCCTTCATTGCCATTGCTCCACGTCCACTCTGGCCCAGAATGGCAGTACCAAATAGGGCCCTATCAATGGGTTAAATAGAACTAACTGCACACTTATGCTAAACTGAAGTGTTTGAATTAGAACTGTTTGACTAGGCCGAATAGTTTGAAATAGGCATGTTTTTTTACAATTAAACTGTACTTACATTTAAACTGCATGCTTATGCTAAACTGAACTGTTTGAAATGGAGCTGTTTTTGACATTGAAACTCTACTTAGACTAAATTGAATTGTTATATATAGAACTGTTTTGACAATTAACTGTGTGTAAACAAAATCTGTACTTATACTAAACTGAATTAGAACTGTTTGAATAAACTGAATAGTTTGAAATAGAAATGTTTTTGACAATTAAACTCAGCTTGGACTTACGAGTGATTGCAACAAAGAGGTGAGTCCACACTGAGCAGAGCTTCAGAACTGGAGCCTCACCACTGGATGCTGTTTGGTGTCATATCCAGAACACTCCTTTTAAGGGGGGAGTCTTACTCCTCAGTCAGGGATGCAATCAGCTTATAGGACTGTATTAACTAATTGATATACAGGCCCAATCGGCTGGGGCTGTTGAATACACCGGCTGCATCTCTGCAGATGCGTGAGAACCCCCCAACAAATGCCCTAAATATGACACTAAACAATCTAATGGTGAGGATCCAGTAGTGCTGGAGCTTTGGGGTATGCGGAGGACCACTTTACTGCCATCGCTCCTAGGTCCACTCTGGCCCGGAGTGGTAGCACCTGATAGGGTCCTATCTCTGGGTCAAATAAAACTAAACTGAATTATTTGGGATAGAAAGGGTTTAAAATGCAACTTGTGTATACAAAAAACTGTACTTATGCGAAATGGAATTGTTGGAAACAGAACTGTTTATATGTATAAAAAGGAATTTGGTATTAAATAGCCGACAATAGTCGATATGCCATAAAACCAAACTAAATCTAAATGATATACATAAATATGTGCAAACACAGACATACTGCGGTCATCTTTTATACGCGTGATCAACCCTAGAAATAAACTTCCACGTGTTTTAAATAAAAATAAGCCATCTCCACTCTAAGTGACAAGTCTCTAAAATAAGTCGACCAGTTCACATTCCTCGGCAGTAACATCTCATTTGCTAAAAGTGATGTTAACATACGTCTAGCGAAGGCATGAAATGTTGTTGACGCGTTATCGATCAAATAGAAATCTGATCTATGCGATAAAATAAAACTTTTTTTTTCTAAACTATAGAGAAGCATCACATAGACGTTAACAAAACACATAGAGAAAAGGCTAGATGTGAACTACACAAGATTGCTGAATGCTGACCTGAACAAATCCTGGAAGCAACACCTCACAAGACAGCAGCTGTATGACCCATTTCATAGACCATCTAAGTAAGACGAACAAGTCATGCGGGGCACTGCTGGAGAAGTAAGGACAAACTCATAAGTGACGTTCTCTAACGAACCTCTACACATGGATGAGTCAGTGTTGGCCGCAAAGACTTACATCAACACTATGCGGACGGAGGATACAGCTTAGAGGACCAGCCAGGAGTGATTGGTGATAAGGATGGATGGCAAGAGAGATTTAAGTGATGCTGTAAGCACGAATTGATGATGATGATGATGATGACGAACTTGTAAGAGTAGTGATGCTGTCAATTGCTCGACAAGGGTTGATTGAAAAGTTTATATGATGACATATATGATGTTGATGGATTTTTTTACAATGAGTTTCAAGCACCTCAACATGAATGGAAGAAGTAGGTAGACTGCAAAAATTCTCTTGTAATGGTCTGCTAGAGTCGCTGGATTTTCTATTGATCACACGAGAAGTCTAGCATTAAGGGTAATCTTGATTGTGAAGAATAAGCTTCAAAGACTTTAAACAACCAATCAAGGATATGATGTTGTTTTCCATGTAAATAGATAAACAAAGACCCAAAAATTTCGAAAAGAAAGAAAGAAAGACATAGAGAAAGTCGAAAGATTGGTAAGGAATAGAAATAGATAAATAAAAAGAACGGCAGGGTAAAAAAGAAAAAAAGAAAGAAAGAAAGAAAGAAAGAAAGAAAGAAAGAAAGAAAGAAAGAAAGAAAAGCGAGGAAGTATGGAAGATGAGCGAAAAATAAGTGAAATAAATCAAGAAAGAAGAGAGAGGAAGCATGAAAGATAGACGAAAAAAAAAAAAAAAAAAAAAAGAGGAAAGCGTAACAGAAAAATTAGAAAACTATGTGTTTAGGTTTATTGTTTAACGGCACATTAACTCTGCATGGGTTATTTAATGCTAAAATTTGATTCATTTCTAAATGTTTGATTATCCTCATCATCAAGTCTTACTGTTAGCCCGCATTCCCTTGACTTACTCTCGCCATCTGTCTCTATCGTCATTTACTCTTGGCAGGTCCTCAAGCCGGCATCACGTGTTCTTACAGAGCTAATAAATATAAGTCTTTGCTGGTCGGCCTACACTAGTGTTTCCCTCGGAAAACTTCGTATCTGCTTTGCCAGCAGTGCCCAGCATGTCTTGTTCCTTTTATTTGGATTGAGATGGACCTTACAGCTGCTGTTTTATGGGATAGTGCTTCCAGAATTTATTCAGAGCAGTACGCAGCATTTTTGTGTAGTTCCCATCGAACTTTTTCCCCAAGCGCTTCGCTAATGTCAAGGTGTTGCAATTATACAATATCACTGATGACTACAGCTTAGAAGAATTGCTGTTTTATTTTATCAGAGATTAGATTTTCATATGGTCGATAACCTGTTGATTGTAGTTCATGCTTTTCTGATAAGTATTTTGTCATCACTTTTCGTAGATGAGATATTGCTACCGAGATATGTGAAATGATTTATCGTTTTCAGAAGCTTATCACTTAATGTGGAGTTGGCACCATTTTGTTTAAACCATATGAACTCTGTTTTATCTGAGTTCATGTAGAGACCAAAGTATCTTGTTGCCTGTCCCAGACTATGCAGCTGACATCCAGCTAGCGTAGACTTATTTCTGAGAAACGCTAGATAATCTGTGTTGTCAGCATTTGTGAGAGTTTCTGCGGGATATCTTCTGCTACTTGCCTTTTTAAGGCCATTTTTATTAGATCTATTGGTGTTTGTAAAAAGTAATCTCGGCAGATTATAAATCGATATCATGTTAGTGTATCTCCTTGCAAGACGAGTGATAATGTCAAAGAAATTTGTGTCACCATCGAGTGAGCGAACCATAGCTTTCGTGTTTTATAGAGCATCATCATAGCGGTAACAGTTCCTTTGGGGAAACCATACGCTAGAAGTATTTGCTCCATCTTTCCCCTGTATATTGGAGAAATCTACAAGTAATAGTGTATCCTCGAGATTTTTTTGTTTCGACAAATGGTCAGAATCTGCGATGATGTGGATCGATATCTCTAAAATCCGTTTTGACTTTTCCTAAGATTTTTCTCGACTTCAGGTCGGATATGATCGAAAAACAGGGGATTTATAATCCCCTGTTTTTTGATCATATCCGACCTCTTAATGCTATAACCTTAGAAGTTATAGCATTAAGAGTTATCCCTCTTTAGTTCTTAGTGACTTGGAGGTCATCTTCTTTCGGGAAGAGGAGGATGCAGCCTTTCATTTCTCTATTGTGGTTTGTTTATGCGCCGTGTTACATAATCGAAGAAGTATATTATCAAATTTACTTGTCTTCCATACTTCAGGAGGTATTTCCTCGAGGCCTGCTTTTTAATTTTTTTTTCCGGACAGCATCAAGTTCTTTCTTCGTAGACCATCCAGACAGATGTACTCTAACATCAGCGTCAGTTTCTCTTATTGATATTAATGATCAAATGCTCTTTGCAGCTGAAGTAACGTCTGTTTAGATTCGTTCCATTTAGACGTATATACAAGAGTCGATCAAAAAGTTCTAAGACTCACCTAGAAAGACGAGCCATCACTGAATATTTTTATTTCGGCAACACACTACACTTTTTATAAAACTAGGAAAACTAATTCAGATTACTGTCTTAATTTCTGTGCAGTTGAGACCCATAAAAAGTTTCAGGTGTGCGACAAATCTAAAATCGGGGTAAAACTAAGGGCTTTATGAACGACCTTCGTATATATATATATATATATATATACCATATCACTTATGCCTGCGAATAAACTTAAAAGGAATGATCCAATATTTTTAAGCATTATATATATATATATATATATACTTGAATTAAATTTCTTAAATACCTTACTTAAGGTAAAATGTATTCCCTGATGTTAACGGTTAAAAAGAAACCCATTTCTGTTCAGTGCTCCATCTGATGATCCATTTAACTAGCTGGTAAAATAAATTTATGACAGATTATATCTATTGATTTTTCTTGATATCAATGATATATATCAGTCGCTCTATTACGTTCATAAGAATGACTTTGGCATTAAACAACCCACAAAAGTTTATTTGCCACTAAATAAAGAAATCAAGCAAGATAGATAGATCGATAGACAGATAGATATGCGCATCTCCGTGTACACACTTATGAATACAATTGCATATACACACCCACATACGTACATACACATATAGATATGGAGATAAATATCTGTTAAGTCTACTTACAAGCACGTACGTGTTCATAAAATTATATTTTCCATTTTTATCCGTGATTATGGTGTATATTCTACGTGGTAGAGTATAAAGGATGGATTTTATACAGTTTTTTTTTTTTAGGGTGGCTATTGAAGTGGAGGTATAGCTGGGTGTTCGTGGGTTTGTGGTAGATATCTGTGATGAATCGGCCATTTACGTTTTTTATGAGGGTGTCAAAAATGGTAGATTTTTTTTAACTGTGTTCCATAATAAATTTTATTTTTGGATGTAGGTTTCGGAGTACGTTGTGCAATTCGTTAATATCTCCCTATGGGCATTTCCAGAATATGAAACAATCATCTAAATATACTTTCCATGACTTTGTAAATTCTCCTTTTATGCAGTGCCGTATTTTTACCCATTATTTCGTATAAATTCTCTTCTAAATATGCTAGAGTTAGGGTAGCGTATGTTGGTGCCATTTTAGTTCCCATAGCTCTTCCTAGGGTCCAGAGATGTAGCTAACGTTATCGAATCGGAAGGAATTATTATCAATTATTATTTCTATAACCTCTATGATAAATTTGCTGTTAAATCTTGGGTGTAATGTGTCTGGATATTTATCTATCTAAAATGAGATGGCTTGTTTTCCTAATTCATGGGGGATATTATTGCCAAGGTTTGTGACGTCAAATGTGACTATGAGTGTGTTGGGATCAATTTTGGGGGGAATGGAGTTTAAAAAATGTATGTTATCCCTTATGAAGCTTTTTATTTTGTTTGGGAAAGGTTATAGTAAAATGTTTATTAGTTTGCTAAGTCTGTTCGTCGGGCACGAGGGGCCTGCTAAAATGGGTCTAAATTTGATGTCATTAGGGTTTGAAATTTCTATTCATTTTAAAAATATATATCTATATCTATACGTATATATAACACTGAAAGCATTTTAGACAGTAAAATATTTATCCTATTTCTATTATATTTCCTCGGATGAATATATTCAACAAGAAAATGAAATAATAAAGATATATATATATATATATATATATATATATATATATATATATAAATGAGTTGAATTCCCAAGTAAGAAATAAAATTATATATTTATATATATATATATATATATATATATATATAATCTTATTTCCTACTTGGGATTTCTATTCATCTAAGTATATATATATATATATGTATATACACACACATTATTTTCTAGTTGAATATATTGTATGTTTAAAGATATATTGTATGTTTAAAGATATATTCTATGAAATAGAATAAAAACAGGATGAAAATTCACGACTCCAAGTTTCATGTTGTCGATTCTTAGGTGAGCTATATCAATATTGGCTCCCCTGAGGATCAGCAGCGTGAAATTCCCAGTTGTGAATTTTTATCCTGTTTTATTTTATTTTATAGAAGAAGATATGGTGATATTGCTCTGCATTTTTGCTATAGAACACTATTTTACTGATTAAAATGCTTTCAGAGTTAAATTTAAATAACTACAAGGCCGAGGTGTAGGGGAGGGCGCTACTCCTTTTCCTGGATGGCTCCACTTTACTCTCGATACGTACCTTATATTGCTGAGTGTTAAGCAAGGAGTTATCAAGTACCATTTTTAAAGTCTTTGGTGTGACGCGACCTGGGATTGAACCCAGGTCTCCCGGACCATTGGCGAACACTCTACCACTAAGCCAATATATATATATATAGTCGCAAATTGCCTCATCGCTTCACTTGTTGTCACTCAGTCAATGGCATTGTAGTTTGCTTTGCTATTGAATTAAATAACACAATCTGGTACGTCATTTTATGTACTGGTTGTAGATGGAATAATCGCCAATAACCGGTAACATTTTCATTATGAGTAAAGTTGATTCGAGTTTTCCTTTTCCAAGACTGGTTGCCTAACCTAGGCTAAAGAACGCAAATTTCCCTACTATTTATTCTTCGTTAGAGAAAACAGGCGGATCAATGCCTTTCCCCAGTTCATATGATTATTTAAAGTACTGTTGCCGCTGCTTCTGCTATTGCTGCTGCTGCTGATGATGATGATGAAAAAAGCAGCAAGTGGTTTGCATCTCGAAACAAAAGTCGAAATGTCAGCATTCCAGTGTCTGGCAACGATCACGCATTGACATTTGGGTTCCATTTCAAGAAATTTGAATTCACCCCGTAAAATTAATTACCATTATTATCTTAACTGAATAATTTTGCATAGTATTTCATCCAGTTTCAATATCAATAAATGAGACGTCGAGAATATCTAGAAATAAGACGCGGTTTTCAAGTGATAAGAAGCCGATTTTCGTAGCCTTATAAATGTTTGTTTCAAATCTTGAATTTTGAGAGTGGCATCGTAGGCATTTCAATTCAATAGAGAAAATGTGGCTCGACCAAAGAAATAATGACGTTTAATTCGTCATTTCAAGGGAGAATCTTCATTTCGTTTTTTTTTTTTTTTTTTTCGAATTGTATTATAATTTAACTGTTGTTTGAGAGTCGCACTAAAGCATCAGTCAGATTTTATTATCTATTAGTTTTTAGATAAAGCATTGTCAATAATTATCATAATTAATTTTGATAAGAATTCTCTTTAATCTTTTAATTTTTAGATGAAGCATTATCAATGATTTTTATTATCAATTTTGACCTGGATTTTGTAGTGAAGTCAAACATAGTTGTACATTTTTTAAGTAGAGGAATTATATTATAAATTGAATTACCATGACCAGAAAATCTATACAGAATAAAGAGTTAGGATGAAACTAAAATATATTACAAAAGGACAACAGAGTAGGAGTCCTGAGATAATGTAAGACAGTTATTAACCCTTAGGGGCATCTTACTCCTTCCCAGAGTATTCTAACCCCAAAGCTTTTTGTTTACGGGGTTAATCAAACTACAAATCCAAACAAAGAGAGGTTATGATTCTTATTCTGGTCTTAAAAGATTCTAGTGAGAAAAAAGAAACCATGAGGGAGTTCCACATTGCAGATGTTCCAGGAAAGAAGCTGTTGGAATGAAACATATATCCGACGTGAGGGACATTCAGAACAAACAGATGCTGCTCGCCAGAGACAGCAAACCCATGGTTATAATTGGAAACTCTCGAATAGATGGAACCGATGAATGAAGTTGATCCAATCATGTTTTGTCTTGTTTCTGTCGCTTTTTATTTCAACAGTCAGATCATTATATTTGAACTCGACGCATCCTTAGAAGCCTCAGGCTGGGCGAATCTCCGAGACGTTGTGGAAATGAGTTCGAACTCCAGTCGCTCTATTACGCTCTCTTCCGGAAAGGTATGAACATTTTCATCCCCCACCCAGCTACGTGCAACATAGTGCCATTACTATTCTTCTGCAAGGATAAATTTGGCATTGAATAATCTGCGAAGGTTTATATGCCATTAAACAAAAAAACAAAACCAAATTAGAAGCCTTACTTACTGTGATAACGACACACGTATTTTTTTTTTTTTTTTTTTTTTTTTGTCTATCTCAAAGTGAAAGATGGAGTCTAATCAGGGGTAAAGTTGTTGGACATTTCCTATGAATGTCTGTGTTTCAAATACTGATTTTCGAAGCAAGTAAGCCTTCTCTACATGAAAGTAAAACAAAAGTTAAATCTTTATTTCTCCACCATCTTGTTTTATCAAAGTCAATTATTAAGTGCGAGAATATTTTTTGCGTTTTTTAAATAATACTTTCATTCAGTTTTTAATTTTCAAAAAAGAGAATTTTTAAATTAATATTTTTAAAAAAGGATTCATGTTTGTATAATATTTAGATAAAATCATTGACACACAACAAAAACAGGAAAGGTTAAAGGAGAGAATGAGAAGATATAAAGAAAGAAGAGCAGATTTATGCGATAAAAGGTAATTTTTGTTTACATTATCCATAGTGCTTTCACGTATCCGGCAAGTTTGGAATCGGATGAGGCATTGTTAGTTAATAATATTTTTTGTTGCCAAGGGTACAGCAACAATATCCTTCCTAGCACGTTCATATTGTATTTGAAAATACCCGGATAATGAGTGAAACGTTGCACTTAAAATTAAAGTACATTTAACGCCAGCTTCAGGTTTCCCAATCAATTTTTCTCCCACCTCTTATATATAAATAGGAAAGCGTAGACAAAGAGTCAACCTCATCCAGTGGCGTGTGTACGATGTGTATATGCTACCCTAACTCAGATGTATATGCTCTATCATTAATAATCATCACTCTTTATTCATAAATGTCCGGCCCGGGAGACCTAGGTTCAATCCCAGGTCGAGTCATACCAAAGACTTTAAAAATGGTACTTGATACCACCTTGCTTAACACTCAGCATTATAAGGTACGGTTCAAGGGTAAAGTGGAGCAATCCTGGGAATGGAGTAGCGCCCTCCCCTACACCTTGGTGTAGTAGCTATCGAAAAGGGAGCCTTCGGGTCACCCTCGACTATGGTCGCTAACTAACTTATTCATAAATATTACAAACTATATGTGTGTGTGTTTGTATGTGTGAATCGACCATTTCAAAAATTTTAGATTTTTAGTACAATCGGTATACGAATAATCGTAATCTACTGTAACTAAAAGTTTCTCGGTTTAGTTACCAATCTTCAGAGTAAAAAAAGTTCACTCCAACCGGGGTATATATAAAAGTGGACTGAAAAGTCTATATGATGACGTCATATTTCCTGTTGATGACAATTTCTACAAAGGGGATCCAAGCACTGCTACACCGATGGAAGCAGTGCATGAACCACAAGGGGGACTATGTTGAAAAATGAACATTTCATGAGGGTATCTTGGTCAGCCTATGAACGTTTCAGCTGGCTCATGTTTTCATGTAGTTTCTCAGACATCTCATTTAGATACAAATTCACCTGAAAATCGGCAACATGAAACTCAATCATGAGTTTTTATTTTGTTTTATTCTATTTCATAGTTGAAAATTATATATAGTTTTAAGCAACGTCATTACTATAAGAGCCGTAACCTCTTCTTTTTGTATGAATAGAATTAAAATGAATTGCGTCTGAATGTTTAATTCTGAGCGCAGATGACTAAGCGGACAAGTTATGAAAAAGTACAGAATCTAAAACATCTCAAAAATTCCAAAATCTGGGATGAGTCCCCCCACCACATCCACCCATTCACCCATTAACATCTCCAAATATTATTATCTGTTGATTAAAAGAAAAGAAAAGATGAGAAAAAATTAAAATATTACACGAAATCGTCACGAAATTATATCACGTAGTTTTTGTTAATTCCGTTCGTACAGTGTTTAACTCAGTTTTTTAACAATGGTATCATAAGAAAAAAAGGTCATACCTCATCAAAAACTGTTTGATTTACAAAGAACTGTTTGAATAATTTTCAAGTTATTTTTATCATTAAAAAGATAAAAGTCTTGAGAAAAACACAAAGGTTTTATTAAATCTTACAATTTACTCAATATCGGATATTCTATATACAATTCCAACTAAAATTGCAGGAATTATTAGGGTTAACCCGAGAAGGTGGAATCTGTCCCTCATCTTATCCTCATGTCTTACTGTAAAAAATCCCATGTATTCCCATTATTCCCAGTGACAAACTATTTCTGTTCAACATAAAAAGAGACCGTTTCCTGTTTGAATCTTTGTTTAAATTACCCCAAAGCATTGGGACAATGTCTATCCCAGATTGGCGTCTGTTTGAAAAATGAAGTCTCATATGGCCAGTTTTTTGTAGCCGTGAGCAGGGTTAGAATTCCGGAGAGGTTTTTAAAATCCGAAATGCATTGGGTGCTGAAAATTATTATTAATATCATCATTATTATTATTATTAGTTACTCCTTTGCGAGTTTTTCACACCAGCGTTAGCTGATGGTTTCTCGCTGGAGTTTGAGTGACAGTATCCTCAATTCTCCAGAACACTTCTCAGTATTCTGGCCGATCTTGATAATGCTGTAGTCTGGATGGTCTCAACTTGTCCTCTTATTTTCAAGTCTTTCAGTTCCTTTGTCAATCCTTTGGGGATTATCCCGAGTGCACTAACCACAATTGGTATCACCGTCACCTTCGTGTTCCATAGTTTTTTTTAGTTCTCCAGCAAGGTTTAGGTACTAATCTCTCTTTTCGCTTTCTTTTATTTTTACTTTGTGGTATGCCGGTTCTCTTTTTTTTTATTTACTATCACAAGGTCTTGTATCTCAAAATCCCAGAGAAGTTTGTGCGTCTCATTCTCCAGGATGGATTCCGGGTTGTTCATATACCACTTATTTGTATGGTCAAATTTAAATTTCTTGCACAATTCCCAGTGGATTACCTTTCCCACCCAGTCGTGTCAAGTCTTATACTCTTTTTGCGATGATTTACCCAATACTTACTATTTTGTTGCGTTTTTTCTATTTTTGCTTTAACGTAATTTGTCTTTTTAGCGTTATTTTGTACTGCTATTAGAATAGATTCAGTTTCTCTCTTAAGGTTTCCCTTTCCTAGCTATGTTGAAGTCTTCTCATGTGAGATTTCACTTGTTTGTCGCTTGAAATGTCCATACGGTTGTTTTTCTTCCCATTTTTGTTTTCTAGTTATTGATGTTCCGTTGATCCTTATGTTGTTAGTGTTGTTTCTGGTGGCTGTAATTAGTCTTTCTTTGCTCTTTTTCATGTTGTCTTCGCGATTTCTTATCGCTGTATCGACGCTATATTCAATGCTGGCAAGTCCTCTACCACCTTTTTTCCTTGACGCGTATAGTCTGTCTATATAATCTCTGCGATGTAAGGCTTTACGCATCGTCATTAGTTTTATTGTTCTCTGGTCCATTTGTAGAAGTTCTTCCCTCGTCCACTTTATACTCCTAGCGAGTTTTTCACACCAGCATTAGTTGATGGTTTTTCACCTGAGTCTGAGAGACAACCTGACTTTTAAGGTCTCCAAGACGCTTTCAATATCATGGCCAATCTCGACAATGCTGTAAACTGGATTGTCTCAATTTATACCTCGATTTCCAACTCTTCTAGTCCTCTTTCCAAACCTTTAGGACCGTTCTAAGAACACCTATTACAATTGGTTCCACATGTTCCCCTATTTTCTTTGTTCTTAGGCAAGATATATGTACTTGTCTCTCATTTAGTTTTCTTTGATTTTCAATGTGATCCTCTGGGACGACAAAATCAATTATACAGTAAGTTCTCTTCTTTTGTTGTTATGATTATTCTTTTAAAATCTTTCTTCTCATCGTGGCCTCTGATCAACGAGAATCCAAAATGAAGACAAACGGGAATAAGAAGATATTTTTTTATCAGATTAACCCAAAAAAGACAGATGGAGTTACCTCGATAAGTTTCAGAAGCACATTTACCCAATGCTAAGTTTTTAATCTAAAAAATCTTCTTACTGCTCCCTACCCCTAATATATTAATATGGGATACAGAACAGGATGTTCTCGATATTCAAATTTACAACGCCGATTGTTCAACCGCAAACAGGATATGTGCATTTTCACAATTGCTTCTCGTCTAGACAGACCTAACAATTGAGCTCAAAACGAAGTGTTCCCAACTTCTCTCTCTCTCTCTCTCTCTCTCTCTCTCTCTCTCTCTCTCTCTCTCTCTCTCTCCATATATATATATATATATATAATAAAACTCAACGCTGTGTGTGTGTCTCTACATCTGTATAACGAAAGGGAATACAAGATATATAAAAGCAAAGTAAATTTACTTTCCAGTTCGATTAGAAGGCTTAAAAGGGGGCAAACGCCCCAGGTGAAAATTCAGATACCTCCGATTTGGATGAAAATAAAAACTAAGTAAAGTCGATTTTCAAAATTTCACCATCTTACAATAATATTTACCCCCCCCATGAGATTCATAACACAGCGCAGAGTCCCGTTGAAAGTGTGTATACAACTAGTTTTCATGGAAGATACATAAAAACAAAGTATGTATTCTAATGTAAAATTTTACGAGAAAGACAATGAGCAACATGAAATTCACTTTTCAGTGCGATTCGGGGGGCTAAAAGTGGGTAAACACGCCGGTGAATATTTAAATACCTCTGATTTTAATTAAATTAAAATCATATTGCTGATGTTCACAGGAAGTCAGGATCTTCATCTAGGAGTGTAAACCGATTTGATTCTTGACAACAATGAAAAATGCTGAATCACATATTTCAAGTGTTAACTGGTTTGATAAATCCTTATGTTTCAGAGTTTTAATTATTTCTCATTTTCTTTTCAAATTGCTTTACTTCCTATATTTTTAAAAACATATTTATATCTTTATGCCACCATGTCCTTGATATAAAGTTTGTCGGCTTCATACTTGAAGTAAGTATCATAAATAGCTATGATAATATACTGTGATAATATATCTTTAATTGTTATTGTTAGTTGTGATTCTTGAATAAACATTGCAATATGTATATCTTTACATTTTTCCTCGATCTTTTATATAATTGCATATTACAGGCAAAAGCCGCAGTCTATATAATGGCAGTTTCAATTCATAAACCAGTATATTGCGATAAAGAATAAGAAGTTCGAACGCAACCATGATTATATCTGGTTTAAAGGAAGCACTTTTTTACACAAAACTAGCATTCCTTTCTTTTGAGTTACAAGATTTATTATCTACATGATTGTTAACAATATTTTTTATTCATAAATTAGTGTACGACTAGTATACAATTTTTGAAGCTTCTTTCTGAACCCACTCAACAACGAGTATTTCTGCTAATATATATATATATATATATATAGAGAGAGAGAGAGAGATGCTTTTTATTTGCTGATTTAAAGTTTCTTACAGCCCATATACACTATTCAGTCTTATCGTTGGTACGAGATATTTGAACGAAGTTCAAACATGTAGAAGATAAACTCTCATGACTACTAATTCCTCTCTTTGTGAGTGGGACATAGAATATGCTCACTGCGGAGGGGCAAGCCCTTCCCCTTCAAAAGAAGAAACCGATGAACTCTGATGAATATTTAGTACCCTTTCATTGACATTACCTCCAGGTCCATTCTTACCTGGAGCCGTAGTATCTCTTATGTTCCAATCGATGGGTCAAATAGATCTGTTTAAAATTATCTGTATTTGAGAGGAATGCTTGAAACCATGTGTGTGCACATTATTTGTATAAAAAATAGTTATTTTACCCTATAATTGTTTACAAAGAATTGGTGTTAGATTGGTTTGGTTTCGATTTTCTTTATTTAATAACATATCAACCTTCGTGGGTTATTTAATGCCAAAGCCATCCTTGTCGAAGGACAGTAGTGATACTATTTTACCCATAACTGATGAGGTGGGATAAGAGGGTTTATACCTTTCTCTAGGGTATTAGTTCGAAAGTGAATACAATAGCGGAACTGCAGTTCGAACTCATACTCTCGAACTTGCAGTCTGACACGTTAACTACGTGACCATGAGTAATCCTCTTTTCTTAAAGAATAACATCAATTATCTAACAAGCTTTTAACGATGAATTGTCAAATAAAAAGTGAGATTTAAAGAATAATTAGAAATATAACAAATTGTAAATATAAATAATTATTGTAATCAAATATTTAAAAATAAAATTACGTCATTAAATGATCCATAAGGAGTTGATATGTCGTTGAACAAAGAAAACAAACCAAACCAAATGTATATATTTATGTAATTTCTTCCTTTTCTTTTTTTTTCTTTTTTCTTTTTTGTATTATTCACTTAGCCTTGTTCAGTCAAGTGCATTGGTCACCCATGTAAGTACTTAACAGATTCATCGTTGCTTAAGTTTTCTATTTGCTTTTTTTTTTATTAGTTACTAACCCTTACTTAATCGGGTACACAGGCTTTCTCAGGTTGCTCATAGTACTTGCTGTTATTAAGTGGTCACTCATCTATGTACTGAACAGGCTCATCGTCGCCCAACTTCAGTGACCATTTGTGAACTAGTGCTTTCAAAGTGAGCTTAAGTAGTCCGACTCTCACAGAGCTGTCAGGTTTATGGTCTAAGCCACCTTTGAAAATAGCTGAGACGTTTTTGGCCCTCTTCACCGGTACGCACAAGGGATCTCAGCTTTATAAAAATAAATAAATAGAAAGAGCCTGTGTCGAAATCAGCCTATAAAGAAGAGGCAAGGTAAATAGCCGAAAGATTCGAGACTATTCGTTCTGGCCAACTCAGTAACATTTCTATCTTCGAAGTTACCTCAGTAATGCTTGTTACAACAAATCCACTAAACAATGAGTTAACGAATTTTAAATCAGGTCAAAAGGTTTTGTTGCCAGTTTAATGACTACAGGGTTTATAGCCGTGTAGAAATAACAATGGAAGAATTCGGCGGAGACAATTAATATTGCGATAGTAGGCTGAGGTGCAGGAGTGGATAATGCAGGAATACTAAACAAGATGTTTTCGATTTTCATACTCACATAGCCGATTGCCTGACAGCTGCCTAGACTTTCAAAACTGTTTGGATTTCAGACAATGAAACTCAAAACGAGTATCTCTCTATCTGTCTGTCTGTCTCTTTCTCTCTGTTCCCTCCACTCCTTCTCAGTGTTCTTTCTTAGTTGCCTTAAAAATTTCCTCACTCCATTCAATCTTATCGCTGGTGCCAGATATCTGAGCAAAGTTCAAACTTAGAGAAGACTAACCCACGTGATCCACTGTTCCACTTACTGACCAATGATTGCATTCTTTTGACAACACTTCCTTGGATCTTCTCCTCTTCTTTCTCTTTCTTTTTTCTATCTACACTATACCAATTATCATGTTAAGCCACATGCCCAAACACGTTTTCCTATTAAACATACTGTGACGCGAAAGGTTTATGACGGCAAATTGACTAAAATCCCAAAACGGGGTTTTATTTTCGCACGTGTGAAGACGGGGCAGGTTGGCACTTGATCCCTTATAGAATAAGTCCTCGTTCAGAGTTTTTCTCTCAGGCATATAAGAACTGGAATATTATGTGAGGGATTAATTTAGGGCTAGACTGACCGCCGCTGGCAAGGGGTTCCAAATTTCACACTATCCACACACCCACCAGGTCACTTTCCTTCCTCCCCCGAGACAATGGAAGATATGGACCTCTAGGTTGAGAAGTAATAATATTATATTGTAGTAGTCGGCAACTTCGGTTTCCCGTGTGATATTTTAAAGGAATTTATAGGACAATACTAAGCAAGATAACATAAGGCGAACAGAAGCTGAAAAAGGAAATGTGACACAACAAATTCGTAGCAGAACTGCAAAGAACAACTTCGACCACGTGGTAACATTAAAATACATGAATCCTTTACTATACAAAGAGATACACTTTCAAAGTGTCAAATATATAATAAATGGACAGTCCACGAACATAAATGTCTTTCTTCTTTTCTTTTCTTTCGTTTTCCTTCAAATTGAGAGAGAGAGAGGGTGGTATATAAAATTTGGGTATAAAGGAGAAATAGTCCCAAAGTTACTTATCTTATTTTTCGACGGGGTTCCATTGGAGAATCTTTCTTCTTTCACGGGCTAATAGACTTTATGCTGTTTTTAATACTGGCTTGAAGAACTCGGGTCCCTCGTGTCTCAGATATTCTTTTGTCTTCTACCCGGAATACTGGCTTTGGTTCGTCTGCCCGCTACGAACACTGCCAAATAACTCCCTCTTACTATCTATTTCCGCTGACGGGAAGGAGCCCCCACTTCCGTTTGGGGGTCCCAGCCAATCATTTGGCTTCTCTCTCCCCCCCTGGTCAGGCGATTTTGTTAGGGCTACTAGATGTCACCCAAGTCAGGTTACTGAGTACAGACAGGTTGGTCTTCACCCTGACCTACATTCTTTCTTAACGGTTTGCCACTGTTCATTCCGACGGGAGGATAGTATTAATCTTATTTCTATCGTCTCCGTGGGATATCACGTGACAATACTAATTTAGAAAGTATCAGTATTGGCTTCTTTTTACTTTTTTAATCAGCGGCACAGGTCTGTTTACCTCTCTTGAAAGTGTCACACTTCAAGCATGTACTCTTTATTTACTTTTCACTGTAATACACCTGGTGAAGGCATGAATCTATCTCCTCTAAGTTATGGATAAATAATAGAGTAGACGGGACTCTTTAGCCTTGGTATGAGAACCTGTCAAGGGGGAGGAAAACTTTAAATTCAAACCCCGCTTAAAAATCGAAGCATCCTGCTCATAATGGAGGAGATGGCAATTGCATATTTTTTATTTTATCTGAAAATAAACAATCATGTTTTCCCGCTTTTCTTAATTATTAACGGAATCTGAGATTGTACAAGTTTTTTCCTCTTTAGTTCCTGATATAGGTATGTAATTGTCACCAATTAGTATATTCACAAACCAGAATCTGTCTTAGAAAAATGAGTGGATTTTGTGATACAACAGGATCACCTAACATCAGCCAGAATACCAGGCCTAGTGATAATTAACGAAGAAAACAAAGAGAACTTGTCGTCTAGTTTACTTTGTTGTTCCAGCGGACCACAGAGAGAAAATAAAGGAAAGCAAAAGATAGATAAATACTTGGACCTTACCTGAGAACTAAAAAACAAACTGTGGAATATACGGGTTACGGTGAAACCAATTGTAATTGGTGCCTTTGGAACAGTCTCCAAATGATTGGGAAGAGTTGGAAATCAGAGAAAGATTCATGACCGTTCAAATAACAAAAATGTTGAGATCAGACAGAATACTGAGAAAAATTCTGGAGACCTGGGGAGACTTGTTGTCTCTCAGACTCCAGTACAAGCCCACTAGCTACGATTTATAAAAGAATTAATTTTTCCTCAGTCGATTGAACAAAAATATCTCATATCTTCTTGTTTTTGAGACTTGTCTAAAAAAGGACTTGTTCCATCTCTAAAGTGAGTGGGTTTTTGTAAACAATACGTCTGTTCCTTTATCACTGAGACCAAGAGACAACCTGTTTATTCGATCACCTTCTCGAGGGGTGGCAATGGAATAATAATTATATTTCAGGAAACAATAACGCGAGGTAAAACTAGAAATGTTAAAGGAAAGTGGCGCTACTCAAAAATAAAGAAAAAAGGAATTACTTTTAAGTTATGAGTAAAATATTCTTTTCGGTCCTTTCATTTATTTGTTTAATGATTTTATTTCGATTGTATTGCATATATGAAAATAAATATTCATTTAAACATATATGTAACTCGTAAATAAAACATTAAAAATGTTATGTAGATTTTTAATCCTTGGTAGTTGTTTCTAATAAAATTGTGGAATTTCCATACGTTCTGCTAGCTATTATTTCACTCTTTGTGAGTGTTTCACACCAGCATTAGCTGGTTGTCTTTCACAAGAGTCGAAGTGACAGCAAGACTTCTTTGGTCTCCAGGACTCTTCTAAGTATCCTAGCCGATCCTAACAATGCTGGGGTCTCGATAGTCTCAATTCTTCTCTGATCTCCAATTCCTCCAGTCTTTTAGGGCGCCAACTACAATTGCTATCACAGGCACCTTCATTATTCACAGCTTTTTCAGTTCTCTAATAATATCCTAGTATTTGTTTATATTTTCCCTTTCTTTCATTTTCACTCTATGGTCCGCTGCCTTGCTAGTTTTTTTCTGACCATTTTAAACCCGTGGTTTTCACAGAAGGCTTAGTAACAATCTTCTAGGGTCTCAAGAACTCATCTAAGTATTTTAGCTGATTTTAACAATGCTGTGGTCTGGATGATCTCCTTCCTTCCTCTTATATTCGTTCCCTTAATCTCTTTTTCGGGTCTTTGAGAATCGTTCCAAGGGTACCCACCATTATTGGTATCACCGTCACCTTCACATTCCACGGATTTTTCAGTTCTCTATCAAGATCCAGATATTTGTCTTTCTTTTGCTTTCTTTCATTTTCACTCTGGTTCGCTGGAACGTCATTATCCACTTGATGAAAAATTCTTTTCTTCTTGTTAATTAATAATAGGTCTTGTTTACTTTCCACGATTCGGTGGTTTGTTTATACCTCAAAGTCCCAGAAAATTTAATGCGCCTCATTCTTTTTAACAGATTCTGGTAGAATGGTCAAGTTATAATCTCTTGAACAATTTTCAATTTATTATCGTACCAAGTCAATTGTGCCTATTCTTGTCTTTCTTTTGAACAAATTTGCTGCATTCGCTTATGTTATTAACTGTTTCAACCCTGTCACCATATAACCTACACTTACTATTCCGAGTTTTTCACGCCAATTATAACTGGTGGCCTTTACTGAAGTCTGAGTGACCACAACTATCCAGGACTCTTCTAAGTATTCTAGCTGATCTAAACAGTGCTGTGATCTGGATGATATCGATTCTTCCACATATTTCCATTTTCCTCTATATTTTTCTTGGTATTGTTTCTAAAACTCCAACTACCATTGGTATTACTATCACCTTCATATTCGACAATATATTTAACTCTCTGGCAAGGTCCAGGTATTTATCCAGTCTACCAGTTGACATGTTCGTTTCTATTTGTTGACCTTAAATAGATGTCGTCTTCTAACACAAATTGGGTGATCCATTTTTATCAAAAAATTCTTGAGAATTTTCTAGGTCTCATTTTCTGGGACAGTTTCTGTTTTGTGCATTTAATCGTTTTCAAAATTTCCATTGGATCACCTTTGACCCTGTTCTTTCTGGGCTAATTTAGTGATTTTGCAAATTATGTTATTTACTCTCTCTCTCTCTCGTTCTCTCTCCCTCTCTGTCTGTCTGTCTGTCTGTCTGTCTCACTCTCACTCTCTCTCTCTCTTCACACACACATAACATTACAATTGGTATAAACGTTACTTTCATGTTCCACAGTTTTTTCAATTCCCTAGCAAGGTCGAGGTACTTATTCTTCTTTTAACTTTTATCAATTTTACTCTGGAGTAAAGCAAAGTCCACAATTTTGCAAGTTCTCTTTTTTTATTGATTATTATAAAGTCTGGTCGTCTGACAGAGATTAGGTGATCCGTTTGTATGTCAAAGTCCCATAGGAGTTTGTGAGTCTCATTCTCCGAGACAGATGCTGGGTTGTACATATACCATTTTTTCGTCTGGTCAAATTTAAATTTCTTTCACAATTCCCAGTGGATCACCTTGCCCACCCAGGCATATCTACTTTTATATTCTTTCTGAGCTAATTTGCTGCATTCGCTTATTATGTGATTGATCATTTCGTCTCTATCACCACATAACCTAGATCTGCTGTTTTGCTTTGATATGATTGGTTCTTATGGCGTTGTTCTGTGCTGCTAGTAGAAGAGATTCAGTTTCTCTCTTAAGGTTTCCCTTTCTTAGCCACGTCTACGTTTTCTCGTGTGAGATGTTGCTTATTAGTCGCTTAAAACGTCCATAGAGTTCTTTTTTTTCTATTTTTTATGGTGATTGTCGTTCTGTTAGTCTTCTTGTTGTCAGTATTGTTTCTAGTGGCTATAATCAATCTTTCTCCGCGCTTTACTATATAGTCTTCAAGTCGTTGTATCGATGCGTAAACGTTGTCTTCAATGTTGGTAAGTTCTCTTCCTTCTTCTTTTCCGGAACCATATAGTCTGTCAACGTCATCTCTGGGATGTAATGCCTTATGCATAGTCATTAGTTTTCTTGTTCTCTGGTCCAATTGCTTAAGTTCTTCTCTGGCCCACTTCAAGAATGGTCCCGAATATCTTATGAAGGGGACAGCTCAGGTATTTATCTCTTTGATAAGGTTCTTGCTATATAATTTTGTCTCGTGCAGCTTTCTTGCTCTCCTGAGATACTCTTTTGAGATTTTTTCTTTCATTTCCACTTATTTGATGTCAGCTTTCAATATTCTCAAGTATTTGTACGTTTCCTTTTCTCTGGGCGTTCTAATTTTTTCTTGATTTAGCAATTTAATCCCTTTCGTCATGTGTCGTTTTCCACAATTCATTATTAGCATGGCTCATTTTTCTAAGTCAAATTCTATCCCTATGTCCTGACTGTATATTCTCACTGCGTGTATTAGGGTTTCCAATTATTTTTCATTTTTGGCGAACAGTTTGATATCGTTCATGTACATTAGGTGATTTATCTTTTCCTGCGATTTAATAAGTTTATATCCAGCTGTGCATTTTCTGAGTATGTGGTTGAGCGGCATCATCGCAATTATAAATAGTAATGGTGATTGTGCATCTCCTTGGAATATACCTCTTTGGATCTTTGTTTCAACTAAGCTTTTCCCTCCTGCTGTCAATTCCCCTCTCCAGGTTTTCATGGTGTTCTCGATAAAGTTTGTGACCTCATCTGATATTATATACATTTCTAGACAGTTTATAACCACGTTGCATTATATTTTGATTCGACGTTTTTATCATGGTGGTATATTGTGGCGATACGAGACACGGGGATTTTACTCCTTACTAGTTTGTTCACTGAAGTCAGAGTGACAGCAAGTCATATCAGGTTTCCATGACTCTCCCAAGTATCATAGCTGTTTTTGTAGTGTTGGGGTCTGAATGATCTCTATTCTTCCTCTGACCTTCCGGTTAGTTTTTAGAGGTTGAAATGTTCCACGAGCTTCAATATCATTATTATCATTTTAATCCTTACAAGTTTTTCACATCAGCTTTAACTAATGTTTCACTGTGACAGCAAGTCTCTTCAGTTCTTGAGAACTTTTTGAAATATCCTCGCTGATTTTAGTGGTGCAGTTGTCTGGATGATTTCAATTCTTCCTTAAATCTCCAGTTCATTGAGTCTCTTTTCAAAGTTCTTGGGATCTGTTTGAAGAAACCATATTATTATCATTATTATCATTTAGTCCACACAGTGACATCTTTGCAACAATTAACAAAAGTCTCCAATCACTGTTAGAAGAAAACGTAAAAGAATTGATTGATGTTTTTTGTTTTTTGTCTTCTTTAATTAAAAGGTGAAATGATAGAAGAAAATTGAATGACGGTTGTAACAAATGAAGGAACCAGAATGCTCAGCTATTAAATACGATAAAAATAAAAATAAAAATATTTTGCACTTTGTCTGTTATTAGTTTATTTATCGACTGTTAAAAAACCAAAATTAACTTCCTTTAAATATGTTAATTTCATAATTTTTGCCCGGACTCTTTTGTATAATGTTCTTTTTTGTTTATATGTTTTTCTTTGATTTTATTCCTTTCTTTTTCTTTTTTTCCCCAGTCGGCTAGGACTGTAGAATGCACCTCTGCGGAGGGGTAAGACCCCCCACCAACGAGTATCCTGATATGACACTAGACAATCTGATGGTGAGGTTCCAGTAATGCTGGAGTTTTGAGGAATGTGGAGCACCTCTTCATTGTCATTGCTCCCAGCTCCACTCTGGCCTGGAGTGATAGCAACTGATAGGGCCCTATCTATGGGTTAAATAGAACTAAACTGCGTACTTATGCTAAACTTAATTGTTTGAAATAGAACTGTTTTGACATTTAACTGTGTGTAAACAAAATCTATACTTATACTAAACTGAATTGCTTGAATTAGAACTGTCGGACTAAACTGAATAGCTTGAAATAAGTGTTTTGATCATTAAACTGTGTGTTCATGCTAAGCTGAATTGTTTAAAATGAACTGATTATTTGTATATAAATGGATTTGGCATTAAATAACCTACAAAGGTTGATATGCCATAACACCCAAGCAAGCAAGTAACCGATCAACCTTTCTTTTTACAAGAGAAATGTTCTAAAGGCGTCGTGGCCTAGTGGTTATCGACGTTAAAACGGGACTCAGCAACCAGATTTCAAATCCTGGGGGAAGCTATTTTTCGTTTCCTTTTATTTCAATGCCCTCGAGAAAGGCATGAATTCATCTCTTCTCCACTCTATCCCACTCTTCGACTATGAGTAAATTGTTGGGCCGACTGGGCCCTCTACCCTTGCTACGACAACCGGTCTTGTAGAAGGTAAACTCTGAATTCAAACCAGCTGTGCTCCACCAAAAAAATGAACTTGTATCGCATCCTGCCAATGAAGGAGGAATTGAGTAAATGGATACCAAATAAAAATTCGGTACTTTTTGGCCCACCCAACAAACTTTTGCATTCAGTGAGTTGAAAAAAAAAACATTCGGTCTACCAAGTTAAACAATGTGACGATCGCTGATATTATCATCAGTACAAATGCACCCGACTTCCTGAACACATACATTCACAAATACCATTGTTCTTTTTACCATATTCTCTCTCTCTCTCTCTCTCTCTCTCTGTGTGTGTGTGTGTGTGTGTGTCTATCTGTCTGTCTATCTGTCTGTGTGTGTGTGTGTGTGTGTCTATCTGTCTGTCTATCTGTCTGTCTGTCTCTCTCATGATCATATCTTCACAAATACTATGGTTCTTTCTCTCTCTTACCATATTCCCTCTCTCTCTCTCTATATATATATATATATATATATATATATTTCTCATGCACACACATTCACAAATACTTTCATTCTTTTGACCATATTCTCTCTCTCTTTCTCTCTCTCTCTCTCTTATGATCATATCTTCACAAATACTGTGGTTCCTTCTCTCTTTTACCATATTCTCTGTCTCTCTCTCGCTCTCTCTCTCTCTATATATATATATATATCTTTCTCATACACACATATTCACAAATACTATCGCTTCCCCCATTTTACCATATTCATTCTCCCTCTCTCTCTCTCTCTATATATATATATATATATATATCTTTGATAGAAAAATGACAGATAAAAAATGTTATCGTCGTCATTGCGCATAAGGGTTGAAAACGTAGTCTCTTCAGCATAACATTTTCAATAGATGTCAAGTGTTATAATCCTTACGCAGGTGGAAGGTATTTTTCCATGATTTCATTCTCCTATTGACACTCGTGTGGTTGCAGTAGTATCATCGTCGATGATTTTTTTTTTTCCTGTTAACTATCACGTTTGTATCAGAGTAGTTTGTGCCTCTTATTCTCCAGGACGGATTCTGGGTTGTGCATATACCTCTTGTTCGTATGATCAAATTTAAATTTCTTGCACAATTCTCAGTGGATTTACTTTTCCACCCAGCCATGTCTAGTCTTATACTCTTTTTGCGCTAATTTGCAGCATTCGCTTTTTATATATGATTGATCGTTTCGTCCCTCTCACTACATACCCTAAACTTGCTATTTTGTTGCGTCTTATCTATTTTTGCTTTAACGTATTATTTTTATAATCACCAGTGTACGAGCTTTTCGCACAAGTAATAGATGGTGGTCCTCTTCCGCTAGAACACTAGAACGCAAGAACTCAGTACTTAGATGGGTGACCTCTTAGGAAGAGCAGGTACTGTAAGCAGCCCTGTGGTTTGTTTCTAGACGAACTAAAGCAAGACTAAGATTTCCTCAAAAAGTGGCATGACCTAATATGAGTTATGGCACTTCGGTTATGATCCTGAAACAAAAGCCAGCCTTCCCGACAGAAATCGTCTCAGTGTCCGATTAAGATGCAGCAAAGTGGAAGCAATATCACGATCCTGTGTATATACAAATATATATATTATTTCTTTTTCCAAAAAAAAATCAACAATCGGTCACATTAGGATAATTATCCTAATGTGATTGATTGTTGGTTTTTTGTTTGTTTTTTTGTTTGTTTTTTTTTTGTTTTTTTATTGTTTTTTTTCATCTATTTGCTCCGTGGATTTTATTTACATTGAGCTCTTTACCAGGAATATTTAAATTTGATATTCTATTTTTGAATATTCTATTTGTCCAGGTTGGAATTATTCCCTATTTCGGATTTACTGGATTGAATAATATCTTATATATATATCGATCAAATACGTCAACTCCACGCGATGAATGTGCTCATTGAAAATACTCATTGATTACATGAAATATCTACTAATCTGTGGCTTGGTTCCATCAACGTTCTCGACAATGGCCAACGAAAGTCGAAAGTTCATTTACTCGGGCCGAAACATTTCAGACAATTATTAATCAGCCTTCATTTACATTTGTAACATGTCACTCACGAATAAGAAAAGATTAATAAAAAAAACAAAAACTCCACACTAAATCCTTGTCAGTGATATATATATATATATATATATATATATATATATATATATATATATATGCAAAACTCTTCGAATAAATTGAGCACTCTGGTATCTGGTAAGGCAAAAATGTAAACAAACGAAAGCTACAACATAATGCCTAATAATTCCCGAGCTGACGTGGTTCGCTAGCAAGCTGAGCAGTAAGATACAAAGTCTTTTGATACAACGAAACAATGTCTGTGGATGACAATATATATGCTCCCCCACGGAGGTTGAGCACTCTGGCGAAGGAATTTACGTCTGCAACTCGCATAATGCAAAGCTCATCGAATGAATTGAGCACTGGTATCCGATAAGGCAAAAATGTAAACAACCGAGAGCTACTACATAATGCCTCATAATTCCCGCCTTGACGTGGTTCGCTTGATGGCTGAGCGATAAGATACCAAGTCTAACGTAAAGCTGGGCGGGTTTCAATCCCAACTTCAAGCATCCTACGGGTCTAGTCACACTGAAGAGTTGTGATACAACGAAACAGTCTGTGTGTGGATGAATATATATATGTATATATATATATTGGTTGAGAGATGTAGTAAATAAAAAACGACTGCAGCTGTGGCAAAAGACGAGTTGTAATTTCATCATGATAATTCCCTTTCCTATTTTCCACATTTACTTTGAAACGGATAAAGGCACCAATGTTCAAGGCGGACCATTTTTTAAGTTAATATTAGATGCCTGTATACTTTCTCAACCAACCTTGTACTGTGATCTGGGTAATTTAAATTCTTAGGATTTCAAATTGTTTCAAACTTTGAAGGACTGTTTCATAATACTCTAATACAATGGCTGTTTGTGTCATCTTTATATTCAACAAAAAATGAAAACATGTACAGAAAATAAGCTGTTACAAAAACTACCATAAGATATTTAATGTGTCAGCAGATTTAGAGACCATTTAAAAGTTGAAAAAAAATTACGCTAATTATAGCTTTTCAAAATTTTTACATTTGTTTTCGAAATTGTGTTTAACTTTTCGCTATAAATTTTTTCCTGCCCAAAAAGAGTGTTCTGGATATGACACTAAACTGCATCCAGTGGTGAAGCTCTGAAGGGGGTGCAGTTACCCGTTTGTTGTCATTATTCCCAGGTTCACTCTGACCTAGAATGGTTGTCCCTGTTAGTGCCTCATCAATGAGTCAAATAGGTATGTTTGAAAATTATTAGTATTAGTTAGAAATACTTGAAACCATATAACTGATAAGTAGATAGATAGATTTGGTTGGTTTGGTTTCTTTGTTTAATGACATATCAACCTTCGTGAGAGTAAAAAGGGACTTCATAAATATTCCAAGGGTATTAAACCGAAAGTGAACGTAACTGCGCGAGTTGAGTTCGAACTCACTTACTACGTTGTTGCAGTCCAGCATGTTAGCTACTACGCCCCAGATAGATAGATAGATGCGTTGAATATGAACTAAAATTAAAAATAAATGAAATTACAACTTCCTTTTTTTTTTTTTTTTTTTGTCTCATTGACGAAAGTTTAAATATATCCTAGTTCAAATTGATTAGAATTAAACAACATGTCTCCACGAATCATTGTCTGCTTCTTTCAATTAAAAGTAATTACAGATTAGCATACATTTTTTTTAATTTGCTATTACCACCCTGTCGGCTGGGGCGGTAGAATACACCGACTGCACCTCTGTAGAAGAATAAGACCCCTCCCCACTTAATAATGAGTCACCAGGAATAGAGCTTTGGGGAATGTGGAGTATCCTTTCATTGCCATTACTCCCAGGTCTAC
Source organism: Sepioteuthis lessoniana (assembly GCA_963585895.1). Classification (NCBI taxonomy): domain Eukaryota; kingdom Metazoa; phylum Mollusca; class Cephalopoda; order Myopsida; family Loliginidae; genus Sepioteuthis; species Sepioteuthis lessoniana. The sequence continues at coordinate 34,660,233 of OY757919.1, read as the reverse complement.
TCTGGCCCTGAGTGGTTGTATCTGTTAGGGTCCTATCTACGGGTCAAATAGAATTATTTAATCATTTACTATATTTAAAAAAAATTAACTGTGTAAACAAAGGATTGATATTAAATTGGATTATTAGTTTCAGGTAGCAATACTTGAAACTATTTAACTATGTGCAAACAAATGAATTCTAACAAGTTTTAAAATGAACTTACCCACAAACTATTCTCTTTACAAATCACCCACCCACCCACCCACACACACACACACACACACACACACACACACACAAATAAGCAGGATTCGGCATGAAATAACCATCAAGGGTTAAATGCCATTAAACCAAATGACCTAAATGCGATTCTACAAATTTCAGTGCAAATTTAGCATGTGGTAAAATAGGATCTTAATTACCAGGATTTCACAGTTGACCGTGAAAAAAAATGGACCTACTTACTTTGAAGGCAAAATAATAGGTTAGCAAACATGAATACAAAAAAACTGACATCCACTGTCAATAAGTTACACATTTGAAAACTAAAAAGACAATTGATCACGTTCTTATTGCTGTTATTAAACTTTCATGTGCCACAAAATGTTACAAGAAAAATAGGTTCTGCGACAAGATCAACCACAAACTATGTGTAAAGATTTGCAGAACTGGAAGAGTAAGGAAAAGAAAGAAATGATGCAAGGGATAGACTGGGGAGAAACATTAAAAAACTTCATGGGCCAGAAGGAAAAAACGAGTAGAAGGGGTGAAGGTGGGGGGATTAGAAAAGATACAATGAAGGCTTTAAGAGGAAGAAGAAAAAACGCATATGGTATAAAAATACATACATAAATACATACATACATACATACATAAATATAAAGTAAGTAAAGTTGAGGGTGACCAAAAGGCTCCCTTTTCAATAGCTACTACACCGAGGAGTAGGAGAGGGCGCTACTTCTTTCCCAGGATTGCTCCACTTTATCCTTCATACGTACCTAATATTGCTGAGTGTTAAGCAATGAGGTATCAAGTACCATTTTTAAAGTCTTTGGTATGATGCGACCTAGGATTGAACCCAGGTCTCTCGGACCATTGGCAAACACTCTACCCACAGGACCAATAAGCCGGTAAATACAAACGTACATAACTACATACATACATAAGTATCTATATTTATACATGCATAAATATAAAAATACATACAGAAATACATACATAAATATATATATATACATAAATATAAACATACATACATACATAAATACATACATATTTAATTACATACATATATACATAAATATATACATAGATAAATACAAACATATAAACATACTAGTGTACAGACATTTGTATAAATTCATAAAATCACATTTTCCTGTGATCACTAAATAACAAGTGTAGTGTGGTACAGTACTAAACTTAATCGGGTGTCATAATCACCAACAGAAATTTGGATTTATGCTTCCATTTAGCCAGCTAAATGCGTTTATTCGACCGCTAGTGTCTGTAGTTTATTTATAGATAACAGTCTAATCAATTTTCCCGAAATTTATGTCATTTAATGGAAGACAGATTTTATTCCCTTTTTTTTTACATTTGTAAAAAAACATGTAGGAAAATCATTTGAGACATATTCCAAGCCAAATGATCTCGCTATTTAAAATCTGCTAAAAATCAACTTATAAATGATTTTTTTTTAATTAGTATTTATTCATAAAGTACTGAATTTACTTGATTGAATCAAAGGTTTTACACTATTTTAGCATGTGCGAGTTTGCAGTACGTATATCACGTGATCAAAGTTGTTCAAGCTGTGAAAAGTACTTCTTTCTTTCTTTCTTTCTTTCTTTCTTTTTCACCCCTTTTTTACTCTCTTCCAGTATTTTTCTTTCTTTCTTTCTTTCTTTCTTATATTTGTAGATTCCACCCTGACACATCTTTGTCAATTCTATGGAAAGCAGTCCTGACGACACATAACACTCAACAAGACATAAATTATTATCCTTAAAGCTAACATAAACACATGAAACACTCTCACTACTTAGAAAGGATTTTTGAAAAAGAAAAAAAGTTTTGATTCTGAAAGGAATAAATTAAATAAATTAAACAAATAAATAAATAAAAATGGTTGAATGAAGAAGAAACGCCCAAAGCAATTTTTTTTACAGTTTCAAGTGTAAAAAGTAATTAATTCTACGATAATGAAGAGGGAAGTTAGGATTAATTGGAAAATGAAACCAACTTTTTATACCACTTTTTAAGCGCACCTGCGTACGATAAAGTAAGTTTATTCAAAAGAGTTTTGTAGGGATTAAGTCTACTTTGTGATATTATTCAACATTAGTATAAGGTCATATGTATGGAATACTTATAAAGGAATTAAATAACGTCTAACGTGACTAGCACTCATCACTGTACGAGAAATGTTCTTTCCATGTAGGTTGTTACTAAAATGTTCTTTACATGTAGGTTATTACTAAAATGTTCTTTACATGTAGGTTGTTACTAAAATGTTCTTTACATGTAGGTTGTTACTAAAATGTTCTTTACATCTAGGTTGTTACTAAAATGTTCTTCACATCTAGGTTGTTACTAAAATGTTCTTCACATCTAGGTTATTACTAAAATGTTCTTCACATGTAGGTTGTTACTAAAATGTTCTTTACATCTAGGTTGTTACTAAAATTTTCTTTACATGTAGGTTGTTACTAAAATGTTCTTCACATCTAGGTTATTACTAAAATGTTCTTCACATCTAGGTTATTACTAAAATGTTCTTCACATGTAGGTTGTTACTAAAATGTTCTTTACATCTAGGTTGTTACTAAAATGTTCTTTACATGTAGGTTGTTACTAAAATGTTCTTCACATCTAGGTTGTTACTAAAATGTTCTTTACATCTAGGTTGTTACTAAAATGTTCTTTACATGTAGGTTGTTACTAAAATGTTCTTTACATGTAGGTTATTACTAAAATGTTCTTCACATGTAGGTTGCTTCTATTACATGAGGGCAGATGATATTACCATTTATACAAAAATGCCAGTTGAGGTTGTAGAGTTCTGTTGCCTCTTGTTATATTAAAAGGAAGAACAAATGAGTTGACGAAGATATTGATAGTTTTCAATTTGGAAGTTTTATTAACAGCTTGAGACGAAAGGAACCCTTGTGCTGTTAGTCGCAGGAAGAAGAACACAGTTGTAAATGATAGAGCCGGAAATAAGACGCTGAAGTCAAAGCAGGAGTTGAGATGCTGTCGTCAGGACAGGAATTAAAATGCTGAAGTCAAAGCAGGGGTTGAAAATATCCAATTTGTTTCTCCGAGGATCCGTTGGTTTAGAAGGAAAGATGAATGATGAAAGAATGATTTCCCAGACACCAATGGTCCATAAATTGGGTGTGCTCTCATCTTAATGTTTAGTGGACTGCTGCTGTGGTGAGAGAAGAAAGGTGGTCTGTCCTGCTGCTAGCCAGTATGGAAGCGAAGAGAGAGAATGTACTTTGTCATGTTGGCTGGCTAATAATTTGGAATTCTTTCTGCTACACTACTAAAATGTTCTTCACATGTAGGTTATTACTAAAATGTTCTTTACATGTAGGTTATTACTAAAATGTTCTTTGCATGTAGGTTGTTACTAAAATGTTCTTTATGTGTAGGTTGTTTCTAAACGGGAAAAGTACTACTATAATGCATTAGTTAGTGATAAACAAATCCACTAAAATAGCTTGTGAGATAAATTTGTTTCATTATCACACAATGACAAGTGACTCTTTATATAAAGATATTTGCAACGTTTTAGTCAGTGTGACACAGGAATACAATGTGATGTCAGTATGCATATGATATGCGTGACATGGATAGAAACTTTCACTCAAAAATAGTTGAAGGAGGCATTTTGCCAATTGTTGCTTAAAAAGTAGCATTTATTTCCTGTCTTGGGGGAAGTGCCCGTAGCTAACGTGCTGGACCTCGACATCACAGTAAGCGAGTTCGAACTCCAATCATACTATTATGTTCACTTTCGGACTAATATCATTAGGAAAGGCATGAACCCTTTATCCCCCAGCTATAGGTTAAATAGTACCACTACTGTTCTTCTACTAGGATAGTCTTCCAATCAAATAATCCCCAAAAGTTGACATGTCATTAAATAACATACGAAAGGTAATATTAAACAAAGAAACAAAAAAAACTCCATATAAATAATTATGGTTATAGTCACGCGTTTCTAAATTAAACAAATTTCGGCATTAAATAACCCATAAGGAGTTAATATGCTATTAAACAAAGAAACTAAATCAAACCAAGCCAAACCATAGTTCTAATATAAATGGTAGCCATTGTCAATGAGGGTAGATATAATTTGTTTTCTTGTTTATTTGTATTGTATGATACTGAATTGTAACAAGTTCCGGTCGGTCTGTCGGTGTGATCAAGAATACAGTCACTACATACCTCGAAGAGTAGTAAGAACTCCCCCCACACACACACACAAAAGGGTGTCCTGGATATGATACTAAAGTACCTCCTGTAGTGATACTCCATTTTTGGAGCTCTGAGGAGTGCGAAGTCACCCATTCGTTGATATTACTCTCAGTTCCACTCTGACCCAGAGTGATTGTACATATTAGGGTCCCATCTAGGAATGTTTAAAAATTATTAGAATTAAATAGGAATACTTAAGACCTTATGAATGAGCGAATTATTTGTCGTAAGAATAATTCCTCAAAAAGAATAATTCTTCAAAGCTATAATTGTTTACAAAATAATAAAACACTGACTTAGACATTAAATAACCCTACAAGGGTTGACCTGCTGTAAAACAATTAATCTTCTCAACGTCACGAAGTGTTCTTCCTCTGTTTCATTTTTTTTTCTTAAAACTTCGCTTTGTTCTCATTTTTCTTGCTTTCGTTCTTCTGTTTACTAGAGGTATTTTAGTCCTTCGGACCCCATTTATAGATCAAATACATCTGTCTTCAAATTATTAATATTTGATAAGCATACTTGAAAGCATATAACTTTGTGCAGATTATTTGTATTGAGTATAGTTACTTGAAACTATAATTGTTTTCAAAGGATTATCATTAGTTACTTGAAATCATACAAATTCCCACAAAAAAAGACCAAGTTCAACTTTAATAAACCAGTGAGGATTGAAATGCCGTAAAATCAATCAATATAAAGCTGCTGGATTTTTTTCACTTATTTGGCCAAGATACAAACATCCCTGTTTACCATTATGAGCACACAGCTGATAAAGTCATTAGCGTGGTATGAGTCAATCAAATTAAAGACTTTTAGCTCGTGTAGTTTACTTACACAAGCAAAATAGAAAACAATAAAAAACACAGATTTCTGGGCCAGTTGGCAAAAACCAATAACCGCGTGTTAGGTTTGTTTTAGTTTGATTTATTTAACGGTACATCAACCTCTTATGGATTCTTCAATGCTGAAGTTTGATTAATTCGTAAACGATTATAACTATTGTATTTTCACGTCCTATTATAATCATTTTTATACACACTTTTTTACTTATCTATAACTACAGTTATTTGTTAGAACACCACCGGGATGGTCACCAGCATTCGTGTCAGGTGGTTGTGTTTGCTAAACAAGGACTTGGCCTCAAGACTAAGCTTATTGCTTGGAGAATGCCGACGGGGGTCAAGAATTTTTGCACCTGCTGCGCACGAGTCTCGATTTGTGCGCGGCTCCCACAATAAAACGGCCTTGTGAAATATTTGGACATGGAAGGAAGTCAGTTAGATACCATTTTCTGGTAATATTTATGATATCACATAATACAAATACTTATAATTTATATATAATTATATAGTTTCAATTATTTCAATCATCTACTGATCATTTTCACACATACCTATTTGACTGATAGATGGGATCTTAATAGATACTACAACTCCAGGTCAGAGTCAACCTAAGAACAATGGTAATGGAGAACCACTTCACACTTCTCAGAACTCAAGAACCCAAGCCTCACCAATGGAACCATTTTAGTTTCATACCCAGTACATTACCGCTTGTTAAAAACCGAATGTTTACAACTACATCCGTTTGTTGGGTACATAAGTTATAACTTCAATGGCCCTAACTTCTTTTCGCTCAGTTCTGCCACTACGGCAGATGAAGCCATCTATCCCTGTTTTTGTCTCTCGGACGAAGGTAACCACACATAGTAGGTTGTCTTTCTATCGGTTATCTTGTTATATTTTATGTACGTGTTTAATGTCAGATGAATATTTATTGAACGTAAGTTGATTCTTGTCTTTCAGTCATCAAGTGTTATTGATTGTCAAACATTTTGCTTATATATGTTATCCTTCACCCATCTATCTTCTTTACCAACCCTTACCAATGCCAATTAACATTCCGGGCATGCACGTGGGAACGAAATGGAATGGAAAAAAAACATCAACTATGTCTTAGCAATACCATCATATTTCAAAATAATAAATACAGTTACAAATTCTAAAACTCTTTAATGAGTGTTGGAAAGTCTTACAGATCATTCAGTGGGAACCAAGTTTAGGGGATACCTCACAACTGTAGACGTAGTGGTTATCGTCGTATAAAGTGGGATCGGTGACTCGAGTTTAAATCCTGGATGAAGTTGTTTGTGTTTGATTTCGCGCGAATACCTTTGGGAAAAGGCATGAATCAGTCTTTTCTTTTCCCAGCTATGTGTACATAACTAAACAGATTGGGCTCTTTAGCCTTGGTAAGACAATCAATCCAGGGGAAGTAAACCTCTTTATTCAAAATGAATGGTCCTGCTCTAGCCTTTATGACTTATAAACAATAATTATCAGTGTAAACAGTTAAGAGGTTCACATTTTCAATTGAACGGTTGGCCTTCATATGTCGTGCGCTGTAGGATATCATTTTGCCCCTACAATTGATCCGGACAAAAAAAAAACTTCCTCGAGGCAAAGAAGAAGTAAGTCTTACCCAGAGATTATCCTTTATTATTTCCGATCTGAGCTGATGCTCGTTGCCGTTCAATTACAATGAATTGCCGTCAGAATAAAAGTACAAAAAATTAAAGATGAAAATAAATCCTAATCGAAATTGTTAATAATAAAGATTTACAATTTTTGTCCGAAAATAAATAAATAAATAATACTATAAATGCAACTAGTATAAAAAGAAACAAAAGCAATAACAATACAAATATGAATATGAAGCCGAGTGGTCAAGAGACAGAACAAGATTATCGGTGTGATTTGAGCCATGGCTCTTTGGAGACTAACTAGTCAAGCCACAAGTGCGTTTGATTCTATCCAACCTTCCACCGGGCCGAATTTGACGTAAGGTTATTTGATAGTGGAAGGCTATGCCCAAATCGAGACTCATGCACGGCCGTCACAAAAAATGATTGATCCTGTCAGAATTCCTTATTTTGGGAGCATCTCAGATTGCGTGCGGGGAAGGCTCCCTGGACCAGGCAGTTAGCACAACACTTAACTGGCAAGCTACAGTTGCGTTTAACCAGGCTTCTCTCCAGATAGAAGTGGGCGTAAGTTATAATCTCACCGAGAGATTAGCCCTTTTTAGCTCTTTCCCGCTGTTGTAGATTGACGTGTCGAGTCAGGTGCGATGGCAGAAAATATCATACAAAATAAAGACTGTTAATGCTTTATCCAAAATTCTTTAAAATAGTATAAATACCACTACAATGACAACTACAATATTAATACCACTGCAAAAAGTATCAATACCACAACAACTTAAGTAGAGCTGTGAAACCAAGAAACAGAATGAATGATGGCTTATAGGTGTAATTTGATCTCTTGCCGACAACTGGCATTTCAAAGATAAGACAGTCAAGTAGGAGGTGTGTCTAACCAGATTTTCCCGGGTCAAAAGAGGTACGATTTCGACACGTTATTCTTTATTTTTTCGGACCAGCTCTAGAATATGAATATCGAAAAAACCAAATTAAGCAGATGTGTTATTGGTATTGTATCACATTTTAGTTATATTTTAAATTGCGTACCGTAACTTGGAGTGTATAAATCGAACTTTTAAGCTTGAAAAAATCGCTACAAAACAAAAAGGGTTCATCCATACGAAAGTATTTAAACTAAAATTCAAATGTTTAGGACAATGTAGTCAAGCAGTGGTAAATTTTTGGATTTTAGTCCTTCCGTATAAGTCGACCACTAGTTTTGAAGAGATTTTTTTAAGATTAAAAGGGCGACTTATACGCTATAATTTACAGTAATTTACATTCTTCAAATTTTTGCCATCTTTACCAAATATGTAATCTTAGCATGTTCAACTGCCTGATTCCCTTTTTTCCGAAATCACTGCTGATTCCATTTAGATTCCTCATTACAAGGTCAACCGATTCTTATTTTTCGGTCATGTATTTCAACCACCCTCACATTTGAACTTATATCTTTTTAAAACTTGGAATTATGCTAACATTATTGGCCTTGGCATTTTACTATTAGACCATGGTGGTTAGTTTGGTTCATTTCTTTGTTTAATGGCATATCAATCTATGTGGGTTATTTAATGCCAAAGTAATCCTTGCAGAAGAACAGTAGTGGTTGCATTTGGGAAACAAGAAAATTTATACCTTTTCCAAGGGTATTAGTCCGAAAGTGAACGAAATAGTACGACTGATGTTGGTTGTTTTTTTTTTTTTATAGTATTCTTTTCTATTGATGGGGCTTAGAATCCGCAGACTGTATCCCCTAATAGAGAGGCATGTCATTCCTCCTCAAAAAGTGGTGTATGATACTAAATTATAACTGATGATAAGGCTCCTGTTATGGAGCTCAAGAAAATATGAAGTACCTCTTCATTGCCATTAGTCCTGGATTCACTCTGACCTGGAGAGCTAGTACCTATTGGGGTCTCATCTCTCTTTAAAGATTTTTTTCATTCGATAAGACTGTGTGCAAAAAGAAATCTTAATAAACAACTACACAAAAAATGAACATCCGCAATTCCCTAGTCTATAGGTATAAAATATCCCCAGACTGGTTGATATGCCGTTAAATCAGTCAATATTTCTCTTTATTACTCTTAAGGATTATAATTCTAACAACTGCACGCGTTAACAAGTCCTATTTGCATTTATATAACTACGCTTCCTAATCCTTTCGGTTCGGTGCCCTAGCGTATTTTTGTTTCTATCAGGATTGTGCTTACATTTTTACCCAACCTCTCTATCACGAGCAGAATGTGACACAAGGTCGATTTTTTAAGTGGAGTTTAACAGGTTCGAATCCAGAGTTTTCCTTCTCCTAAACCGATAGTCATACGAAAGTTAAAGAGCACAGTCTGTCCTACAATTCACCCATAGCTAATGGGAAAATATTCGGATGTATACCATCACCAATGGTATTAGAGCTATACGAAATGCAAACAGCCTTGTCCAGGAATTGAGTCGAATCCATTTCCTGACGATGATAACCATTGCATTACTAGCGCCTCCATAACCTGCTGAGTGCCTTAAAGAGCAGTTTTATGTTTACCGCTGGTAGATTCTTACTCGAAGCACCCGTTGATGTGCATTGATTAGCATACTATTCTCATGAACCTCTGAAAGTTTGATTCTGAACAAATATCCTTAGAGCCAAAGTCGATATTGTCTAAAGAATAATGGCATGTCCATGAAACAATTAAGACGTTAAGGAAGGACACATTGAATCGATGGCAAACATGATACATAGATTCTTTAATTTGTATGTAAAGCTTAGAGAAATGCCAGGCCGAGTCGGAACTTGAACATTATAAGAACACATTCATAAGTTGCGGAGAACGATCAACATCTATTTATAGAGTTATATATTTTTTTCAAATTTCCCTGTTAACTGGTCGATATAATTCATTTTGCTGGGTATTGGATGCAATTCTATATTGATATAAATGACTTGGTTGCTAGGTTCCATTTACTTTCATCTACTCAATATAAAAAGTCGAAGAAATGAATTAGATTATGTGTAATAAGTAACGTCTCTTCTTTGGCAAATCTGTCATCTTTACACTCCCTGCCAAGCGGTTGAGACAGTTGTAGTTTTATCTCCGATGCTGTTAAAATTGAATGGATAAAATTTTTCAGTGCCAATTTTACTTACTTTTATTCGGGGTTCGGCAGAATGATTTTCTGGATTTAAAACCGCACAGATGTTAATAGAGGCGAGAAGGTATAACGTATGCCTTTGAGCAGCAGCAGTAGTGCTATTTTAGTTGCCATGGCATGGAACGGTGAACATCGGGCGTTTGTGATTGAAACTCATCAAACTATGTGGTAATATCCCGGGGCCGGCTCACGCACCAGATCTATGCCCCAGTCAGCCTTACTCTTCATATTACTCATAGCTGGAAAGAGAATAATTGAACTCATACCTTTCCCAAGAGCATTAGCGCAATGTGAAATGCAAAAAGCCTCATCCAGGGTTTGAACTCGGGTCGCCGTATCCATTTCCTACGTCGGTAATCAGTACAGATTATAAATATAGAATGCAGAGAGATGTGGATTCATGCCTTTCCTATGGAAATTATATCAAACTGAATATAAGCAGCCTCTGCATGAATTAAAAATCGGCTGGTCGATTCAGTTTTCAGTGCTGATAGCCATTTCACTGATAACTCTTAATATGAACCTTATTTTGGAACTTGTGCACATAATGATCGATGAATATGATCATTTTCTGTAATCCAGGAGTACTCTCTCTCTCTCTCTCTCTCTCTCTCTCTCTCTCTCTCTCTCTCAATATATATATATATATATATATATATAGTACTGTTGGTGTCGCATGTCCATGAGTATGAAGAATTTTATCAGAAATATCTTACAGTGTCTGCTGTTAAATAGCCACCCATCTAAGTAATGAACTGGCTCATCGTTGCTCAACTTTTTGTTTGTTAATACAATGTAACCAGGATTAGAAACAAGAAATCTTTGTAATAAGCCAACAAGAATGAAAATTAAAGTCTGAATAATTGAGGTAACACCATTCATCTCAATCGTGTCAAATCCATTTATCTTAAACCAAAAGAGCTAGATCAAACTACAATGATCCACTGAGTAAAGATGAATTCGCTTGGATATCTAGTGTTATAAATATAAATCTTGAGTTTGTGTAATAATTTATTCTGGCCGGGAGCCAGTTTTACACAAAAGGTGTATCATAATTTCAAGTGGACAGAGTTTTGAAAAGAGAAATATGTTAAGGTCATCTATTGACAGGGGATACTGTGAAAAAAGATGTTTATATTTCAAGACTCAAAATAGGAATGTCGAGGCTATGTTGATTGCCTCGTCAGACCAGTGGTGTGACAAAGCTGCATTAGATATATGTACATATGTATTTGAAGGTTTGGCCAAGTGGTGTGTAACAAACTGCAAGGACAGAAGGATAGGAAAATCAATTGGCTATTTCTAATCCCAAATGAGCTGATGGGGTTGTGTCTCAATTGGAGACCAGTACAGTCGAGAACAAACCGAAAAGTTGAAATGACGTTCCGTGAGCGACCAAGATATGACATAAGGTCAATTCTTAAGCGGAACAGAGTTTAGATTAAGAGATTTCCTTCTCGAAGGGTTGTTGCGTAAAGGATTCAGTCTGCCCTGCCATTTACTAATTGCTGGAGTGAGAAGAGATGGATTCATGCTTTCTTAATGACATTAGCACGAAGCGAAACGCAAACAGACTCGTCCAAAATTTGAACTCAGGTCGCTGCTTCCATATCCGATGACAATAATTGATGCGCCACGAAAGAAAAGCATAATGAAGATATATTCTTTGAAAATTTACAAATATCTCCTGCGTTTATTCATTTATTGACCATGGAGGAACATTAATAGCTGAAACGTTAATACTGGTTTGGCAAGATTGGACGAGTATTGTTAAGGCTTAAGAATGGACTGACCACTGTCCAGAAAGCTGCTGTTTGGTCATGAATACTTGTCGAGCTGTTCCAGTGACCTTCAGCAAATCAATTTCAAACCCTGCAACCTGTTCACCTATTGCAAAGTTTGCAAACAAATCAATTAACAGACGCATAGTTTTTCTTTACACTTTAGACCATCAATAAAATTAATGAGTGCGGCTTTCCTTGTTAGTAATCTAAGATGCCAGACTTCTATTTAAAAAAAAAGCTCCCTGCATTATGGAAGTTTTACAATATTATTATTTTCGTCCTCTGTGAATTTTTCACATCAGCTTTAATTGCATTTTTATTTAATTCTTTTATTTTTTATTTTTATTTTTATTTTTGTTTTTTGTTTTTTTTACTGAAGTCTGCGTGACAGCTAGTCTCCTCAGCTTTTTAGGACTCGTCTAAATATTTTAGCTGATTTTAACTGTGCTGTGGTCTGGATGTTCTCCATCCTTTCTCTGATCTCCAGTTTCCACAGTCTCTTTTGGGGATCGTTCCAAGGGCGCCAACAACAACTGGTATCATCCTCACCTTCATGTTCAGCTTTCTAGCAAGTTCCCGGTATGTGTCAATCTTTTCGCTTTCTTTTATTTTTGCCCAGTGGTCAGTTGGAAAGGCAAAATCCACAAGTTAAGTTTTTTCTTCTTGTAAAATAAAATTAGATCTGGTCTGCTGGCCGGGATTGTGTGATCTGTTTTTATATCAAAGCCATTGAGAATTTTTTGTGGGTTATTTCCTAGGACGGATTCTGGTTTGAACATATACCATTTGTCAGTATGGCGAAATTTTAGTCTTTTGCACAATCCCCAGTTGATCACAGTTCCCACCCATTCATGCCTACCGTTGTATTCTTTTTTAGCTAGTTCATTATCATTAATATTATGTTACATACAGTTGATAAGGAAGCATGTGTGTTCTCTTATACTAATCAAACAGTTTCAGTTTTGTTATATGTTTCCTTGATAAAGTTTAATAATCAGATAGATCTTAAGTGTTCGGAACTCTAATTTTCTAATAATGACGCGTTCTATTTTTAACTATCTATCGTTGATTTATTGTGCTTACATATATATATATATATATATATATTATTTGTTTGGGATGTTTTTGAATTTGTTATTTGGAGGGATGGGCGGAAGATTACCTTGTAAGGCAAGACCACACACCCCTTAAGATGATTGCATTTCATAGTGTAATCTTTTGAATAAAGCTGTTTATTATTATTATTATTATTATTATTATTATTATTATTATTATTGAAGAATATACACACAAAGGTAAAGCAAAGTACAGCAGCCAATAACAGCAGCAACAAAAATAACACAAAGACAATCAGGAAAGCAAGAATTACTAAATTGATAAAATACATAAGGAAAGATGAGCAACTATATGGACATTTCAGAAGACAATCAGATAAATTACACAAGAGATGGCCCGAATATGGCTACTCAGAGGAAACCTAAAGCGCGAAACAGAATAACCATTAATTGCAGCCCAAAATAACACCATAAAAACGAATTTTGTAGAAGTTTGAATAGATAAGACTCAGTAGACTAACAAGAGTAAACTATGTGGAGAAAGAAATGAAACTGAAAACTATGTATATAAATGTAACAAACTGGCACCGAAAGATCTAAGAGAGGAAAGTGATCCACTGGGAATGTGTAAGCAAGTGAAATTGGACTATACAGACAAATGATTAATCTACAGATGAAAATCTATTCTAGCAAATAACACATCAAATTCTCTTAGATTCTGAGTTACAAAAAAAATAATTCGATTCTAACCAGAAAACTAGAACAAGTAATTAATAAAAAGAAAGGAACTTGTCAACTTTTGCCATTTCAGCAAATCTAAAAGTGAAATTAAGGGAAAGCGAAAAACTCGACCTTGCCAAACAGCTGAAAAAATCATTGAACATGAAGGTGACAGTAATACCAGTATTTGTGGGAGCCCTCTGTGCAATACTGAAAACTCCAGAAAAGAAACTGATTGCACTGGAAAATAGAGAAATAATTGAGACTGTCCATACCACTGCTGAGATCAGCTAGAATACTTAGAAGAGTCCTGAACAGCTGAGGAGACTTGCTATTACTCAGACTTCAGTGTAAAATCATCCGTCAGAGGTGGTGTAAAAACTTTGCAAGAATAATAATAATAATAATAATAATAATAATAATAATAATAATAATAATAATACAAAAAATTGCACTCTGCGGAATTGCTCATCTTAAGAGAGTACGATCAATGTGACTAAAAAATATCTACCCAAAAGAGGCAGCAAAAATATAAATACATAGTGTTGGGTATCACCTACCTTTTCAGCATAATGAGCAGTCCCATCTGCCATATATGGCCGTAGCGGAGATCAGTCTGGGAATAAGCCTACGAGTTCGACCTATTGTTGAAGTATATCATTACTCTATCACTAATTCTATGTTCTAATTACTAACAGTCTCTCTCTTGTAAATACTCTTTCTTGTAAATATAACTATTTTCCTCACATATCGTGGTTTGTCTTATTATTACTACTACTTGTGTTCACTAACCAGAACACAACACATAGAATGCATATAATCACTATCTTCCCTCAGGCTAGGTCATAAGTAAAGACTCGGTGAATGATGGTAAGAAATCGAAAATCAAGATGCAAATTAAATAATAATAATAATAATAATAATAATAATAATAATAGTTGATTTTGCTATTCTAGCAGATCATAGTGAAAATAAAAGAAGTGAAAAAGATTGACATATACTTGGATCTTGCCAGAGAGCTGAAAAAGCTTTCGAAAATGAAAATGACAGTGATACCAATTGTATTTGGTGCTCTTGTAACTGTCCCCAAAGGTTTAGAAGAGATACTGGGGAAACTGGAGATCAGAGGAAACATCGAGACCATCCAAACCACTGCACTGCCAAATTCAGCTGGAATATCTACAAGAAACCTGGAGAGTTTAGGAGACTTGCTGTCACTCAGACTTCTGTAAAAAGAAAAAAAAGCTTGTAGAGAGTAAAATGATAATTTAAACCTCATCGTAAATGGCTCAAAAGGAATACAAAAAAAGAGACACGAATGAGTAGGAACAGTTATACTCTGGGAATAGTACAAATACCTTGGCCTCGTTCATATACAGCATAAAACAGAGAATGCTCTTAAAAAGAGTAAAATTCTCTGGATTTTTAAAAATTCAAACTTGCGAGTCTGTCCAATCAAGAAATACAGGATCCAGCTATTATGAACAAGGAAAATGAAGTCGGACAAACAGTAGATGTAACTGTAAAGCAAAACACAGGATAAAAATGAAAGAAAAGAAAAGAAAAGATTTGGTAAATACTGGAACCTCGCTCAGTAAGTAAAAATATTGTAAAATATTAGTAACAACCTCATTTACAATACCGTTACTTACATATACTTGTCTTTTGAAAATGGGCAACTCAGGTTGTTCATTATACTTGTCTTTATATTCTATATATGAGTGTCAATTAATAAATAAAAGGGATTATTATTTTGAAACAAGCAAAATAATTTTTTTTTCAGAATTTCAGAATTGTTTATGGCGCACTTGTTCTTGTCTTTAATTGGAATCATTTTGAGATGAGGCTTCTTAATCTGAGAATTAATTTTTATTTATTGCGGACTTTTTGTCCTCATCTTGGTAGTTTTTTTGTTGTTTTTTTTTTGTGTGTGTTGTTTCTTCTTTCACAACGTTTCGGGCAAATTTCACCCCCTTCGGGGCCCGTGGCGCAGCGGATAGAGGCGTTGAGTCTCTACGGTTCCAGGTGAGCATTGTCAGAAGATAGCGGTTTCAAATCCTACCCAAGCCGGCCAGAGGTTTACTTGGTCAAAAACGTGGTGCGATAGACAACAACTATGGAAGGTAGTAATTACTGACTCAGCATTCCAATCCGAGGTCGCTGCAAATCACCTGAAGAAGGCCAGAGGTGAAATTTGGCCGAAACGTAGTGAAAGAAGAAACAACACAAAAAAAAACCTACCAAGATGAGGACAAAAAGTCCGCAATAAATAAAAATTGATTCTCGGCGCACTTGTTGCTGTACCAAAATACTTGAAATAAGATTTGATAAAGGGTTGAGACAATCTACGAAAACGCTGGAGTCTGCACGAATACTGGAGGAAGTAGTGTCGACAAGTTTGAGAAGGGTCGTTTACATGTTGGAATTTATTCAGACAATTGAGTGTCTTCTTGATGTTTTTTTATGCTGTTAATGTTTTTTGATATTAACACACCGTTTTAACCGTTCCATTCTATGTTGAGGACCGTAGAATGGAACGGTTGAAACATCGTGGAAATAGTATTAAAAACGAACGCTCAGAAGAGATTCCATTATCAGCACAAATTTTGGTATACTGAGGAAGATGTTGGAGTTTTTATATTAATTAAATTTAAGCCATCTAAAACATCCATCGTTGTTCTATTAACACTTGTTTCAACATTTTAAAGTCCTGACGGTTGTTCATTAAAACCGAAACGTTTTAAAGTTGACTTTTCTTCCAATAAATTCATCAATTTTGAATTACTTTATTTTTCAATTTTTCTCCCTTAACTGTGATTATATATCGTACAGTGGATCGTTTTGAGGAGGAAGCCGTATCCATTTTTAGCATAAGAAAAGAGATTTCAACTGTGTGATTTTGTAAAAGAAAGAAAGAAAGAAAGAAAGAAAGAAAGAAAGAAAACTTATTTGCCTTAAGTAAAAACCGTTACTGTTAGAAACATTTCATGTAAATCCTTCAAAATATCATTTGCACAGGCTGTCACCACTAATCGAATATCGATTGATTGCGAAAATAAATAAGCTATTTTTGTATTTTATCGTTCATCAAACTGGTCAGTTGTCTGGTCAGAAATTAAACTGCTTACATCATTCAAATGATGATTAGTCTATATTCGGACTATTTTTTGAATCAGAAAGCCTCTTTACTTTATCAATGTATTTATCATTTCAGTAAAAACGAAACCCTTCTGAATACTGGACACTGAAGATTCGTAGATATCGAATTCTAAGCCTAGAAAATATTCTTCTCGAGTGTCATCTCCATTAGTGCCAACTCTTTGTTAGAATGAATGATAATCATGTCCCCAAATAAACATTTTACAGCACAATTTCTCTTAAGAATCGCCCACGATGCAAGCGAAAAATCCGTTACCAGGAATGCCTTAGGCAAACCCTTATCTTAGCGGTTGACTGAAGGAAGAACTAGTGAACGATATATCCTTCTGGGGGTGAGGTGCTTCATCTGATTCTGTCAAAAAGTTTTAAATATATCCTAATAGGGAACGAAAAACTATGAAGGGGAAAACATTAAAATCTCTTTAATGAAATTGATTATTTCTGTCTGTCTGTGTCTTAAACCTATGGATATCCAAACACCTGAACTTGGAATGCTAAAATTTGATCCAAAATATTGGTTTGATTTGGTTGGGTTGGGTTCTATGCTATTTCACCATTGTTGGTTATTTAATGACAAATCCTGTTTATACATATATATTAAATATATATGATTTGCAAATACATTTTGTTGATATTTTTAAACGATCCCGAGTGCATTTTCTTTGCATAATTAAATGGTTTCAAGTATTTCTACCAAATACGAATGATTCTATTTCATTTGTTGCAACTAAGTTTCAATTATTGCTTTGTAACAGAAACAATTCAATATTAGTCATTTGTTTGCACACTTTCGAATGGATATACATATATGATTTGTAAATGAATACTTCGTTGGTTATTTCAATTTTAAATGAGTTACAACTAATTTGTTAGTACACTAGTATTGCTATTGTTTCTACAAAATCAAATGGTTTCAATTATTGCTATTTGTACACATTCAAATAGTTCCAAGTATTGTTATGCATCACTAACAATTCAGTTAAACAGTCATTTGTTTACTCACAGTTAAATGATCAAACAATTCTATTTATAACAATTAAATTTAGCTTAAGTCATTTGTTTGCACACAGTTTAAATGTCAAAGAGTTCTCTTTGGCCCATAGATAGGACCCTATCAGGTGCTATAACTCCGAGTCAGAGTGAACCTGGGAGCAATGGCAATAAAGGGTTACTCCATATTCCCCAAAGCTCCAGCACTGGAGCCTTACCATCCTGTGGTTTAATGTCATAATCAGGACACTCATTGGAGGGAGGGTCTTACCCCTCAGCAGAGTTGGAGTCGGTGTATTCTACAGCTCCAACCGACTGGGCTGTTGGCACAAAATATTCCTTTTTAATCTATATCATTTGAATCGTATTATGAATACATTGCTAACCATAGTTGAACAAAAAAATTGACTGGCGAAAAAATTATTGTGAGTTATTTTTTCTTTTCTGTTACAGCTGTTTTGCGTCCACTTAACATCGGCGAATTTTTACTTCAGAAGCCAAAAGCGATAAAGAAGGTTGGTTGCATAATTTTAATCAGTTAAATTATTGAATAAAACTTAATTTTTTGTAATAGTTGAAGTTTAATTATTCAAACAATTTTTCCTTTAAAAAGATTATTTTCGCATATAGACATTCTTTTCACTGCTTACAAACTTCATCATTAAAAAAAAATCTAAATTCTCTTACTTTGTCTAAATTCTTTTTTAATAAGTGACGAAAAACTTAATCAGATAAAATTTTAAATTACTTTTTTAAAAATTGCAATTAGAAATTGTAAAAATAAAGATAAATTAGATTGCAAATAGTTTCTGAATTTGCATATCTATTCATTTTTAATATACGGACAATAAAGGAATTGTTTTTAATATACGGACAATAAAGAAACCATTTTTTGATATAGGGGTATTAAGGGAATCATTTTTAATATAGGGCAATAAAGGAATCATTTTTAATATAGGGCAATAAAGGAATCATTTTTAATATACGGGCTACAAGGGAATCATTTTTAACATACAGGCAATAAAGGAACCATTTTTAATTTACAGGCAATAAAAGGGACCATTTATAATATACGGGCAATAAGGTAATCATTTTTGATATATGGGCAATAAGGGAATCATTTTTGATATACGGGCAATAAGGAAATCATTTCTAATATACAGGCAATAAAGAAATCATTTTTAATATACGGGCAATAAAGAAATCATTTTTAATGTATGGTCGATAATGGAATCATTTTTGATATACGGGCAATAAAGGAACCATTTTTAATATATGGGCAATAAGGGAATCATTTCTAATATATGGGAAATAAAGGAATCATCTTTAATATATGGGCAATAGGGGAATCATTTTTTCAAATGACAAACATTTTTCTGTGAGATAAAATATCTTTGTTTTCTTCCTTGCTTATAAAGGAAAAAAAAAAGAAAAAATAATCTTTTTATCCATTTGAACAATTTTTAGCATAAAATAATTTTTATAAAAACGAAAGATTATTGAATTAAAATCAATTTATACATTATGACATGAATTTTTTAGGTTATTAATCTAATAAGAAACCATAAAAATATAGCAAATAAAAATGTAGAAAGTCTCATATTTTGTTTTTGATAAATGAATATTTTAAAAGCCGTTTTATTAATTTTTAAATGATAATTTCCAAAGTGACAAAGTTTAATAGATATAAGTAAAGAAAAGGTCGTTAGACATAAATTGTTTTTATCCATTTGAAAAATTTTAAGCTTAAAATACTTTGATAAAAGTAAAAAATCATTGAATTAAAATAGAAAAAAAACATTGGTTGATAATAAATAGGCCGTCGTCGTATTGTCAAATATTGAACAACATTCTGTTCAAACGTATAAAGTTAGATTTTTAAAACATGTTATTAATTCAGTTGTAATAAATATTTTCCATCCTCCAGTTATTTTCTGATTTAGAAAAAAATAAGAATTATAAATTCCTAGTGTTAATAAGCTATAATACATGGGTAACGCCGACCATCCCTGCTGAATTGAATTAAGTGGATCTTACAAGGAAGATATGTGGAAGAGCCTGTTTTACTAAGACTTGTTAGTCATTCGAGGTCGCATAAAACCCTCCGGCTATAACTTACCATCAGGTAATTGGCTCAAAATGTCCTGAATACAGTAAATTTACAAAACAGCAACAGGCCTAAAACATCACATGAATTTGCATAAGGACAAACGCCAACTCGCTTGCTCACTCAATTTGCAACAAGGTTTTAAAAACCTTTCTTCAGAGTCATCTAAGATCAAACAAATCTGTGCTTTTAATCTTATACTTCACAACCAAGAAATAGTTTTATTCAAGTTCATTATTAACAGTCGGAACGATTTCTTACATGTAAACAAAATGATACATCAATGAATAGGAGCAGAATTTGATAGATAGATAGATAGATAGATAGATAGATAGATAGATAGAT
This sequence comes from Sepioteuthis lessoniana, assembly GCA_963585895.1. Classification (NCBI taxonomy): domain Eukaryota; kingdom Metazoa; phylum Mollusca; class Cephalopoda; order Myopsida; family Loliginidae; genus Sepioteuthis; species Sepioteuthis lessoniana. Next base: position 34,639,973 of record OY757919.1, on the reverse strand, counting down.
TTATTCACCCCCCCCCCGGTAGAAAGAAAGAAAGAACGTCTCTGAAAGTATATAAGGACAAACAGAATTTTTCTCCTCAACCCACTTACTAAATCTGTAAAAGTATTTAAAAAAACTATCTGAACAAATCTGCTTTTAATCTTTCCATCTCACAACTAGGAAGTTATTTTGCGAGCGAGCGAGCGAGCGAGTTGTCAGCTAAGATCATTTGTATGAAAACAAATTCTACTGTCTCTGTTTTCTAAGTGAAACTTTGTAAAAGTAAATTTAAAAAAACAAACACGTGATTTTCTTCTATTCGAAGGGGGGAAAAGTCGGAGAAAGAGACGAGAGTTCGAACCTCACCACCAGAGTCTAGTGCTATGCTGTGCTATAAATGAAGCTGTCCCACCTGAAGGTGACCCAGCCGAAACCAGTACCCATTCGGCCTCGAATCTGTCCTTGACCTTGAGCACCGACCTGAATGCCGAGGAAGCGTCTGTTATGAGAGGAACAGATACCTCTCCAACGGGACGTAAACCTGGTCACGCGGTATGTGACTGCTTCCCACCAAACAGAACTTGACACTAGGTATTTTTTATAGAGGGGGTTTAGGGATGGGGGGTCGGATATAAGAGCCGAGGCTCGAGCCTTGCTGGACGTATGCTTGTTATCGGTTCAAGGGAATTCTGCGCTGCCGTGTACAGGAAGTTCCTTTTTTAAATATAAGTAATAATCAAATACCTCATTGTACTTCCAAAAGGATCTTATAAATACAATGTATTGTATCCTGTGGTTAGAACTGTTTCCGAAACGGTCGACAGAATTAGTCTATTTCGAAAGTTTCTCTGTTTCTAAGGCAGAAGCTTACACGTATGGTCTTCTGTAAGGAAAATGGTTGATTTGTTTGTTTGTTTGTGTTTTATGGCATTTGTAGGTTATTTAGTGCCAAATCCATTTTTATACAATTAAACAGTTCTATTTCAAACAATTCAGTTTAGCATAAGTACAAAGTTTAATTGTCAAAAAAAATTTCTATTTCAAGCAATTCAGTTTAGTCAAACAGTTTTAGTTTAAACAACTCAGTTTATAGTTTTTGCTTACACACAGTTAAATATCCAAACTATTCTATTTCCAACAAGTCAGTTTAGCATAAGTTTGCAGTTTAAACATCAAAACAGTTCTTTTTCAAACAATTCAGCTCAGCATAAGTACACAGTTTAGTGAACCAGGGAGTGATGCCAATGAAGGGGTTCTCTGTATTCCCCATGCTCCTGCGTTACTGGAAAATCACCATTAAATTGTTTAGTGTCATATCCTGGACACTCGTTGGAGGTGTTTACCCCTCTGCAAAGGTAGTCGTTGTATTCTACAGCCCCAACCAACTGGACAATATTTTGATAATGTGACCCAACTGATACGGTGCAGTGGATCACCTGATTCTCAGCAATCGTAGATAATCGATATCTTGAAATTATTAACTTTATTAACCGGCAAAGTTCCGAGTGAGATTCGAACTCACTCCCTCATTTGCCTCGGGAAAACCAGAGTCTATGAACCCATAGCTTTACTGACTTATCTACAAGAGAATGGATGATAAAATTTATAAATCTACTCTGGATCTTCCATTATTTGCTGTCATATTTGTTGTTTTTACACACAAGTCACGTTTAAGAGTATTTTCTTGTTTCAAATGAAGCTTTGTCTATCATTATTAACAATATTTTTTTAAACTGCTTAACCGAAAAAATTATCAACTGCTCAACTCTATTTTTGTACTGAACTCTACTACTTACAGCAATATTAATCCTTAAACTGACGCAGTAGTCTTTAAGTGAACGGTGGTTATATCATTTTAAGTAACACACACACACACACACACACACACACACACACACACACACACACACACACACAAACACATCGAAGATTCCTCTTACACAGAGACTGCGCCTCTATCATGCAACGTATATCTTTGATGATGTACAGCTGCAACAGCTGCAGCAGCTGCGCAACTCCAGAGGTAGCTATGGATAAGCTTTATGTCTGCTACCGCAAACATCTGAGAACTAACTCGGGACACCGATGGCCAAATGACTTAATCTCCACTTCTAAGTTATTCCCGCCAACACTTCAATGCTAGCAAGGCTTAGAATAGATCGACAGACCCCCACCCACTGCAATGTGATAGAACCCCGTAAAAAGTCTTAAGTGTGACATTAAACTGCAGCTGGTAGTGAGACTCCTGTTCTAAAGCACCGAGTAGGGTAGAATCACCTCTTCGTTGCTATTACTCCCAGGTCCACTATTAGTGCCAGTACATATTTTTGGTCTCTCAAACAGATATGTTTAAAAATTATTAGAATTTGATGGGAACATATGAAAACATAACTATGTGTAAATTATTTGTATTAAAAATAGTTTCTTGATGCAAAAATTGTATTAAAATTACTATCATTTCTTACATAAAATTAAGTAATTACTGGCCAAAATGACTGATTTTGGCATTGAATAAAATAACAAAGAAAAAAATTCTGAACGTTTTATCTTTTAATTTTCTTAATCGGATCGTCAATTCTACGACAGCGAGGAACAACACCAATCTGAAAAAATAATAAATGAAGAGTAAACGGTGAGACTCAAACCCATTTTCCAACCTCTTTTACTTCTGCAACCAGGTCCTTTATCGGTTAAGCTATGAGTACCGTTGAATTTCCAGAAGCCCGAATCAAACCTGTAATCTCATCTTTTGTTTCGTCTCTCGATCTATCAGTGCCTTTTTTGTCACTGTTTTTACACACTTGGATTTGGTTTGGGTTCTTTGTTTAATGACATATCAACTTTCGTAGTACAAAATCTTGTAAAAGAAAAGTAGTGGTATTATTTATCCCATAGCTGGAGAGATAAGGGACTTCATAACTTTCCCAAGGGTATTAGTTCAAAAGTGAACGTTATAGCACGACTGGAGTTCGAACTCACTAAGATGTAGCATTCCAGAACGTCTGCCGATCCGCCATGTAAACTCCTACATTTTACACAATACTTGTATTAATAACCACTTAATTTTTCGATAAAGTATTGTCAGTTGTTTTTGTTATTATCATTATTATTACTCCTTTTCGGGTTTTTCACACCAGCGTTAGCCGATGGTTTCTCACTGGAGTTTGAGTGACAACAAGTCTCCTTAAATCTCCAAGACTTTTCTCAGTACAGGGTGGAACGATTAAGTTGTCGCCCTAGAAAAGACGACATGATTCCATTTCCGTTTAATGAAAACCGGTTTTCTTTTTTTGTTGCAGACTATCTACTAGTTGGCCAGTTGTGTACAAATCCCAAGAGCGATAGGAGCCTTCTATCATGTCTGAAAGTGACACAATGTTCAACGAGCGAGATCGGAGATGCACCGTTGTACAACACATGCTCTCTACCGATCCAAGTTATGACAACAGGGCCATTGCCAGCACCCTCAAAATGCAAATCTGGATTGCAACGAATAACAGGGACGTGCCCAGGGTGATGAAAACAAAGTTTCCGGCTATAGTTATGGTCTTTGGTGTCGTTTCAAGTGAAGGCCACATCATACCACCTCACATCTTCGAAGTCGGCTTGAAAGTCAACACCAAAGTGTACCTGGATGTGCTGAAGGGTGTGGTGATCCCTTGGTGCAATCAGGTGGCCGGTGGCAGACCCTGGGTATCGCAGCAGGACTCGGCGCCGGTCCACAAGTCCAAAGAGACCCAAGCTTGGCTTCAGAAGGAGTGCTACGACTTTGTACCCTTCTCTCACTGGCTTCCCTCCTCCCCCGACCTGAACCCGCTGGACGACTTCGTTTGGTCATACGTCGAAAACCTCACCAACATGACCTCCCACAACACCAAAGCCAGTCTAATCGCCGCCATCCACCGAGTATTCGCCAATCTCTCGCCGGCGCTTGTGGAAAAGGCATGCTCCCAGTTCCGGATCCGTATCGAGGCGGTGATTGAGGCTGAAGGCGGCTAAATTGAATAGATGTCAGGTCTACAACATAAACAAGTTACCTGAATTGATTTTTTCAATAAAAGTTTTAAAATAAAGCTGTAGTGTTGTTTTCTTTAGGACGACAAATATATCGTTTCACCCTGTAATCTAGCCGATCTTAACAATGTGGTAGTTTGGATGGTCTCCATTCGTCCTCTTATTTCCAAATCCTCTTGTCCCTGTACCAATCCTTTGGTGACTGTACCAAGATGAAGCATTGTGAATTATTATTATTATTATTATTATTATTATTATTATTATTATTATTATTATTATTATCTACTCCTTGAGAGTTTTTCACATCAGTTTTAGCTCATGGTTTTCACTGGAGTTTGAGTGACAGCAAGTCTCCTTAAGTCTCAAGGACTCTTCTCAGTATTCTGGCCGCTCTCAATAACGCTGCAGTTCAGATGGTCTCCACTCGTCCTCCAACTTCCAAGTCCTCCAGTCCCTTTAATAATCCTTTAGTTACTGTACTAAAAGCACCAATCACAATTAGTATAATTGTCACCTGCATGTTCCATAGTTTTTTCCAGTTCTCTAGCAAGTCTAGGTAGTTATCTCTTTTTTTGCTTCTTGCAGTTTTACTCTGTGGTCAGCCGGGACAGCAAAATACACAATTCGGCAAGTTCTCTTTTTTTGTTGATTATTACAAGATCTGGTCGTCTGGTCGAGATTCGATGATCTGCTTGTATCTCAAAATCCCAGTGGAGTTTGTGCGTCTCATTCTATAGGTCAGATTCTGGGTTGTGCATACACCATTTGTTTGCATGGTCAAATTTAAATCTCTTGCCCAATTCCCAATGGATCATCTTGCCCACCCAGTCATGTCTATTCTTATAGCCTTTCAGAGCAAATTTGCTACATTGCTTTATTATGTTATTGATCGTTTCGTCTCTATCACCACATAACCTACATATGATTATTATTACTATTCTTATTAGTAGTAGTTGTACTACGAAGACTACTACAACTACTATTGACCTGACGGAGCCGTGATATAATATCAATCAACAATTAAAGAGGGAAAAATTCATGTCAAAATTAATAATAATAATAATAATAATAATAATAAACCTAATGTACATGGATGACATTAAACTATTTGCACAAAGTGAAAAAGAACTGGAAACTATCATACACGAAGTTAGAATATACAGTCAGGACATAGGAATGGAATTTGGGATAGAAAAATGTGCCACGGTATTAATGAAAAGTAGCAAACGACATCTACCTGACGGAATGGAACTACCAAATCACGACAAAATTAGAACGCTCGGAAAAAATGAAACCTACAAATATTTGGGTATCTTGGAGGCTGACACCATCAAATAAGTGGAAATCAAAGACAAGATCCGAAAATAATATCTCAGGAGAACTAAAAAACTTCTCGAGACAAAACTCTCGAGCAGAAACTTCATCAAAGGAATAAATACTTGGGCTGTGCCCCTCGTTAGATATTCAGGACCCTTCCTCAAGTGGACCAGAGATGAACTTAAACAAATGGATCAAAGAACAAGAAAACTAATGACCATGCATAAGGCATTACATCCCAGAGATGACGTTGACAGACTGTATGTATCTAGAAAAGAGGGAGGAAGAGGACCTGCCAGCATCGAAGACAGCGTTGACGCATCGATAGAACGGCTCGAAGACTACATTGAAAAACACGAACGAGGACTAATTACAGACATCAGAAGCGATACGGACAACACGATAGACGATAGAATGACAACTAGGAAACAAAAATGGGAGGAAAAAGAACTCTTTGGTCGCTTTAAACGAGTAATAAACAACATCTCACACCAGAAAACCTGGACTTGGCTAAGAAAAGGAAACCATAAGAGAGAAACGGGATCTCTCCTAATAGCAGCACAGGACAACGCCATAAGAACCAATCATATCAAAGCGAGAATTGATAAGTCGCAACGAAACAGTATATGTAGGCTACGCGGTGACAAAGACGAAACGATCAATCACATAATAAGCGAATGCAGCAAATTATCACAGAAGGAGTATAAGACGAAACACGACTGGGTCGGTAAGGTGATCCACTGGGAAATGTGCAAGAAATTTAAATTTGACCATACCAACAAATGATATATGCACAACCCAGCACCTGTCCTAGAAAATGACACGCATAAACTCCTATGGGACTTTAACATACAAACGGATCACCTAATCCCAGCCAGAAGAACAGACCTTATAATAATCAACAACAAAAAAAAGAGAATTTGCAAAATTGTCGACTTTGCTGTCCCGGCGGACCACAGAATAAATCTGAAGGAATGTGAAAAGAAGGATAAGTACCTCGACATTGCTAGAGAATTGAAAAAGCTGAGGAACATGAAAGTGACGATTGTGCCAATTGTGATTGGTGCTTTAGGCACAATAACTAAAGGATTATTGAAGGGCCTTGGTGGTTGACAGACGGGTAGAGACTATCCAAATGACTGCACTGCTGAGAACGGCCAGAATTCTGAGACGAGTCCTGGAGATTTGAGGAGACTTGCTGTCACTCAAGCTCCAGTGGAAAACCATCAGCTAACACTGATGTGAAAAACTCTAAATGAATAAATAATAAAAATAATAATAATAACAATAATAATAAGTCAGGACAATAATAAAGAAAGGTTGGTTTTCTGACCTTGAAATACTAGAAATACACCAGAAAATAGATAATGAACAAGATAGTAATACAGTACCTGACACATCAAGTATTAACAAATAAAAACAGCCCAAACGAAATGAACTGCCAACTACGAAAACTGGAAATACTGCACAACCAAACAACGCAAAACAAACATTAAAACAAGAACAAAAGGTAAACCAAGAAAATTTAAAGAGAATTATGAACAATGAAAAGACTACCTTACCATCATTAAGAAATATAGAATGGAGAACAGTTAAGACGGAAATGAATAAAATAAATTAAGTACTACCTTATATATAAACGAATAATATGACCGAATTAAATGAACTAATCTATGTCGGAGCGAAATTAGTTTGTGAGAAAAATGGGATCCCCTCAAAAAGCACGAAGAAAAAAATCAAAACCAGGATGGGAAATTCGACTGGAAACGCAGATAAAAAAAAATCCACGAAAACCGGCCAAAATGATAAAACAAAGGAAAGACGATGGAATATGTTGGAACAAAAACGAAAAGGCAACACAAGAAAAAACAACAATACAACTTGAGGAAATAAACCAGAAAGTACTGGCGAAAGAAGGAAGATTGAGGACATATCGTCAAAGGGTAAAACAATGTAGACAAAACAGGATATTTCAAAACAACGAAAGAAAATTCTGTCAACAACTGGAAGAAGATGACACGAAAACATATCAACAACCAGATGCAAAAGAAATCGAACGATTTTGGACTAAAATATGACAACTAAAAACATAACGTAAAGGCCGAATGGATAAACAATATAACAAGAGAATTAGAAGAGCTTGAAGAAGGTCTGAAAGCGGAAATACACATCGATTTACTCAAATCGACACTAAAAAATATCAAACTGGAAAACGCCAGGCCGTGATAGAATATATGGTTTCTGGTTCAAGAAATCCACCTCCATTCACAATAGACTGGCACTAGAAATGAACAGATGCCTACAAAGAGCACACGTACCCGAATAGATGTCCAAAGAAAAGACCACATTGATCCAAGAGGACTCAAGCAAAGGAACCGCCCCCAAACTACAGACCCATAATCTGCCTACCGATGATGTGGAAAATATTGACAGCACAAACAAGGGAAGAGATTTACTAATCGTTAACAAGCCGCAGATTGAAACAGAAAAGATGCCGTAAAGGATCCAGAGGCACAGCAGAGATACTTTACACATATCAGCCCATCCTAAACGAGAGCAAGACCAGACGGAAAAATTTAGCTATGACTTGGACTACAAAAAAGGCATATGATATGGTTCCACAAAACTGGATAAAGGCTATGTGATGATAGAGACAAAATGATCAATCACATAATAAGCGAATGCAGCAAATTAGCACAGAAGTATAAGACTAGACATGACTGGGTGGAAAAAGTGATCCACTGGAAGATGTGTAAGAAATTTAAACTTGACCATACGAACAAATGATATATGCACAACCCAGGATCTGTCCTAGAAAATGACACACGGCCTCAAAATGTACAAAAAATCAGATGATGTCATAAACTTTATCGAGAAAACCATGAAAACCTGGAGAGTAGAATTGACAGCAGGAGGAAGAAGTTTAGCTGAAGCAAAGGTCTAAAGAGGTATTTTCAAGGAGTTACACTATCACCATTACTATTCATAATTGCCATGATGCCACTTAACCACACCCTCAGAAAATGCACAACCGGATAAAAACTTAGTAGATCACAGGAAAATATCAATCACCTAATGTACATGGATGACATTAAACTATTTGCAAAAAGGATGAAAAAGAACTGGAAACTCTGATACACGCAGTTAGAATATACAGTTAGGACATAGGAATGGAAATAGGCATAGAAAAATGTGCCACGGTAGTAATGAAAAGTAGCAAATGACATTTGACTGACGGAATGGAACTACTAAATCAAGACAAGATTAGAAGGCTCAGAGAAAAGAAAACATAAAAACACTTGGACATCTTGGAGGTTGATACCATCAAACAAGGGGCGATGAAAGAAAAAAATTAAGAAAGAATATCTCAGAAGAACAAAAAAACTACTCGAGACAAAACTATCTAGCGGAAACCTTATCAAAGGAATGAATACGTGGGCTGTTCCCCTCGTTAGAAATTCGGAACATTTTTTGAAGTGGACAAGAGATGAACTTGTACAAATAGAGCAAAGAACAAGAAAACTAATGACCATGTGTTATATTTTGACCTTCGACCCGGCCCAAAAATACTATTCCAAGGTAATACACCGGAAGGAAGTGACACATTCCAACGGCCAGTAATCGAAAGAGATCGCGTGGGCGGATTAAGGCTTATGATATGGGACAAGGTGAAGGTCCCATTGTGCCATTACAGTCATGCACCGGAAGAGAGTAACCTCTGAACTGCATGACAGTTATTTCCGCTTGATGACGATTAAACATTCGATTTCAAAGATCCAGTAGGCGATCGTGTGGGCGTTGAGTTATTATTTAACTCAGTTGAGTTTGGGTCCCAGAGCAGTTGCCAGCAGACTCCTAGAGGGTTAGAGACGAGATGTGGTAGGGAAGGCCACACCCGACCGAGGGGAACTCGGAAACCCCCGATGCAGTTGCCAGCAGACTTCCAGACAGCTAGAGACCAGATGTGGTAGGGAAGGCCACACCCGACCGAGGGGGCCCTCGGAAAAGCCCCGATGGAGTGGACCCCAAGACCTCCGGTTGAGCATCTAAGAGAACAAGAAAGACACAACGTGACGGTCATAACAGTGGGGTCAAAATATGAAGTTTATGTTCAGTCTCCAGCATCCTCTCACATGCAAACCCTTAAACAACCCTTTCAAACCCTTGCAATAAAGTGAGAGGTGAATATTTTTCTAAAGAAGTCTTCTTGTGTCTTCCTTCCTGCGTCTTTATCATGCGTCGTTTATTCATGCGTCTGTCTTTGATGTTGTGTCGTTGTGATGCTGCATGAACGTGTAAATGACTATATAACACATGCATAAGGCATTACATCCCAGAGACAACGTTGACAGACTATATGTATCAAGAAAGGGGTTAGCAAGAGGACTTGCCAGCATTCAAGACAGCGTTAACGCATCGATACAACGAGTCGATGACTAAATAGAAAAAGACGAAGGAGGACTGATTACAGACATCAAAAATGATACTAACAACACGATGAACAACAGAATGACAATAACTTGGAAACAAAAATGGGAAGAAAATTCTATGGGCGTTTTAAACGACTAATAAACAAGATATCACACGAGAAAATGTGGACGTGGCTAAGAAAAGGAACTTTAAGAGAGAAACGGAATCTCTCCTAATAGCAGCACAAAACAACGCCATAAGAACCAATCATATCAAAGCGAGAATAGATAAGACGCAACAGAATAGCAAATGTTGGCTATGTGATGATAGAGACGAAACGATCAATCACATAATAAGCGAATGCAGCAAATTATCACAGAAGGAGTATAAGACTGGACATGACTGGGTGGAAAAGATGATCCACTGGGAAATGTGCAAGAAATTTAAATTTGACCATACCAACAAATGATATATGCACAACCCAGCATCTGTCCTAGATTATGACACACCTAAACTCATATGGGACTTTTACATACAAACGGATCACCTAATCTCTGCCAGAAGACCAGACCTTATAATAATCAACAAAAAAAAAGAGAGAACTTGAAAAATTGTCGACTTTGCTGTCCCTGCTGACCATAGAATAAAACTGAAAGAATATAAAAAGAAGGATAAGTACCTTGACCTTGCTCGGGAATTGAAACTTGGAAGTTGGAGGACGAGTGGAAACCATCTGAACTGCAGCATTATTGAGAACGGCCAGAATACTGAGAAGATTCCTGGAGACTTAAGGAGACTTGCTGTTACTCAAACTCCAGTGAAAACCATGATCTAAAACTGATGTGAAAAACTCTCAAGAAGTAAATAATAATAATAATAATAATAATAATTCACAATGCTTCATCTAAAAGATAAAAATATGTATATGATGTCGAAAAAGAGAGATATGAATAGACAGAATAAGAGATGAGTTTATAGGTTTAATTTGAGCTTCATCAAACCAATGGCTTTTCGTAGATGGAAAAGCAGCTACAATAATTAAAATGAAAGAAAAAAATACTCAAAATTGATAATAATAATGATTGATAATACTTCATCTAAAGATTAAAATAAATACACAAGTAAGAGTAAGAGACAGAGACAGAGAGAGGTATAGATTTATAGGTTTGATTTGAACTTCTTCAAACCAATAGATCATCGTAGATACAAAAACAACTATAATAACTTAAAGGAAATAAAAATGCTAATCAAAATTAATAATGAATGACAATGCTTCGTTTAACGATAAAAAATAACTATATATTTAGAGAGAGAGAAAGAGAACGAGAGAAAGAGAGAGAGAGAGAGAGAGAGAGAGAGAGAGAGAGAGTGAGAGAAGGAAAGGGAAGGAAGACAAAAAAGCAAAATATGCGATGAGTTTTGACTTTTACTCCTGCAAGTCATTGACTTTTCTTAGCTCAGATGGTCGAATGACTGACACATTTAATCAGACTTCCCCCAGGCAAATAGAGATATAATTTTGAGCCTCAATGAGAGCTTATCCCTCATTATCATTTACTATCAGCGCTGTTCATCCCTGTTGTATATTAACAACCCGATCGAGTTCTGATAAAAAAAGTAAACTAAAATTTTTTAAACAATCAACGAAAGTACGAGTCAAAATTAATAATGATTGACAATGCTTCATCTAAAAATGAGAAAATGAACAAATTCTTTTTTTTAAGTTTTAAAAAAGGTTTTTCGTTTTCTTCTTCAATTCTTTTTATCGGCTAAGATCATTTTATGGGTTGTTTACTAATTTACTGGACAGTGAGTTTATTTTTCGAATTGAAATGAAAATAAAATTTATTTGCTGATTTCATTGGTTGTTATTTGTAGGCCGTGTAAAATGTTTAAAAAAATATTCTCTTTGTTGTAACTTGTTCTTACAAAAGTGTCCAATTTTCTGGAGACATATGAAATGTCCTTGTTTTCTCTAGACAAATATCAATATAACTGAAGACATCTCCCAATTGTTTGTCCTTTGTGATTCACCTGTGTCTGGACACCTGGTTGTCTTGTTTTGGTTTTTATTAATGGACTTGTAAGAATCCTATTCATCCTGGGGGTGTGGTTTATGGTATCAATAACGAGTCTAGTGACGCCGACAGCTTTGGAACTCAAAACCTCGATAAAGTATTGATTTTCTCTCAACACCAGGATTACCTTTCTCTTACGCTTCAGGATCAAAGAAAGTACCGGTTCCCTATAGATCACTGAATGTAAGCAGCGATGAACCTACTATAATTAGATGGGTAACCCCTGAGTAACAGCTGGTATCATAAGTAATCTATGTGCCTGACGAAACAAAGTTCTCTAAATAAGAACATCATGATTACTTCTACGAAATCAATTCGATTTTAGATATGGTATATACACGTGGATAAGTAAATCTCATGTAAAGATTGCTTTGAATTTACAGTCAGGAAATAATTCCTTTATGTAATTAGATAATAAAACCTAGGATTGCTCCAAATCCTACATGTTTGAATTTCAACCTTACATAATTATTACCTGTGTTTAGGTCGACTCTTGACTTATGGTCACCAAATCAATACTCTGTGATATTTATGTTTGAACTCAAGAGTTCAATGCAAGTTCTCGCTCTATTTAAATTACAAAATTACGTAATAATTTTAGTTGACGGCATTTTTTCCGTAATTTTAGGTTTTCAAAACTTAATCTATACACAAGTATATACAATAATTTACAATCGGTGTAATTGTCTCCTCAGTTGAGCTTAGTATAAATGAATTGTAATTTTTGTTCAAACATATTAGAATCAGATTTTACTTATGAAATAACAAAATTATCTAATTTACTCATGCATAAGTTGATCTCGAGTATAAAGAGACCTTTGAATTAGAGTCAAGAAATCATGAATTTTTGGAGCTGAGTGTTATTCCTAGTCTTTTCCATTATGTTTGCATCTCAATCTTGCAAAATTATTCATTACTTGTGTATAGATCAATGCCAGTATTTTGCCTAAAAAGTAGGTCTTAAAATTCAACTTATATACAAGTATATACAGCAAATTTTGCCCATTTATAAGACAATTTTTGACTTTGCTCATGTGTGTGCTCATGGACCTCCTCATTAAACTGGCCACGTTTCAAAACGATATATAACTACCCTCCCTAGGGTCGGTTTAGTGTTTGGACCCCGCAACAGGAAGTAATCCCCACAAGGTGTGTCAAAAAGTGCTCCAATTCAATCAGCATTCCCCTTAAAGAGGCACCTCAGGCGCCGGGCAATAAACTCAGCCAATACCAAAATTGCCCCTGACGCGATGGTTAACAAGTTTGTTTCTCAGACCATTACGTAAGTTTAACAAGATCCCCCACAACCCCTGGTCTGGAAACATTCAAAGTTAAAAATTAGAAAATAACTATGAAGATTTTTAGGTAATTCAAAATTGCAAAGATAATTTCTTAAATAAATGAACGGAGAAAAAATAAAGGGGATTTTTAAAAAGGAAAAAATAATGGATATGAGTCCAAAGCCCGGATTTAAAAAGAGGCGTAAAAATCCGTTCGCTGCAGCAACATCAACATATCAGCAAACATAAAAGAGTAAGAAGATTTAAAAAGAAGAAGAATGTAAGACCAACTCCCAAAGTCACTTTCCATCAATGTACAGGTCTTTTTTTTATTTAATTTCAGCTTTCCAACGCTCTTATCTAAAAATTGCCGAAGGCAGCGAGCCATGCGTTTAAAGAAAACGCCTATCTTAGATTCCTTTATGAAAATAAATACATAAATGAAATAAGAATATTTGGAACAATTTTACTACGATGACTTGAAACTGCTTAACATTTACCCGAAGATTAAAACTGCTATTCGTTGAATGACGTAGTTAAAGATAAGCTCAACGAGGATGAGGTTCAAATAGAAAATATCAATGCAAATTAAGTTTTCTCAATTTGCATAGCTGATTTTAACACTTTGTCTCCTCCTAACGACCATTTTGTTTGGGATTAAATGAAAAGAGACAGGCTTGACATATGAAACGTCATGCCAATTCCCTGTTAAATATTACAAGACTAGCTCGTAAAAAGTTTTGAATCACAGCTGAATTATCAAATAGTGCAAAGATTCTATTGCATATAAATGTATGTATATGACATCACACATAGAAATACGTACCCTACACGTGACTAATATAAACCGAATTTATATTTCTATTGCAAACGAAATCAGATCAATGTACAATATCCTCTCTTTCTCCTCTGTGGGCTTCATTTTATGCAAATCCCTTCGTATCATCGAGTCAGAATGAGATTTAAACGGACATCATGTCGTTACTACGCGACCAACTGATATTGTGTGACTAATCATCTTGATATAAAACATTTAAACAATTATTCGAGAGGGTAAAGAACGTCTAATAATAACACAACCTTTTATTTTTATCTTTATTGGTTAATTTGTTTTATTTTTTGCAGAAAAAGCTAAATCAAAGTGCAATCAATGTTTTTAATTTGATTTCCCAGCAGTTTTCACGAAATCAAATCAACGATTGTCATTCCGACAGTAATTTATTTCCACGGAAACTACAATAAATACAGGCAGCACAATGACACCATTGAAGAGAAAGCAAGTTTTCAACCACAAAACATTGTTTTCCTATACAGTTGGTGTTAAAACCTCAATCTCTACTCAGTGGCAGGATGTGACGCAAAGTCGGTGTCATAGGAAGATCCTCAGAAAAATATTCCAAAGCTGACAGGTTAACAAAATATTATAGTCCCGTCGGCATCCTCTCTTTTTTACATCTAAAAATAGTATTTTGTAGTTGAAAACTTGCTCTTTCCAAAGTTGTCATTTTGTTTTTTGAATCTGTCGTGTTTTCTGTTACACAAATAGTGGTGGTTAGTTTCAGGGGACCCACTTAGTTTTAAATATGTCCAAAAGGTTTCAGAATATTTGTTATCCACGTTTTAATTCCTCCTAGAACAACAAAAATCATCCGGTTTAAATGCTGGCGAGAATGCTGGTATACATTGAGCAAGTTCAAGAGAATATTTTCTATATCTTCTTTTCTGGCGACTGTAAGATTCAAGGCAAAATTGATCTAAGGTCAGGTGAATTTCCTGGTTACCTGCCAAATCCATCTTTTCAGAATGAAAATTTTTTTACAGCTCCGAATTCGGTACACGTGATCCGTTCTTTAACTAATGTCCCAACCATCTAACTCCACAAAAAGAGGTAAATATTTGTGTTTATGCATAGCATGTCTAGCATGCTAGCGACCAGAGGAGTCATTATATCTAGTGACAGGAGAGAATGCAAGGAGAAAATATATATATATAGGGGAATTGTCGAAACGAAGAGATTGTCGCTTGATCTCAGTGACAAAAAAAAATACACAAATATGCTTTTACAAAAACTTACTCACGTCTATTTGGGCTATTACAAGTTTTTTTTTAACCAATCTCATGAAAAGAAAAAAGTGAAGTAGTTTTTTGTTTAGTCGATGGAGGAAAGATTCATTCCTTTATAAATCGTAGCCAATACCCCCTAAATGGATCGGGGCTGATTCGTTTAAGCCCCCAAATATACGTATGTTACCCGTGGTTTAACTTTTTAAAAATCTCTCTTTATCTGTCGATTACTTCTACATCAATGTTCATTACATCGAGTAGAAGCCATTACATAAAAATTCCGATAATTCATTTTTCCTCTCCTTATTGAACATGCAAAATAGATTAATGCGATTCTGTATTAATTTCGATTGTTCAAGGATGACCCTCTCATGTGTCGATGTTCCGAAATAACCTTTGTAAATGTCTACAAGTAAACACACATGTACATTGAAAATTTAAACTTTCTTTTCAAGTGTCAAACTTTTCGATATTTAAAAGTAAAATGTAAATGTTGTTTCTGGTAAATGGGAATAATATACATATATATCATTGCCATTCCTATAATAAGAAAAAGAAATCGACTCATTCAACAAGAACTTGGAGAAATTCTTTTTATATATGCATTTTGAATTGTCACAGTGGACGTAAATAAATAATTCCGAGTTGTTTTAATGTTTTGCATTGAAACATTATGTGGCTATTTAGTAATATAAGATATATATATATATATATATATATATATATATATATATATATATAGATAGATAGATAGATAGATAGATAGATGTACAGAATGAGATAACTAGCTAGCTAGATAGATGTCATAAACACATCCTAGTTTATCTTAAGGCCAGATGTATGGGGCACCCAATTAGAATCAAACTGACGAAAACTCTAGGTGACCATAGATAGATAGATATGGAGAGACGGTGATTATTAGATAGATATATGCCACTGATTAAACAACTTAGTTTGGCACAAAGCTAGAAGTATGGGAACCCAGTGAGAATAGAACTTATTAACACTTGTTGTAGTAATAGATAAATATGAATAGAATGAGCAAGATAAAATGATGTAATTCAATAAGCATAACTTAGTTTGGTACAAAGTCAGAAGGATAATACACCCAACGAGAATCGAACTCACTTATAACCAAGGTGGTTATGGATAAATAGATAGATATGAATGGTACTCCAAATATAATACCCCTAAGTCATCACTCATCGGGCAAAGTGATCAGTTTTGAAGCTGCTTATAATCGGTGCTACAACGTGACTTAACAGTAAGCAAACAGCGACCTGTTTGTGGGTCTTTGAATTCGCCGACTGTATTCCCATGAAGACTAGTAAGATTCCTACCCAAAAGAGGATGTTCTGGGTATGGCAATAAACTGTATCAGGCGGTGATACTTCAATTCCGGAGCTCTGGGGAGTATGGAGTCACCTCTTCGTTGTCACATTCACTCTATCCCGGAGTGGTAGTACCAGTTAGGGGCCCGTCAATAGGTCAAATAAATCTGGTTGCAGTTATTTGTATTAGATAGGAACACTTAAAACCATTTATTTCAGTGCAAACAGATTATGATTGATAAACATGAATATTAACTTGAAACCATATTTGTATTAGATTGAATTATTTGGGTGGATCAAAAGTTTTTCAATATTTTGGTACGTGTTAGTTTACGGCGTGTATATCGCGTGACCGAAACAGTTTAAACTGTGAAAGGTATCCACTGTGGTTGGTAGAATCGTAATATTGTGCATTGTTTCAATCTGTGTATGATTAAAAAGTCGCATAGATGAACGTGTTACGTAGTCTAATTCGAGAATTTATGCTTTACGAGTTCGATCTCCAGTGGAGATCACAGTATATACTGCTGATGAGACCTAATAAGGCTGAAACAGCTGTCCAGTATTTCCTTATGTCATGCGCAAGTGTTCGCTGGATTTTCTGGTCGTGATAATTCAATTCACAATATAATTCCTCAACTTAAAAAAAAGAAAATGTACACCAGTGAGTAATGTATTTACCACATTTGAGAATGGTCTAAATTACACGGCATAGTTATATTCCAGCATCATATTAACCTTTGCTTAGTCTGGCACAAGACCACTGGTGTGGAGTCCCCTCCCCGATTCGAATCGAATTCACAATAAATCCAACATGTGACTTTTTTAAAGTATTACTCCATGACGCCCTGTTTATATTCGCGTTTTTTTTTCCTTGCGTTATTTCATACAACTCTAAGGTTGGGTTATTTTTCATTGAAAGGAGCGTTATCTTTTGTCTTATTAGACGGTAATACAAAACCGCCTTGTCAAATAAGACAAAAGATAATGTTCCTGTGGACGAGACATTCATTCGATGATAGGCGAGGCATTTATACAATATGTCGGCGTTTATGGAAATCTCTAAAGACACTGAAGTCGCCATAGTTACCTGAGAGGGTATAGTCTTCATCATCACTATGACACTTCCTGATATTTAGGTTAGGATCGGTCGTGTCTAGAGGAAAAACTGGATATAAATGAAGTTTATCCAAGACATGACACAAGACTACATCCGGTGGTGAGACTCCAGTTCTGGAGCTTTGATGACAGTAGAATCGCTCTTTCGTTGCCATGACTCCCACGTGCACTCTAACCCAGGGTGATTGTACTCATAAGGATTCCGTCTGTAGGTCAAATAAATCTGTTTGAGATAGTGTTTAAAATAATCATGAACTACGTTTAATAATAATTTACCTAATGAGTAGAGTGTTTAAAATGATTGTAAAATTCATTTCAGCATAGAATAAACAAAAAAGGGTTGATGTAAGAGCAACCAACTTAAACGAAGTGTCCTTAGGCTTGGTGAATCCATCTTCCAGGCGCCATCTTCATAATGTACTTAAATTATTCTCCCTCCAGCTATGGGTAAATAGTAGGACAGATTAGGTTTTTCAGCCTTGGTGAGGCAACTAGTCTAGGAGAAGGAAAACTCTGAATTCAAACCTGTTAAACTCCGCTTAAAAACTGACCTTGTGTCATATCCTGCCCGAGCAGAGGGGTTGGTAAATATGATAATGTACTTAAAGGAGAAGGTTCGAAGTTCACCCAGGGCGATAAGAAACGGTGAGACTGGGAAATTTTGGCCTTTAATCCCACGTACATATATATGAGACCAAACATTAATATCAATAGACGTAACAAAATTTAATATCAGCGAGAAAAACTTTTAAAAAATAAATCAAATATATCAGTAGCAGTACTAGCAAAAAAAGCTAATCTTGTAGATTGGATACTTGTCTAAATAGCAATCCGGTCGGCTCCAGCTAAAGAATACACCGACTGCATCTTTGCAGAGGATAAAATCCCCCCCCTCGCAACGATTTTCCTGAATATTAGATATTAAAAAATAACAACAGAAGACTGTTAATCAGATACGAAAATTTAATTTCAGACTGTCCCACAATGCTAGCAGTCTTTCGCAAACACGGAGAGAGGAAGATCTTGTAAGGGTCTATGAACGAATCTCGTTTGCCGCTACCAAGAGATACCCACACTCACCCCGACCAGACCAATATTTCACCCAAGTTGTTGCTTTGGGTGTCAACTCTCAACTGTTGTCTACCAGCCGACCCTTGAATTCAAAATTATCTCTTCTTATATAATCTATTAATTATCTCATTCAGCTAATGTTATAAAGACACGTCATTGCATCATCCGATCATGTATCTAGACACGTGTCTAAAACTTTCATTATGTTTTTATTTAATTTCCATCAAACTTATGACACAACATGAATCCATTTTATTTACATTTGGGTTTCCGGAGCCCACAAAGTTATTTTGACAGGAGCTGATATCTTAGTCGACACCCGGGCACGTGCATGACCTTTCTAATTTGATTTACGTTTTCACTCAAAGGTTTCTAATGAATCCACAACTTCACCAAACTAAATAATAAAATAACTAATATAATCAATTATCAATAGAATAATTAATATAATCAATTACCACCCTAATTATTTTACATATGACATTAAACCATCTAATGACAAGGCTCCAGTCCCGGAGCTTTGGTGAATATAGAATACCCCTTCATTGGCATTACTCCCAGGTTCACTCTGGTTTGGAGTGGTAGCACCTGATAGGGAACTATCTATGAGTCAAATATAACTGTTTGACATTTAAACTATGGACAAACAAATGACTTATGTAAAATCGAATTGTTAGAAATAGAACTGTTTGATCATTTAACTGTGTGCAAACAAATTAATTGTTAACGATACATCGCAATACTTGGAACCATTTAACTGTGTGTAAATGAATCACTAGTGTTGAATATAAAATTAGTGTCAGATAGCAATACTTGTAACTACTTCACCGTCTGCAAAAAAATTATTGATATTGAATAGAATTATTAGTGTTAGATAGCAATAACTGAAACCATTTAATTGTGGAGAAACAATAGCAACATTAAAGTGCAAACAAATCAGTTCTAACTCATTTAAAAATGAAATTATCAACAAACTATTCCCCTACAAATCATATGTATATCCATTTAACCGTGTGCACACAAAGGATTAATAGTAAATTGAATTATTCATGTTTGATAGAAATACTTGAAACCATTTAACAGTGGCGAAAAAATATTAGCTCTGGCTCGTTCAAAAATGTTATCTACAAAATGAGTTTCCAAATCGTTTATTTAATACATATGTATTCGAAGGATTTGGCATTAAATAACCGACACGAGTTGACATGCCATAAAACCAAACCAAACCAAATTGTCTAAATAGATGGTCCGAAGTGAAACGTATTTAGCCAATACTTCCACTACAGGTAGCATACAAGACAAGGTCAATTTTTAAACGAAGTACTACTGGTTTGAAGCAAGGGTTAGTCTAGTTGCCTTAACAAGGCCAAAGAACCCAGTCTGTCTAACTATTTATCAATAGCTGGAAGGAGAACTGACGGATTCATGCCTTCCCCGAAAGCATAAGCCTGAAGTGAAACGCTGACATCTTCGTCCTGGCTTTGAACTCGGATCTCCGATTCCATTTCCTATGACTTCCCACCAAATCAGATTTGACATGAAGTCATTTGATAGTGGAGAGTGATGCACGGATCAAGACACGCGCGTCCGTCACAAAAAAATGATTGATCCTCTCGGTATTCCTCATTTTGGAGCACTTTTGGCGCCAAGTGATAAACTCAACCCCACCAAGTAAGTATAGCGGGGGAGGAAGGCCCCTTCGGACCAGGCAGTCAGATCAATTACCTTTCCATTTCCTACGATTATAACCGTTATACAAAGTTCACCAACACGAGTGAAATATGGTGTCCTATATATTGACGTTACACAGAATGCTGTTTTGGCAATGTGACAATTTTAATGCTGGTTAATATATGTTACGGGAAAATTCTTACTTGGATTTTTACATTAACGATGATAATTGCATATTTGACAAATAAAATATTTCTTGATTGATCTTTTCTATTCTTCATTCAGTCGGGTAAGTCTTCAGTCAATATATCAAATAGATTATTTCTCGATAAGACTTTGTTAAACCATTGTCTAATGTCGTTTAAGCTTAGATCAATTACGTACTGTACAACACTTCTGGGAGTATGGAGGCGCACTCAGCGAAATGGTTATCATCACATGAAATGAAATCGGCGACTCTCGTTCACAGACTGGACAAAGCTGTTTGCGTTTCTTTTGGGGCTAATGCTCGTGGGAAAGGATCCTTTTTTCTTCCCAGCTATGGTTAAATAGTAGGACAAACTGTGGTTTTTAGCCTTGGTAAGGCTACCAGTATAGGAGAAGGAACACTTTAAATTCAAACCCGCTGTATTCCGCTTAAAAATTGATATTGTGTAATTTCCAGCCCGTGACAGAAGTGTCGGATAAATACATATTCACTTCTGGAATCGTCATGAAGGTTTGTATTAATCTAAAGACTAAAGAATTGCAAGACTAAATGGCTGACCTCACTGAGGTGTTCAGTGTGAAGATAAGTACCACCATGGGAAGTATTGAGTTTTTGTTTTGTTTTTTTAGTGACCAATATATCTAATAAAGATGAGTTAAGACCTTGCGCAAACAAACTACTAACAAGACCCATAAGAAAGTGAACAGATTAAGCAAGTTTATCATCTATATATAATCGACTACGTGCCGTGGTAGAAGTGGGGGTCGGCTAGCAGAAAGTGACCCGATGACTTGACAACAACAACAAACTTAACTCCCCATTATCCCCCATCTCCCTCTCCCTTCCTTGTCTTTCTCTCTACCTCTACCCCTCTACCTCTACCTCTATCACTCTCTCTCTCTCTCTCTCTCTCTCTCTCTTGTAGTTGTTGTTGATTATATTTCAATGACAAGCTATGAGAAACAAGTAAATTGGTCATTGGTCTAAAAGCAATTTTCTTTCTGTCTCTTGGCGCCGAAGGCACCAAATTCTCGCGTTTTCGTTGAAATAAAATCTTTAATACTTCTAAACCGCGTTAATTCATTGTATTGTCCTGGATGTGAGACTAAACTGCATCTGATTGTGAGGCTACTGTTCTAGAGCTCTGAGGTGTATGGAGTCACCCCATAATGTTTCCAGATCCACTCAGACGCAGAATGGTAAGCCGGAGTACCTGTGGCGTAATGGCTAAAGTGCTGAAACGTGGTCTTGAAGTAAGCAAGTTCGAACTCCATTCGGGCTATTACGTTCATTCTCGGACTAATACCCTTCAGTAAGGTAGGAACCCCTTTATTTCCCCAGCTATGGGTAAAATAGTATCACTATTGTTCTTCTACACGGATAGCTGTTGCATTAAATGATTCACGAAGATTGATATACCATTAAAAAAAGAAACCAAAGCTGTTAGAATCAAATAGATCGGTAATCTATTATTATTTGGATTGTAATCCTTGAAACCATATAATTTAGTATAAATTATTATTATTAGATAGAAATACTTGAAACTGTATGCAAATAAATGATTATAGATAAACAAAAAAGTGCAATTTTTTAAAAAATGCAATGGAACAATAAAAATATTGTTATGATTACAATCAAAAATTTACAAATAAATCAAATTTCAGCATGAAATAACCCATAATGAGTTGATATGTCGTTAAACAAATAAACTCAACCAAAATTAATTGTATCAAAGAAAACAGAAAGTTATCCGCTGATCAAATTTTCAAAGAAGCCCTTCCAGAGAAAAATAATTTTCATAAATGACACGAATGTCATTGGAGTAGATATCATCATCTTGAGAAACGTTAATCAAAATATCTGATCACGCAGATCGGCAAATTTTGTTTGGTTTGGTTTGGTTTGGTTTGTAGGGACCAGCAGCATTATTGAGCGATGTTCTGTGGCCAAGTGGACAGTTGATGTTGATAACGATTAGATAAAAATATTTCTTCAAAATAATCAGTTTTATAAGACTTTACATTGTGCAGGGATTAGCAATCTTGGCTATCTGACTTTTGTCATTGATATTGTCAAAATTTCTGAGATGAAGCTTGATATTGGCCAACGTATACATGGAATATTTCGAAGAAATGGATGGCATTATGACCTACATAACCACAGCCATCGTTGTGGCTTCGATACGTAGATGATGTATTCATTCTCTAACCTTATCAGAAAGACGTTCAAACACTACAGAAGGATTCAGGCCATCCGTGTATTGAAAACTAACCTTCACTTGACAGTACTTCAACTTCAACTCCCATCATCCATATAATGTAAAGAAAGGAACTGTTCGTTGCGTACAACATCAAGCAAAATGACATTATTAGTGACACCGATGTATATCAAGAAAAACAACGACCCAGAGAGCATAACATCAGCCCCAAGAAATCTGTACGGAATGACAGAGAACAATACCCGAAAACTCACCACAATCTGTCTGCCATGTCAAAGGCCAAGCTGAAAAGATTCAAAAGATACGTGGACCATATGATATCAAGATAATATTCTGTAGTAGATCGACTTTTCGAAAATATCTCTTCCGAGTCAATCCCCCAACAGAATATAACCTGAGCAAGAATTGCGTGTACTGCACCCCATGCAGTTGTGGTAAAGTATACAATAGTGAGCTATGCCACCCACTGAAAGTAAGGTGAGAAGAAGATCGAAGAGCAATATCGATAAGCAATATATTGAGGTGGAATCGAAAGGTCAAGTATAGCTGACCATATACAGAAAGGAAAAGGAAAGCATCTGCCCTTATGCAGTTAAAATAATAGATAGAGAATAGCATTGCAGAATAAGATATCTTAAAGAAGCAGCGCATATGTTGATCTACAGAAACCTGTTGAGTAGACCAAGTATAGAGATGAATACGATATGGGAACCAATAATCAAAAAGGATAGATGAAAAAAAAGTTCCAATACGAGCTAAGGTAAAAAGTCGTACATAAAAGTGCTAAACAATATTACATAAGTTGATAAAGATATTAGGTTTATAATCAACAAAATTCAGTCTAAATTCTTCTGCAGGACACATGGCATAATGGGTACAGGCGTTTAGTTAAAGAAATCATCGGAGGTTGCAAGTTCAATCCTGACTATAGGCAAAAATAAAGAATACTTACTGTAGCTTAACACTTGTACTCGATTATGGTTAACGGAATTAAAACAATCTGCCCCAATGGATTAAATAAAGGGTTCGGTTAGAAGTTCCGAGTTCAACCAGAAACACCTGCCGAAGGACGCATCAGCTGAAATGTTGGGAATATAAAGATTCTAAAAATCGTCAGAATAATCTAAACGATAAAAATTATCACGCTTCATCTCAAGAAATTAAACAAATGAAATTAGTAATACTATTATTTAACGTGTTAAATATTATTTGTCTTTAGAGAGACATAAGTGCCCAGTTTGTTGATGATACTAACAATCAATGCTTAGGCACCAAGTCATGTAATGGTTAACGAGCTAAACTTGCAAACTATTATTAGTGAGTTCGATTCACAGTGAGTGGTCTACACTACTATCTTTGTATTGAGGGTATTTGACATAACGGTTATTGTCAAAGGAATTTGTCTCAACGAACGATTTCAAACCCTAGACAAGGCTGTTTGTGTTTCACTTGAGAAAGGCACGAATTTGTCGCTTCCACCCCTCACCCATCAAAACAGATTGAGTTCTTTAGCCTCGGTGCGGCAGTCAGTGCAGACGAAAGAAAAGTCTGAAACCAAACCAGTTTAACTCCGATTGGGTAAATACATGTTTCGTGGGGGGTCACATTTTGTTTACTTTTTTCTTTATTAAGATACAGATTTACGGTGTTTAATTCGTTTGTGATATTAATTTTTGACTATAAAATTACACAAATGCCTTAATTTTCAATATTGAAACAAGAAAAGAAAACCCCAGAAATTCACCTTTTACCAGCAAGTAAGTATATTCGCACGCTTGATTTTCTTTTCTCTTTTTTTAAGACTTAATTAGATTTGTGAAAAATCTAATCTACTTATTTTGGGTTTGATGGCCCCCAGTAAATGAAGTAAGTAGTTGTTACCTTCCAAGAAAGAAAGGATCATCACACTTTGTGATGATTATGGTTTCAGAAGTATCAAAAGATTATCCGCCAGAATGAAGGCCGAGGATTAGCAGCCTGAAATATTGGATCGGCAAGAAATAAAAAAAAGGAGCTCAATTCAAAAGAAGAGAAAAATTGCCCAAATAATTTCTACTGAGAGAAAACAATAGCTTTTTCTTTTTTCTTTCTTTTTTTTTTTTTTTTTGTTGTTGTTGTCGTAATTCCAATGTCTCAAGATGTTTATCGGGAATTATCTCAAAGAACTTTTAATTTCCGGTAGGTTTTGACTAAGAAAATCTCAACAAAGAAGTGATTGCTTGTTTCCTGTCAGTAGAGGCCATTTTGTCTGTACAGACGAGCACTACGTACCTGTTTTACACATGGCTCTTAAGACGGTCACTGATATTCATAAGTTGTATAATAGGAATTACTTAGAAGAATCCAGACCAAAATAAAACAGAAGAAAAAAAAACTCTTAAATTTGTACTCACTTAATTCGGAGCTTTCTTAGAACTTTGAAAATGACATTCGTTCGATCTGATGAGTTGTTAGTTTGGTTTTAGGTCATATTAACCCTTGCAGTTTATTTTATGCCTAATCCTGTTTATACATATATGCACTAGATATATATTTGTAAACGAATAGTTTGTAGGTAACATTTTAAACAAGCCAGAGCTCATTTGTTTTTACACTAGATAAATAGTTTTAACAATTCCTATGTAACACGAATAATTCTATCTAGTATTAATCATTTGTTTGCATACAGTTAAATGGTTTCAAGTATTCCTTTGTAATGCTAACAGTTTAATTTAACATAAATTATTTGTTTGCACAGACTTAAATGGTTATACAGTTCTATTGGATCTATAGATTAGACGTTAACAGGTACTATCACTCTCGATAAGAGTGGATCTGGGAGTAATGGCAATGAAAGAGTAATCCATATTCCTCAAAGCTCCAGGACTGAAGTCTCATCATCAAATGATTTTATCTCATATCCAGAACACTCGTTCAGAGAGGGTTTTACTCCTCTGCAGAGATACAGTCGGTTACAGCCTCAGCCGACTAACTGCGTTCAATCTGAACGTCAAATCATAATTTAAAATCTTTTCAAATATAACCCTTACAATTCCTGAAAGTTTGGCTGAAATCGGGTCGAAAATAGCGGAGATTTAGTTGTCTGAACGGATGAACATTTGCTGAATCATAATTAAATTATTCCTTATAGGAAGTTTTTTAAGTGCCGAATTTGCAGTAGATAAGATGCACCGATATACACCATAAATTTAACACCAAATTTAATGAAATTATCTCGTTCCAACTCAAAGTTTGTAAGCTTGACCTTATTTTCACCATAGATGACAATAGGAGTTTCGAGAGTTGCAAATAAAAATTAGGGGGTGGCCTCGTGGTGTAATGGTTAAAGCGATGGACTGCAAAATCGTAATAAGCGAGTTCGAACTCCAGTCGTGCTATTACGTTCACTTACGGACAAATACCCTTAGGAAAGGTATGAACCCCCTTATCCTCCCAACCATGAGTTAAATAGTACCCCTACTGCTCTTCTAGAAGAATGGCTTTGGCATTAAATAACCGACAAAGGTTGATATGCCATTAAACAAAGAAACTAAACCAAACCAATAAAAGTGATTTTCATACGCCACAGAACAAGTCTTTTATCGTGACATTGTGATTATAGTGGTGTGATCGAAATATTCAAAGTATTATGGTTAATATGATAATCCTACATCATTTAGTTAGGAATGTGACCAGCTGAATTAGTGCTAGATGGGCTGGTGATCAGCACCTATCCTCCCTTATAGTTATTACTTTTTTGATTTAATGCCAGATATTGCTTTTCCTTAAACTTAAGAAATAAATATTTTCTGAAAATCAGTTACTTTCATATTTGAAGTTGCGCGAGATTCTCAGCACGTGACATGCCTGGCGTTTGCGTTAGGTGGGTACTGTTGAGCTGAATCGCCTGGTCTCAAGGGGGCCGTCCCCCAGGCAATACCTGCTTTGCAGGGCTGAGTTTATTGCTTTTTTGTGACGGACACTTATGATTCTCGATTCGTCCGCCCACCACCATAAAATGATCTTGTATCATACTGACTTGGTGAGAAGTCAATTAAATACCGATTTAAAGTTATGCTGGAAGCACCAGTTACCCGCTAAATCACCAAATTTCCATCGTGATGAGCCTATTCAGTTCTGAGAAACAGAACGACAGGATACTGGAAGCAAACTAAGCTTAGTCAATAACAATAAGTTAATTTTTCAGAAGCTTTAAATGAGCCGGCCAAACCAAAACCATTGTTGGATTTCCGACCATACTGCGTTAAACCTGTAAGTGCAAGAAGTCTGTCTTTTATACAAAATTCATTAATTTTGGACCGACAGCAAAAGAATCTTAAAATATCTCAAACGCAGGAAGAGACTTGCTCGTTGGTGGTCAACTCGTCACAACTTGAACACAATAAAATGACTTTTAGGCCAACAGTATTAATTACACAAGGTCACTCTGAGTTCTGATGCTTGATCAACAATTTGGTAATTACTGGCAACGAATTACAATATTATCATTGTTCTCAGTCGGAAATCAATAATTTGTAGTTGTTTACAATAATCCATCAACAGATGTCTAAAACTGCAGAAAGTTTCTTTTTTTTAAATTAGAAAAAAATAAACAAACAAAACTGCTTTTGATGATATATCTAACAAACTCTCAATCATTTCCGCGTCATACCAAAGACTTTAAAAATAGTACTTGATACCGCCTTGCTTAACACTCAGCAATATAAGGTACGTATCAAGGGTAAAGTGGAGCAGTCCAGGGAAAGGAGTAGCGCCCTCAGGGACCCTTCTGGTCGCCCTCGACTACTGTCACCAACTTTACTTACTTTATAGTAATATAAAAGGAATTAGTACTATTTTTTTTTAGATGAACTCTAGTTTTTGTCTCTAAACTTTTTCAAACTTATTTTTTCAGTGTACCCCTATGCAAGGTTGGCAAGGAAGGCTGAAGAATAAAACGTTTTACTGAGTTTGAAAAAGTGAAAGAGACAAAAAGACTTGGTATTGTCTACGTCACAATTGCGATTTTAGAAAATAAACAAAATAGCATTAAAATTTTGTTGTATTTTTTTTTTGCTTAGTTCAGCACAGGGCACCCAGTGAGAATCAAACTCGCTCACAATAATCAGCCAACTTAGCTCACTAACCACTATACCATGCGAGGTTTTAAGTGAAGATTTACAGTACGCCGAGTAATGTCTTTTATTAATTTAATCGAATATCTTCTTATTTCTGTCATGCAACATGATCTCGCAACAAAGTTGAAGTTGGGTTTTCTGGCATATCAGCCCTTATTGGTTTATTTAATGTTAAAAGACATATTTCCTCCAGAGCCTTGTTACTGGATGTAGTTTTGTGTCATTTAAAATCACCCCATTTTTGGAGGGAATTGGGGTCATACCCCTCTGCTTAGAACGTAGTCGGCGTATTCTAATTTCTGTCGACAAGGCAATAACCAAAGTCAATTTCCATTGTATTTTATCCATTGGTGTTTTTGTTTTGTTTTTTGGTGTGTGTGTGTGTGTGTGTGTGTGTGTGTGTGTGTGTGTGTGTGTGTGTGTGTGTGTGTGTGTGTGTTTCTCAGCCCTATTCACTAAAAGCGGGTTCGATACAAGGTCACTTTTATTTTAGCGGATGTCCTCACGCGAACGAATGCACGAATAAGGACAATGCAAAAATAGCTTAACTCCATCGGCATTCTCTTTTTTTTCGGGGGGGGGTGAATAGAGAACTAACACTTGCCCTTTTATACGATAGGCCAGGTGCTGCCTGACCCTTAAGACGCCCCCCACCCCTGAACTCAAGCTCTTCAATTTCAACACTCCGGCATAAACGCTAGGCGGTAGAATTTGTGTGGATGTTGATTTGGGTTCAGGTTTAAAACTTTCTCGAATAAATACTAATTAACAAGCTTTACTTGCCTAACTTTCGTCATTCGGTAGCCTTGTTGGTAGTTTCATCCTAAGGTGGTGAAACTGCTGTTCCCGGTTTAATGGGAATGTTATGTTTGTTTCTATCAAATTTAAATTGAGTGAGAGTCTTTTTATTAGCGGCCACACTCTGATATGAATGAATATTTTAAATCATTCGACACGTTGAAAAACAAACGCTTCAACTTTTAACATCTACTGAACTGTACACTGACCTCCATGTACATTTATAAACATCATTATTACAAAATATACAAAACAAACATTCATTCTCTCTTTTTCTGTTTCCCTCTCTCTCCCCCCTCTCTCTCTCTCTCTCTCTCACACACACGCACACACACACACACACACACACACACACACACACACACACACACATAGACACACACATACACGCACGCACGTATATATATATATATATATATATATATATATATCAACCCAGTCGGGTGGGGCTGAAAAATACCCCAACAGCATCTCTGCTGAGGAGTAAGACCTCCCCAACGAGTGACCTGGATATGACACCAAACCATCTGATGGTGAGGCTCCAATCCGGAGCTCTGGGAAATATAGAGTACTCCTTCACTACCATTACTCCCTGATCCTGTCTGACCCGGATAGGGTCCCAACTATGGATCACATAGAGCTGTTTAACCATTTAACAATGTGTAAGCAAATGAATGATGTTAAATTAAATTGTTAGTGTTTCATAGCGATGCTTGAAACCATTTAATTGTGTGTTGGTATTAGAGATCATTACTTGAAAACATTCAAGTGTGCGCAAGCAAATTATTAACACAAAATAGAACTATTCGTGACTGATAGGAATGCTAGGAACTATTTAACTGTATGCAAACAAAACTTAGCGAGAGCAACACTTCACTGTCTACAAACAAATTATTAGTATTAAATAAAATTATTAGTGTTATATAGCAATACTTAAAACTATTTAACTGTATGCAAACAATAGCAATACTTGTGTGCAAACAAATTAGTTCTATGTCATTTAAAAATAAGATTACCTACAAACTATTCACTTAAAAATCATATATGTATAACCATTTAACTGTGTGTAGACAAATGACTGACATTAAATTGAAAACATTCAAGTTGGGGAAACAATTAAGCTCTGGCTAGTTTTAAAATGTTATTTCCAAACTATTTGCTTACAAATTATATATATTTGATTTATATGTATAAATAGGATTTGGCATTAATTAATCTACAAGGGTTAATTCGCCTTAAAACCAACCAACCAACCAACCATATATATATATGTATATATATATATATATATATATATATGCGTGTGTGTGTGTGTGTGTGTGTGTGTGTGTGTGTGTGTGGAAAAGTGGATAAACCAAAACACTTACAACGGCTTTAGTAGTGATATTTCGTTCTTTATTCTAGGAAGAACTTCTTCAGACAAATTTCTTTCTAGGTTTTTCTATATCTTAGCAGTTGAGAATATAGATGAAATAATGGTGACCCTTTCCCTCCCTTTATATCTTTGTACATTTTCACTATTATTTTAGCTATTTCCTCAATTGCTAAAATGTAGAAAAACTAAAAAAAATTATCTGAAAAAGTTCTTTGAATAAAAAACGAAATATTCCTACTAAACCTGTTGTAAGTGATTTAGTTTATCCACTTTTCCACTTATTTTTATTATCTTGTCAGATTTACTAAAAAATCTACCATTTCTCTCTCTCTCTCTCTCTCTATCTATATATATATATATATATATACTCGTTGCCCGAGTGGAGGGAATAGCATATTTAACAATACAGTATAAAATGAGTTCTTCAATGCATTTCTTCAAAATTAATTTGTTTTTACTTAGAAGATATTAATTGTTATATTAAAATATTAATTAAAATATCATCATTAAGATATCATTATTATTAAAATATTATTAAAATAGTAATTATGATGTCAAAATTATATTTTAATAAAATCTATGTAGGAATCGTTTAGTCTGGTTGGTAAATGAACAAAATGGAAATGAGAAGACACTTAAGAATTTTTAGACTATTTATTTTTATTTATTTTTTTAAACAGCTGATAAATTATGCACAAAACTTATATATATATATATATATATATATATATATATATATATATATATATATATAATGAAAATGAGACAGTAGAGAAAATTGTAGTGTGTGTAAGATCTGAAAATTTCTTAAGTTTGGAAGCCCTCAAAAGTACCTAATAACTCAACTCCCTGTTGTCGAATCGGGCCAAAACTTTCATCACCAGCCAAATGATGGGTACACTTTTATAAAAGTTTCAGATGGGTCGTTCTTCTAAAAAAAGTGTTAAACTGCGACATCGTTGTAAGCGAGTTCGAACTCCTGTCACACGATTACATTCACTTTTGCAATAATACCCTTTGAAAAGGAATGATTTCTCTTTTCCTCCCAGATATGGATTAAATAGTATCACAGCTGCTCTTCTACAAGGATAGCTTTTGTATTAAATAAACCTTGAAGGTTGATATACCATCAAAACATAGAAACCAAACTATTAATGCAGTTATGATTTATTATAATAGATGGATATTTCAGTCACGAAAGAAATTACAGTTTCTTTTCAATTTGATTTTAACTTTTGTGGGTTTCAGAAACTTTGGAAACGATATGTTGAATCGCGGAGGGAATATGTCAAATAGCATGTACATTTCTTGGCTATCGGTTATTCCCTTCGTGGTCGAACCAAGAACTTTTCAGCACTCTCAGAATATCAACACTTTGGTTGTGATCATCCGTCTTCATAGACACAAGGTGATTCATAATTTCTGAAATAAAATGGTCGGACATAAATTAAGGATCACAAATGATAGAGTTATGAAAATTACATCAACTGAAAAGTAAAAGGATAACATTTTAGGATCTGCAACCATTTAACATAAACTATGAATGTCAAGAGGAGCCCAAAAATACATGCTCCAGATGTCCGCCGTTCAAAGATCTGGACAGACTATGGCCGACTGACTCTTGACTTCTGGTGACATTCTAGGCTTTTCGGGTAGTTATCAGAGGCCAACAAACTGGACCAACTTGAAAATCTAACTCCTGTTTGGAAATGTGTTGAAATTGAACGTTCTTCTGTATCTTGCCTGAACAATCTTGAAAGTTTTAGTTTCGTATTGCCTTCACACAAGATCTGTTCCATCAGTTTTGTAGAATTTCCAGGAATTATCCAAAACAGCACGCAGAATCCTTGAGTAGTTCCCATCTAGCTTTTTATCCAAGAGTTTTGTTAAAGTCTCCGTGATAGAAGCATACGAGTAATGATATGACTAGGGCTTAAAAGAATTCACATTTTAATTGGTATTTATTGTCTCACGAGTCTTTGAAAACAAGGTATAAGGTTTCTTGTTGCATATTTTTATGGAAATCATTTTTTCTGTCCAGTTCTTCAACCGACTTTAGACATAATGTTTAGCGTTGAGGATAGCGGTATGATAATGGGGTCCCTTTGCCCCAAAATCTAGGAAGATTCCTCTCCCCGAGCAATGTTTATATGCCTGAAGTCTAAATGGGGTAATGAACTCAAGAAAATTTCTTTGTAAATGGCTCCCCAAAAACCTTTATTCCGAGTAATATTAAATTCACAATTTCTAAATTTCATAATAATAAAACATTCGGCCCTCTAAAGTGTCCTGTTTACATTAAGATACCATGGATCGGATCCAGTAGTCAGTTCTTTGCTTAGATCTTTTCGTTTTTAATGCACTGTTTCAATTCTACTATAGTTTGAATCATTTTTACGACGAGAAGTACGTTTCACTCCATCCGTAAAGATGCATTTCCCACTCTCAAACAAAACTTAGTTATTAATCGTTTCAAATATTAGTGCAACGCTGACTGTGAGTAAAACTATCCTATGATGAAAAATGGAAGTTGTCCATATCCCTGGTTCTATCCGTAGGCATGCACCAATAACATCATCCGGGCATTCACAAACACATGAGTTTGCTATAAGAGAACGCTTGTTAAATGCAAATACATGCCATATCAATTATTTAAAAGAGTTCACTGTTCTGCATAAGGCTCGGATTAAACAACATCTTAAAAGCTATTCTGATTAATGCGCAGAATCCGATTCTGTAGATAAAGAGAATTTAAATATAGATTAGAAATATTTGGAGAATCATAGACTTGATCTGGAATACAATTAATTTTTTGTCTTCTAGAATTCTAAGATTCTCTTCTTTTAAAAAGCATCGATAGAAAGTTTTATATTCGTTTTAATCATTATTAAAATCATGTTTACCGTCTTACAACTCATTTTACCACGGTTATATATATATATATATATATATATATATATATATATATATATGTGTGTGTGTGTGTGTGTGTGTGTATATAAGCAATTGTCTTTTTCATAAAGAGTATGGCATCTATTAGAATCCTTTCATTATCTTTCAAGCTGGGTGTTTCCTTTCAAAGGGAGTGTTCACACGGAAGGATCTTAGTATATTGCCAAACGTGTTCTTTTCGGATTTTAATTGTTTTCGATAGCTGTTTGTGAATGGCTGACTCATTATTTAAGAAACAAGCACGACTTTTTTTCCTTAAAGCTTGTTGTGGGGGTTGGTGTAAAAAAAAAAATTCAACTGGCTTCAATTCAACCAAAACTTTCATGAAAGTACGTAATGAAAATGTCATTTTGGAATTTCCAAAAGCAAAATTCTCAACAGCATTTTAAGTAGGAAAATAAAAAAAAACAACAAACGAGCACTAAATCAAAAACGTTATTCATTTATTTAAAATTAGTTTAAATTTCCTGAAGGCTTCTGGTAGTTGTTGGTTGGCTAGTTGTTTGGTTTTACGGTGGGTCAAACCTTATTGGGCTATTTAATTCCAAATTTATTTATTTATTTATTTATTTATTTTTGAGAGCAGTCATATAGTTTCAAGGAACTTCCCCTAAGTAATAATTTGCTATAAATTCTACATATTTTGTGAACTATTCCTATCTAATACTAAGAATGTACCAATCTTTATACAACCCAGTCGATGGATCTTAGAATACAGACTGCATATTTATGGAGAGGAGTGAGACCCCCCTCCTCCCAAAAGAAGTATCCAGAGTACGACACTAAATAGTATCAGGTGGTAAGGCTCCAGTTCTGAAGCTCTAGGGAGTGTGGCGTACCCCTTTCATTGACATTACACCCAGATCCACTCTGACTTGGCTTTGAGTTAGTTGTTAGGGTCCCGTCTATAGGTCAAATAGATCTATTTGAAAATTATTTGCGTTTGAGATACTTGAAACCATGTAATTTAAAATGATTACTATTTAATCGGAATATTTACTTTAAACTCTGTAATTGTGCATGAATTATTTCTAAGATAGAAATAATTGATACCATATAACTGTGCAAACAAATGATTATCATAGTCAAATGAACTGATTTTGCAAACAAATGATTTCAAAGGAACCTTGAAACTGTAGCTATAATTGTAATCAAACACTTACGAAGGAGTCAAATTTTGGCATTGGATAACCAATAAGGAATTACCATGCCATTGAACAAATAAACCAAACCAAGCCTTTACAGGGCTCTGAGTAATTATTCCTATCATATACAAATAATTTGTATACAGTTGTATGGTTTCTCTCTAATAACAATTTGCGAGTTATCAAATGTAGTTCATAATCATTTTAAACAGGTAAATATTTCATACATTTTTACAACATCTCAGATCTAAGATGGGACCTTAACAGATATTTCCACTTCGGGTCAGGATAACCCTGGGAGTAATGGTTACAAAAAGCTGACCCCACAATACTCTGGGCTCCAAAACTCAGTCTCATCAGTGGGTGCAGTTCATAACTAAGACACGCTTCTGATAAGAAATCAATTAAATATATTGATTGCACGTCGATTTTCCTTTACTTTCATGTAAAATGAAAGAATAAATAGATAAATAAATAAATGAATAAATAATAATAATAATAATAATAATAATAATAATAATAATAATCAACATCTCAGACAAGAAAACATGGACGAGACAACGAAAGAGAAACCTTAAGAAAGAAACGAAATCTCTCCTGATAGCAACACAAAACAACGCTATAAGGACCAATCATATCAAAACGAAAATTGATAAGACGCAACAAAACAGCAAATGTTGGTTATGTGGTGATAGAGACGAAACCATCAATCACATAATAAGCGAATGCAACAAATTAGCACAGAAAGTGTATAAGACTAGACACGATTGGGTGGGTAAAGTGATCCACTGGGAAATGTGCAAGAAATTGAAATTTGACCATACGAACAAATGGTATATGCATAACACAACATCAATCCTGGAGAATGACACACAAATTCCTCTTGGATTTTGACATGCAAACGGATCACTTAATCTCGGCCAGACGACCAGACCTTATAATAATCAACAACAAAAAAAAAAAAGAGAGAAAAAAAGAACTTGTAGAATTGTGAACTTTGCTGTCCCGGTTGATCACAGAGTAAATTTTTTTAAAAAGTGAAAAGAATGATAAATACTTTGACCTTGCTTGGAAGTTGAAAAAAACTCTGATGAAAGTGACGTTCATACCAATTATAATTGGTGCTCTTGGTACAGTCACCAAAGGATTAATAAAAGGGCTGGAGGACTTGGAAATAAAAAGACGAGTGGAGACTGTCCAAACTACTGCATTATTGAGATCAGCCAGAATATTGAGAAGAGTCCTGGAGACTTGAGGAGACTTATTGTCACTCAGACTCTAGTCAAAGACCATCAGCAAACGCTGATGAGAAAAACTTTCAAGGAATAATAATAATAATAATAATAATAATAATAATAATAATAATAATAATAATCGGTATTAATTGAGACATTCTTTTGCGTCTAAAGGTTCAAATGTTTTTACGTCTAGATGACTTGTCACGTGCACTGATACGGTATCTCTTTCTTAGTTTATTCTGACTCGTTGACACTAAGTAAGCTGTCGACTGTAGTCGAGGACGACATGAAGGCTCCCTTTCCAATAGCTACTACACCAAGGTGTTGGGGGGGCGCTACTCCTTTCCCTGGATTGCTCCACTTTACCCTTGATACATAACTTATATTGCTGAGTGTTAAGCAAGGAGATATCAAGTACCATTTTTAAAGTCTTTGGTATAACGCGACCGGGGATTGAACCCAGATCTCCTGAACCATTGGCGAACATTCTACCCACTAGGCCAATAACCAGCTTCATGCATGAAATAAGCCCAATAAAAGATAGCAAAACATTTAAGAAAAATATGAAACCTTACAATCCTGAGTCTGTAATAACTTATTACATTTTATTGGCAAATAAAACTTAGAAAGACAGATTCCTCGACTGGTTCTGTATTTCGAGTTAGTGGCACAAATACCGTCCACTCAGATTCTTAGGGTTAAAGTTAAAACAAAGAGTAAAGGTGTGAGGTGGCAAATAGGGCTAAGAAAAAAAACTGGAAAATGAAAATAAATCGATAATAGAGAAACGAATAGGAATAAGGAAAGAAGAAGAAAAAAACTCGATAGGCAATTAAAAAATAATGATAAATCAAGATTTAAGAAAACAAATAAAAGACGAAAGAAAAAAAATTAATTGGATTTTTTTAAAATCAGGAATAGAGAAAACAAATAAAAAGAAAAAAGCATTTTGATTTCTTAAACAAGAAAATGTTAACTTTCTGAGAAATCTTTCTGGACTTTGTTTAAATATACTCAATAGTGTAAATAACTTTACTTTTCTTGTTGCCTATCTATCCTCATTCTCCTTATAACCTGTATAAATAGTATTTAGCATTAGTGAAAAAAAAAATTATATGTGTGCGTGTGTGAGTAATATATGCATATAAAATTGAAAAAAATCAGCAAATCATCATTTGGCTATTATAAATTTATTTCAGTCGGCAAAGAGAAACTAGCTTCTTCAGATAACCATCACACAATGGAGAGAACAAACTTTTTATATTTTTTCATGGAATCTTACTTGTTTAAAAAAGGTGGGGGGACAAAAAGACATGGGCTAGAAGTTTTTTGGTGGGGGAGGGGGTTTTGTTGTTATTTTTTTCTAATTTTATGGAAATTTGCTCTGTAAGAAGTTTTTATATTAATACATACAATGAGCACTCCTGTAGATTTATAAGAATCCTCTTATATATTCTCAAATAGAATCATTCCCAACCTCATCTTTGAATATATATATATATGTGTGTGTGTGTGTGAGTGTGTGTGTGTATGAGAGAGATAGAGAGAGAGAGAAAAAGAAAGAGAGGGAGGGAGGGAGAGATAGATAGATAGATAGATAGATAGATAGATAGATAGAGAGAGAGTATCAAATAGTTAAAATCACTTTTAAAAAGATTGAAAGTGAACGTCAGCACAAGCACTTTTGCATAACTGACAATTTGACAATTTCACGTATCGTCGAATGATCGATACATCGTGAAACTCCCAGAAACGCAAAAAGCTTGTTGTCACCTTTTGATTTTAGACGCTTTTAAAATACGATTTTTAATTAGTTCATATTCAACTCTGTTCAATCCAAATTATTGAGCATTGATGAAACCTAAGTTGTATATATTCTTTTACTCTTTATTTTACATTGCAAATAATATATACATATGCGTGGTCAAGTCATTGAATGTTACTCCTGGTATTTTAGCTTTTCGGTTATTTGTTTTTCCTCTTTTATATTTTATTTTATATTTCATCTTGTTTTACCTACTACTACTACTACTACTACTACTACTACTACTACTACTACTACTACTACTACTACTACTACTACTACTTTTATTATATTTATTATTATTATTGGTGTTGTTGTTGTTATTATTATTCCTTGAGAGTTTTTCACGTCAACATTAGCTAATGGTTTTACACTGGAGTTTCAGTGACAGCAAGTCTCCTCAAGTCTCCAAGATTCTTCTCAGTATTCTGGGCGATCTCAACAATGCTGTAGTTTGGACAATCTCCACCTGTTCCATTATTTCCAAGTCCTCCGGTTCTGGTACCAATCCTTTGGTGACTGTATCAAGAGCACCAATTACAATTGGTATAATGGTCACTTTCATGTTCCAGAGTTTTTTCAATTCTCTAGCCAGGTCGAAGTACTTATTCCTCTGTTCGCATTCTTTCAATTTTACTCTGTAGTCTGCTAGGACAGAAAAATCCACAATTCTGCAAGTTCAGTCACGTCAAACTTATTTGCTATTGGTACCATGTAAACCAATACTATCAGTTGCATGAACGGGTCGACATTTAAACCGGCTCCCAGTTTGTTTGCTTTGATCTGAAAGAGGGCGGAAAGTAAGTAGAGGTACTTTTTAGGACTCTAGGCAAAACCTGCCAAAGGGCAGATGATATCAACTTGATCTCGCGACCATTGGAACCCTGGAGAGAAATAAACCTTTTCACGAATCACAACTTGGATGCAGAAATTGTGTATAAATCTGTAGCAAAAATTGACACACTGATCTGTTGTAATTTAATGAGGTCCTGCTTAAAAAATCTCGACAAATTTTGTATGGGGTCGTGGCAAGGAAAATATAGGCTGGAAATCGGCATGTTTAATAAGAGACACTTTAAATAAGGTCTCTATTAGATTTGCAAACAACCGTATCACTTACTCAAATGATTCTATACATAAGACTTACTATTCACCAGAATATTTCTGCATATATATTTTTATATATATATATATATATATATACGTGTGTGTGTGTGTGTGTGTGTGTGTGTGTATATATATATATATATATATATATATACAAGGATCATTAAATAAGTTTCCAGACTTTTTTCGTATGGGCACTTTTATTGATAGTACACACATGAAACTCTAGTCCCCTTCGAAGTTATCTCCAGCTGCAATGCACTTGTTGTACCGTTCCAACAACTTCTGGAAGGCCCCATGGAAGTCTTCTTGTGTTAGCGTGTCAATGACCTTCGTCACAGCCTCTTTCATCTCCTCAATTGTCTCATAACAACAGCTTCTGAGCTTAGGGAATAACCAAAAGTCACAAGGAGCAAGGTCTGGATTATAGGGAGGATGAGCCACTGTCTTGATGCCCATCTGTGACAAGGATGAAGTGTGGACTGGTGCATTGTCCTAGTGGAAATGCCACTGACCCGATTTGAAGAGTGTTAGCCTCTTCCGACGGAATCTCTTCTTGAACTCCCTTA
Organism: Sepioteuthis lessoniana; assembly: GCA_963585895.1. Lineage (NCBI taxonomy): Eukaryota > Metazoa > Mollusca > Cephalopoda > Myopsida > Loliginidae > Sepioteuthis > Sepioteuthis lessoniana. The sequence continues at coordinate 34,601,108 of OY757919.1, read as the reverse complement.
AAACCTCAACATAGTAACCCTAACCTTTTGGTCAATCAACTCTGGTGTATTGACTTCCTTGCTCCTCTCACACCTCTCCTCATCCCTTACAGGCTCCCTGCCTTCCTTGAATCTCTTATGCCACTCAGAAACTGATGCTTGATTCATGCAAGATGTTCCAAAAGCAGTCTGAAGCATTCCATACGTTTCTGTGGCGTTTTTTTTTCAAGTTTAAAACAGAATTTTATTGCATATCGTTCTTCTAAAGTGTCCTCACGTCCAGATTGCATTTTTGAAATTCACCAACTGTGAAAATGGGCTTTAGTAGGGTGTATACCGATTCCTGCAGTAGCTGTTCATTTGAAGCTGAAATCGTAAAAATTAGTCAGTCATCTTATAAGATGTATAGCAATAACATATTGAATTTTCAAGAGTCTACGACAATTTTAAATGCCTGTACGAAAAAAGTTTGGAAACTTATTGAATGTACCACGTATATATATTGGTGTATATACATAGATATTATGAATATTTCTGTAAATACATGTACTGTGCATATCTCTGTATATATATATATATATATATATATATATATATATATATATATATATATATATGTATGTAATATTCTTCAATACATTGAATGTACGGAATGTTGCAAAATGTTCCGAGTAAGTAAATTTTCAATCGACAATATTATCACGAAAAGAAGTTTAATCATACTAAAAAAATATTCTCATTTAATAAAGAAGACATATTACGTATACTCTTTAATTAGAATGAAATATTACATTTTCATCCTACCACTTAATTCCTTTTCTGTTTTGCCAAAGTTTGTTCGTAAACCAAATAACTCACAGCTAATTCATTGTAAGATAGTACTAAGCCAGTTTATTGTGAAATGAGTTGCACTTAATTTCGTCCGGCAAATGAGTCTATGACTGTATTCAACCCCGCCCAATCAGGGTGTTATGAGTTGATACGTGGTTGGTTTAATATGGAAAGCTCCGCAGGAAGTAAGCCTCTTGCGAGGCAGGTGCAAAAATTGCTCATATGTCGTCGATATTCTTCTTCAGGCATTAGACAATAAAACCAGCTTTTACTCCTTTTAAGAGAAGGAACAGCAGTATTTATCTGACTTCCCACATGACGAAAATGTGAAGGCGAGTCCCCGTGGCATAGTGGTTTACCTACTTAACTGCTACCTCGAAGTAAGCAAGTTCAAGCTCCAGTCACTTTCGGACTAATACCCTTGGGAAAGATACTGAACCCTCTTACCCCTCTCTCTAACTAGGAATTAAATAGTATCACCACTGTTCTTCTACAAGGATGGCTTTGTCATTAAATAACCCACGAAGATTTATATGTTATTAAACAAAGAAAGAAACCAAAATGTGAGACAAAACCCGTTTTGATGTGGGGTACCCGGGAGGGAGTGAACGGTTTATGCCCCTACTCTCGTCAATTCATGTGGTTTCTCGTATTAGTCTACTGCGTAAGTGATGATAGCCAACATTCTTAAACATTATAAGTTGTAAATAAAACAATACCATTCAACCGATAAACAAACTTTTGATTTCATTGAAAAGCCATTTTTTTTCTTTTTCAAAATAGATGCACATTTTTTACTTTTGACAACAAAAACTCCTTTGTTTAATTCATTCCTTTTGCTCGGTAAATTACATTAGAAAACATTCTTTTCTATTTTTACGCTTTTTGCAAAGCGTAAGTAGAAATCGAACAAAACACAAAGAAATATTAGTCCCCCGTATGAGTTTTCTTGATCTCAGCCGTTCCTACTTTCACTTGAACATAATTTATGTATCATGTATCAAAGTTCTTGTTGTAGGATATAGTTTACTAGTTGAATCAGGTATTCAATTGATTATAAAGGAAAGAAAATTTTTAAAATGTCTATTAAAAATGTACACAGAATGTAACTTAAAAAATTTAGCAAGTTCAGTTCAATATAATATAATATATAACTATTTGCAATCAAGCAAGTTACCGAATAAATTTTAATTAAATTATGCACAGAATATATGTTTTCAGATTGATGTTATTTCAAGATAAGATAGCAATATATTTCACAGTCTTAAAATACGTCGACTACATTTTCTATCTCAAATGGATAAGACCTACAACAAAAGAGGTGTCTTAGGTATGACACTAAATAACAACTGAAGTTGAGGCTCCATTCCTGGAGTTCTGGGGAGTGCAGAGTCACTCTTTTTGTTGTAATTACTCCCAGATCAACTATGAACCGTTTGGGTTCCATCCATGGGTCAAATAGATCTGTTTGAAAATCATTTGAATAGTTGCGATCATATAATTGCTTGCAAAAATTAGACTTCTTTAGCATTAAATAACCCAACAAGGATTGACATGTCATAAAACCAGCTCACCAACCAGAATAAGAATAATAAATACTATTGATGAAAATCCTCCTTGACACACAGCCGTAGAATACATGGACTGTATCTCTGCATAGGGGTATTACCTTTTTAACATATTCTTCTGTCCGATCCCCAGATTCGTTATGCAACATTTCCACTACAAAATCACGACTCAGCTATGGTACTATTATATCACCAAATAAGTATATCACAATTATAATGAATTTTAGCAAATACTACAGTTTTAATTGGTTCGTCTAAGCATAAGCGATGCAAGTTATGAGTAAGTTGTGATGTAGCTATTTAGTGGTTGTCAGCAAAAAAAAAAAAAAACATGTCTGACTTGGTTGGTTGGTTGGTTGGTTAACATCGCCAAACAATTGGCTGGTCATGTCAAGCCCTAGCACCAATAGGATTGTCCTGACCGTATTATTCAAATTGCTTTTGTGTCCATCATCCACTCCTATTTTATCTTAAAGGGACTTAAAGGGACTTGATCGCTAAACACTACAGGAATTCGAACTATGTTCTTTACAAAAAAATAAAATAAAGGAACGGTTCAAACAAATACAATCTTCTCTTTTGTTTAAATTTCTTAGATGAAGCGTGATAATTTTTATCACTAAGAGTATTCAGACTATTGTCTTCATTGTTATATTCGCAATGTGTCGGTCGATGCATCCTTTAGCCTTCTTCAGGTGTTTTATGGCGTACGGGAGCCCACTCAGAACTTCAAATCAAACCCTTTATTTAATCCACTGGGGTAGATTGTCCTAACTCTGTTAACCATGACTGGGTACAAGTGTTAAGCTATAGTAAGTATTCTTTATATTACCTGTAATCGGGATTGAACCTACAGAAGATATTGCTTAGAAGTACTTCTCAACCAAACACCAATATCCATTGCGCTATGTGTCCTGTTAGACAATTCAGGGTTAATTTTGGGGACTTATAAACCTATGAGATATTACTCACACGTATTATGTACGATTTTTTATCGGGCCTTTTTGATTAATGGTTCCCAAATCGTATTCATTGTCCAGTTGGCCGGGGCTGTAGAATACACCTACTACTTCTCTGCTGAGGGTAAGACCCCACAACCAGTGTTCTAGATATGACACTAAACAATCTTATGGTGTGGTTCCTGTAGTGCTAGAGCTTTGGGGAATGCAGTGTACCCTTTCATTGCCATCGCTCCCAGGTCCACTCTGGCCCGGAGTGGTAGCACCTGATAGGGTCCTATCTATGGGTCAAATAGAACTAAACTGTGTACTTATACTAAACTGAATTGTTTGAAATAAAACTGTTTTTGACATTGAAACTGTGTCCTTATGCTAAACTGAATCGTTTGTAATGGAACTGTTTATACATTAACACTGTGTACTAGTGCTAAACTGAATTGTTTGAAATAGAACTGTTCTGACATTTAATTGTGTGTAAACAAAAAACTATACTTATACTAAACTGAATTGAATTACCTTGACCAGAAAATCTGGCGAACACTTACGCACGACAGACGGAAATACTGGACAGCTGTTTCGACCCTATTAGGTCTCATCGGCAGTGTATACCGTCATCTCCACCACTGGAGATCGAACCAGTGACCACAGATAGCAGAGCCGAAACTCTACGACTGAGCCATCGCTCCTTATCGCACACAAGTGACGCCAAATTAACTACTTATGCTAATTTCGCAGCTAATTAACCTGAATATATCTTGCAAGGTACATCCGTATTCTTTACAGAGGACACAGACACCTCCTCGTTTTCCCTAGAGGATTGGAAATACGCATCTACGTAATTATTATGAAGCAAGAGCAAGTATATAGATGTACATTTTTTAAGTAGAGGAATTCACAATATAATTCCTCTACTTAAAAAAAATGTCCATCTAAACTGAATTGTTTGAAATAGAACTGTTTATATGTATAAAATAACCTACAAAGGTTGATGTGCCATAAAACCAAACCAAACCAAAACCAAATCGTATTCATCTCTATACTTGGTCGACTCAATAGATCATTGTAGCCCAACTTTTGCGTTGCTTCTTTAAGACGTCTTATTCTCCAATGTTCTTCCTTATCTGGATAAGTGTCGCGATGGAAGTTGTCTCTTAAACTCTTCTTCTAAATATGCATTGCTGTCATTGGCATAAGTACGCCGGGTGTTCGTCTGTGGAACAGTATATTTTATTCATACACCTTCAAATATTCACATATCTTAAGACATATAGTTTTGTATCTATAAAGACATTCTAGGAACGCAAGCAGTGACAAAACATGCGCAGATTAACGCATGAAATGACAAAACTGTAGTAAATATACAACTGCAGAAATATCTCAAACTGAATTAATAAAACAGAAAAGTGATGTCATCATTAGCTGCAAAGCCAAAATAATAGACCAAGCAAAATGCTTCTAGAAGATTGTATCGCTAAGGCGCGGTCGTTGTTGCGGTAACTTTCTTTAAATTTTTATCTTAATTCTAATCTTGAATAAATCCTTTCTTTTCGATTACTATATCGCCTTCGCAGTCAAATTTTTTGTTCACTGGTAAATTTTCTTATCTTCTAACTCCTGCCCACATTTTATTGACGAAGGTATTCAATTTTGATGTTTCAACTGGTTTTTAATATAGTAAACAACTGGTTTAAAAATATTAGCGTTTAACAGCTGAATATCTCGGGATAAAAATACTTTTTTAATTCTTATTTTTATACCTAACCTTATTTTTTTTTTTTTTTTTTTTACAAATGAATAAGGCTTTTTTTTCTTTTATACAAATAAACAGTTGATCTTTGTGAAGAAAAAGGTTAAAATTATATAATTTATTTCTTTTTTAACTTATCGTGGCTAACTTTAAATTTTAACTCAAGTATCACACCACCAGTCTTACTGAAACATTTCTGTTTGTTTTTCATATATATATATATATATATATATATATATATATATATATATATAATTTTATTTATTGTTCTGTCATCAGCAACTAAATTAGATCCTATATCACATAAAAGTGAAATAAACAAAACGCAGGGATATATATATATATATATATATATATATATATATATATATATATATATATATATATATAATGATTAAAGATATGCCCGAAGTATTTTCTCTCTTCTTTTTCCGCGTTCCTCACGCTTTTTTTAACCACTCCCTCCGTTCTCCTACCCAAAATGCTTCATCCTCCCTCTATCCTCCTCCTTTTCCTCCTCGTACTCAAAGCAGGTTCTCTCTTGTACAAAATAGTGCCCTTACACATATGTATAAAAATTGTAACAATACAAAGCAAAAGCAAAACACAATTGCCGTCGTCTGGTTTTAGGTAGATTTACAGGACGATGTATGTAGGTATGAATGTGTGTATTTAACTAGCAAGCCAGGGGAATAAAATAGAAAACAGGAGGAGGAAGAGGAGAGAATTAAAAGCCGACTGACAAGTTTGTTCTGGAATGACAGAACGGATGATTTCATAATCGCCTGTGGGCTACGGACATTCTTTAGCATGTTTCACAGGTATGAAAAGTTCGCCGTCTTTCTCCCGAGGTTGGATGACGGATTGTCGTCAGCAAGAAGAGGTGACACCCACCAAGGAAGGTCACCAGCACCCACAGACGGTGTGAGGTTTGATCTTTCTTTCTTTCTTTCTTTCTTTCTTTCCCTCACCCTTTTTTCTTCGCTATAGACAAACATTTATACATTGGCTAGTTATTTTTTAGTGAGTAAAGTATTATTACAGATCTTACAAGTTACATCAAAATTTTATTTTTCAACGATTTTGAGGTCTCTTTTTTAAGGTGGGAAGAAAATGTATATTTTTGGACGAGTGAGAGAAGCAACAAAAGCAAGAAATTAATACAATATTTTCTTTAGAAAATACAATATGAGTGATATATATATATATATATATATATATATATATATATGTATATATATATATATATATATATATAGGTTAGGACACCCAACCTGGTGATATTGGTACTAAGTTATGACACTCCACTGTCATGGTACCAATTTTCACGGGTAATAACTAAATAGACAACATTTTTCTCTCTGACCTTTCTCCTTTTTTACTTTCTGTGCTTTTGTCTATCCTCTTCCTGTGTCCTTCAGTCTATCCTCTTCCTGTGTCCTTCAGTCTATCCTCTTCCTGTGTCCTTCAGTCTATCCTCTTCCTGTGTCCTTCAGTCTATCCTCTTCCGGTGTCCTTCAGTCTATCCTCTTCCTGTGTCCTTCGAACTTCTGTCTGTTATTACGCTCACTTTCGGTATGGACCCACTTACCCCCTCCCCCACTAAGCTATTGACCAAACAGTACAACTACTGTTCTTCTACAAGGTTGACGTTGGCATTAAATAATCCATGAAGGTTGAAACGCCATTAGATAAACCAAACCTATCTTCTTGTGTCCCTTTGTGTTCTTTCTCTATTTTGTTAAAATCTTTTAACATTTTCTTTCTTTCGACTCGAATAATTTGAAAGGATTTTTCTCTTGATCGATGCTTTCACGTTTCCATCGAGCTAAAAAACAATCTAATCCTCTCATTTCAGACTCATTGATGGGTTGGTTTATTCGTAAGTACTGCCGTCATTTATGACGGGTTTTATGCATATCTATATCACCTTTATTTTTTATTTTTTAGGGCCCAATCGGCAGACCTTTGAATACACCGACAGCATCATCAAAAATGTCCTAGATATGACATTAAACTACATCCACAGATGAGATTCCAGTGTGGTGTTACTGCTTCGTTGCCATTACTTTCATGTCCACTCTGAACCGGTGTGGTAGTACTTGTTAGAGTCCCAACTAGATCTGTTTGAAAAATAAATGTATCCCATGGGAATACTTAAAACCATTTAACCGTGTGTAAGCAAATGATTATTATTTATAACTGTGTGTTAAGAAATAATTCTTTATATATATGAATAGTTACTTAAAACCGTATAACATTGTGCAAACAAATGGTTGATTTTTTAAACCCTTTCGCACCCCCCATAACGACAAAGGAGGGGAGTCCCCAATGACGTAGTGGCTAAAGTGCCGGACTGTGACATCGTAGTAAGTGAGTTCGAACTCCAATCACGCTATTACATTCACTTTCGAACTCATATTTTTTGGAAAGGTATGATCCCCTTTATTCCCCATCTATGGGTTATAGTACCATTACTATTTTTCTAAATGAATCCCTTTGTTATAAAACTACCCACAAAGTTTGTTTTTCCGTTAAACAAAAAATCAAACCAAACATTTGGGTGGAGAAGTAAATTGTTCGTACAGCCAATGTGTTTTCAATGAAATCTCAATACTGTAATATCTTCAGTGGAAAAGGTTTTCCAACTGAACATTTTTGTGGCACAGGCTACAGACACTTGGACAATATGCATGTGGCAGTCTCACATTAAACCAGAACTTTAGCCGTATTTACTCTTATGGAGAAGCAAATAAATACTTGCTATTTAAGTTTAATGTTGTTGTGTGTGGAGGTGCAATGAAATGGTTTTGAATAGCCATCTTGTTTCTTTGGCCAGTGGTCGTTCTCGTTTTATTTTTCATTGCTGCCCGCACTGTTCCGCCCTATTGACTGGGGCTGTAGAACACACCGACTACCCCTCTGCAGAGGAGTAACACCTACGCTCCCAAGGAAGCCACCTGTTGGCTGTGTGTGATGACCTGCAATGCTTGAGGATGGGATCCTGGTGGCTGAGCAGTCCATGATCCGGCAACTGACGTGATCACATGACTTGCAACACACCAATTTGGTCCTTACTAGGCTCGATCTGATCACTCGGCTGATCATGTGAAACCCTAGAACCTACATGATTGTCCCAACTGTATTCTTCAAATTGCGTTTGTGGTAAACAAGTACCCAGCCCAGTTTTATCTTATATGTGCTTGAAGGCGATGGCTGAGAATGGTTGAGACAGCCCTACTTGAAACCACTCACAAATGTACTTGATGCCGTTTTGCTTAACACTCAGCGTTATAAGGTAAGGATCAAGGGTAAAGTGGAGCAATCCAGGGAATGGAATAGCGACCTCCCCTACACTTTGGTGTAGTAGCTATTGAAAAGGGAGCCTTCGGGTCACCCTCGACTATGGTCGCCAATTTTACTTTACTAATATTAAAAAGAAATACTTGAAACCATTTAACTGTGTTCATACAAATGAGCTGAAACTCGTTTAGAAATAAAGTAGCCAACAAACAATTCGCTTAGAAATCATAAATGTTTAAACAGTATTTGGCGTTGAATAACCCACAAGTATTGCAATGCCATTAAATCAAGTAACAAAACCCACACTGTTCTATGTTCTTTACTGACTGATCTTATTCTCCGCAGGGATAAATTACAACGATAACATTTTGCGTGTGCATATGACTTTATTCACTTAGACTTCTTCTCTCTTACATAACCGGTTCGTACGACAACCGGAAATTAACCACCAGACCACGGATGGAAATTTATGACCTCACTATTCAACAGCTTCGGGCTAATTGATTTAAAGTTCAAATCAGTTTGCCTGTTAAAGTTCAACTTCCAAGAATTCAACTATGTAACTTTTTATGCCTCGAATGAGGACCTAGCTTTCAACTATCCATCGTGTCATTACCAGTCACTTACACTGGATTGACCTTAGCTAGACATTAATGGTTTCTTGAAAAAGGCATGAATCCACTTCTCCTCTCATTTATGGGTAAATAGGAATGAAGTTGGTGCTTTTCAACCTTGTAAAAGTAATTCATCTTGGGTCTTCTTGAAGATCAAGAATTGTCACTGGTATCATGTAACTCAACATATATTGTCGCATGAGAAGAAATTCACTTTCCAACCGTTAGCCTGTTGGGTTCCTATTATACTAACAGTCCATGATGATATTGATGGTTCCACTTTGGAAAGAGTTAAAGCTCCTAATTAGGATTTGATTCATGTCAAGAATCCGGTTGATTTAAAAGTAATGTCATCGGGAGTATTTGATCAACTTAATATTTTAGATCTTGAATCGGCCCTGCTAATAACACCATCAAACACATAAACATCATATACACTTTGAGCGTTAACTTACCATATATATATATATATATATATATTCGTTTTTATATATATTCAGTTGCAAGGAAGCTTGTCTGCGACCACAGGTTTCATGCTGTCTCTTAGCGACAATCATCAGGCAGAGAACGAAAGATAATGGAGAAATCGAAAAAAATGGAAAAACACAGTCAAAAGAACGTTAGGATTGTGTACAACTTTTTATGTGTGTGTGTATGTGTGTGTTTGTGTAGGTTATATTTGCATTTTATTGTGTGTGGTCGTACAAGTGATATTTAGTATGTGTGTGTGTGTGTGTGTGTGTGTGTGTGAAGATACATGCGCTGCACGGCAAATTTAAGGTTGTGTCCTGGATATATTAGGCGCGATGTGTAGCCAAAGTCGCGACAGATCGACCGAGTAAAATTTTTTTTATACTCATGTGTGCGTGTGTGTGTGTGTGTGTTATATAGTCATCTGCTGATTCATGCAGAAATATACATATATATGCTGGATACATACCGATGCAATAATAATTAAGACGCCCGATGATAAAGTCGCAAGAACAAACGACGCACGCAAGGAAGACGCAGGAAGACTTCTTTATAAATTATTTTACCTCACATCTTTATTTGTAAGTTTCGAAAGGGTTGTTCCAAGTTTGCGTGTGAGAGGGAGCTGGGGACCGAACATTACTGAAATATTTTGACCCCGAAGTTATGGCCGTCAGCGTTGTGTCTTTCTCGTTCTTCATGGCTGCTCAACCGGACCCTGGAGTAAACTCTTCTGTGTGCTGGCTTTCACTACTACATCGCGTCTACCTCCGTCTTCCACTGTACTGCTTGCCCTCCTTCTCGCCTATCTCCAACTGTCCTCAATTCGTCGGCCTTATATTACCTTCAAACTCCCACGCAGTAATATAGACACGCCTCAACACCTGCGCAACCTCTTCCGATTTCCAGCGACCGGGATGTGTCACTTACTTCCGGTGCACCACCTTGAATGGCATTTTTGGCCGGGTCAAAAGGTCAAAACATAACATGTGTATGTGTGATGATGATTTTAACTAAGGAACAAAATATCATCATTGCATTTCGAAGAAAATAAAGCATCATGGATTCCAATGATGCATACGCAATATATCATTAACACATTATTATTGCAATATAACACAAATCATATTCCAGCGTAAAATACTAATATTGCATAATACTCCATAGTATATTAATTTATAAAATGTCGCATCACCACGATTTTATTGTGTTCTGGCCCACCATACTCCTTTGTCTATTATGGTTACAAATCAAAACTTTATTTTCTTTTTAATGCCATGATGGTGATATTTTGTTAAAATCATCACCAAACACACACACACACACACTCTCGAATATAAAAAAAATTACTCGTTCAATCTGTTGCGACTTTGGCTACACATCGCGTCTCATATATCCAAGAGACAACCTTAAATTTGCCGCGAAGAGCATATATCTTCATACACTTATATACTAAATATCACTTATATAACCACATACAATAATATGCAAATATAACCATTGCAAGAGCAGAAAACGCAAGGAAGCGTCGACAAAAGAAACGAAAAGCTAGGCGCAATTTCGAAAAAAACAACGTTTAAATTCACCAAGAAATTGTTTGAGGGAGAGAAAAACGGGGTTCTTAATATACTGAAAGAGGACTTAGAAGCACACCTTTAGAAAAAATATACCGACCCACTCACTGACACTCCGTTGAAGTATCTTAATGAACCCAATCGCCCACAACCCCCGAAAGAAAAATTTGACGATTCACCTTTGAAACTAGGTGAAATTAAAGATTTCGTCGAAAAGCTCCAGCTAAGAGCTCACCAGGGATTAACGGCATTTTATATAAGCTTTACAAAAGATGCCCTAAAATATTAGCACTCCTTTGGAAGCTTTTAAGAGAAGCTTATACAAAGAAATTTATTGCGGAGGATTGGGGATTAGCAGACTCCAGAAAAATAGAGCAGTTTCGACCAATTTCATTACTCAATGTTGAAGGTAAGATCTTTTTCAGTGTCATTGCAAAGAGGATAACGAGATTCGTGATAAACAACGGGTATGTCAATACATCAATCCAAAAGGCTAGAGTTCCCAGCTTTCCAGGTTGTATTGAACATACCACTATGTTGTGGGATCGAATAAAAACGGCAAAAAAATAATAAAACGGAAGTCCATGTCATTTGGTTTGATCTAGAAAACGCATATGGCTCAGTAAGACACCAACTACTTGAGAAAGCAATGGAGTGCTTTTGGATTCCAGAGGACATAAAAAAAACCTCATATCAGCGTACTTTAAACGTACTTATGTGAGGTTTTCTTATAAAAAATATTCAACTAACTGGCAAAAGTTGAATATTGGCATCATGATGGGTTGTGTTATCTCTCTACTTCTTTTCGTATTGGTAATGGAGATGATATTACGTAGTGTCGATGTCAACACCAAATAACCGGTCCATCTATGAAGGCTTTCATGGATGATGTACGAGTTGCATACGATAAGTTTCCAGACTTTTTTCGTATGGGCACTTTTATTGATAGTACACGCATGAAACTCTAGTCCCCTTCGAAGTAATCTCCTCCAGATGCAATAGGGAGGCTAAGGAACTGACTTGATGCCCATCTTGATCAAATAGTCTGTGACAATGATGCAGTCGTGGACTGGTGTATTATCCTGGTGGAAATGCCACTGACCCGATTTGAAGAGTGCCGGCCTCTTCCGATGGAATCTCTTCCTGAACTCCCTTAAAACCTCAACATAGTAACCCTAACCCTAACCCTTTGGCCAATCAACTCTGATGTATTGACTTCCTTACTCCTCCCACACCTCTCCTCATCCCTCACAGACTCCCTGCCTTCCTTGAATCTCTTATGCCACTCAAAAACTGACGCTCGATTCATGCAAGATGCTCCAAAAGCAGTCCGAAGCATTCCATACGTTTCTGTGGCATTTTTTCCAAGTTTAAAACACAATTTTATTGCATATCGTTCTTCTAAAGAAGATTGCATTTTTGAAATTCACCAGCTGTGACAATCAGGGTTTAGTAGAGTGTATTCCAATTGCTGATGTAGCTGTTCATTTGAACCTGAAATCATAAAAATTGGTCAGTCATCTGATAACATGTATAGTAATAACATATTGAATTTTCAAGAGTCTACGACAATTTTAAATGCTCATGCAAAAAAAGTCTGGAAACTTATCGTATGCACCTCGTAACTTTAATTACAGAATCCAGGTAACACATGGAACAACTGGTGACCCGCCTCCAAGAGCTCTTCAAATGGGCCGCAATGAAAATAAAGCCTTCAAAATGTCGAAGTTTATCGTTGCTGAAAGGAAACTGCAAAGAAATAAAGTTTTCTGTCAGTGGAAACGAAATCCCTACGATCCGCGAAAAGAGCGTTAAGAGTCTCGGTCGCTGCTACTGCCTACCACTTACTGATCGACATTATTGGCAGAACCTAAGAAAACAGCTACAAGATGGTTTACGCTCCATTGATAAATGTGACCTCATGAACAAAGATAAAATATGGTGCATTTAGTTGGATTAATTCCTAAATTAGCATGGCCATTGCAAATATATGAGGTATCACTTACAAAAGTTGAAACAATGGAGCGATTAATTAGTAAATTTATTAAAAAAATGGTTGGGAGTACCTAACTCCTTAACAAACGTGGCACTATATAGTTCATCAACAAAACTAAAACTTCCAGCGTTGTCACTTGTTGAGCAATATAAATTAGGAAAAGTGCGAATCTTCCAAATGTTGCGTGACTCTCGTGACCCACTGGTGAAGAACGCCCAGCCTTCTATGATAACCGGTCGGAAATGGAAGGCAAAAATAGCTGTCGAGAATGCAGAATCGGCCCTCAGGATGAAAGAAATAATTGGCACTGTGGCAAATGGAAAAGCAGGTCAAGGCCTACGTCCACAGCGTTGGTAGTCCAAAGAATCCACGGCAAACAGAAGAAAAATGGTGTCAACAACAGAGCGATTCAGTTCGTTAAAGAAGGAAATATTTCGAAAACTGCACGTAAAAATATGCGTCAACCATCATTGCTTGAGGGATGCACGGACTGGCACGTCGCAACCGATTTAAAACATAATTTCATATTTCCAACTGAAATAGCGTTAACGACAAAGCGTCCAGATATTGTCATTTGGTCCGTTAAAGCAAAAAAAGTTTTCGTAATTGAGTTAACGGTCCCCTTTGAAGAAAATTTCAACTGGGCACACCAGCGTAAGTTGGAAAAATATGAAGATCTGCGAGAACAATGGGTCAGAAATGGCTAGATAATAAATGTATTACCTATATACATGCGAAGGTTTTATTGCCAATTCAACCTCCGTTTTCTTGACTAATCTTGGACTTCCTCCACCAAACAAGAGGAAATACATGGAAAAGATCCAAGATAAGGCTCTAACTGCATCAGCGTGGATCAGGCAATCCTATAGAGCGACAACAATCTGACAAAGTCTGGTGGTGTCGTGAGATACTGCTGGGGCGCTCTGATCTAGTGGTAATGATGCTTCGGCCCCGAAATCATGCCTGAACCCAGAGTCGTCATCTGATGAAGGCTTTGTTAGAAGCAATGCTGTTATATAAACATCAGTTATTGTATGATACCTACACAAATACACCCCCCCAAAAAAAAAACACACACACACACACATACACATAAAGAATTTTGAAATGTAAATTATTGCTCTATCTACACAAGTGATTCGTTTATGATATTGAAGTCCTGGGTAAAACCAGCCACACTTTTAAGATAAGTTGATAACAAATAAATGGTGGAACAATGTGTCGCTGATTCTCTAAACAAACCTGTTGAATTAAGAGTTGTTGTTTTTTTCCTACATCAGTTACCCTATCAAAGAGAGTTCAGTCTTGTTATTTTACTAATATATAGAAGAAAGAAAGATGAATTCATGCCTTCTCCCAGCAATGTGCCCGTTGCGTGACGAAATGAACTCGACAAGCCAAGTTCAGATCCTTGACGAAGTTATTTGCGTTTTATTTCACACGTGTGGCCTTGGGAAATGTGTGTTGTATATGTATATATACTTATGTTGAAAAGATAGATTTGTTGTGAATCTGAAAGTATGATAGAAATGTGTGGAAAGTTGGATAAATCAAACACTTAACTCAAATTTAGATGTGTGATATTTCCTTTGGCTTTATTTCATCTCGAACTTCTTCAGGTCTGAAAAAGTTTGAGATAAAATAAAGCCAAACGAAATAGCACACATCTAAATTTGAGTTAAGTGTTTGATTTATCCAATTTTCCACATATTTCTCTCATATACATTATTATTATTATTATTATTATTATTATTATTATTATTATTATTATTATTAAGCAATGATTTTGTAGGTGACTTTTATAAGAAAGTCATTAAAAAGAAATAAACTATCAAGACATGATAACAGCATGTCTTCGTTTGACTCTCTCTCTCTCTCTCTCTCTCTCTCTCTCTCTCTCTCTCTCAATCTATCTATCTACCTATCATCGCTCTCGGTAGGTCTTCTAGACGGCATCTAGTTTATATAAATTAAAAACATTGTTTTCTAAGTGTTTTGATGAAAACAAAAGCATAAAGACTAATACATAAAACCCAAATATATAATAGTGCAGTGGTCTTTATTTTCATCCGTATCATTTGGGTTCTATTGGGTGGGAGATATTTCTATACGAAATCTTTAAACTTAAATCAAATAGGCTCCTCTTTTTCGTTTCATTTTTTTCTTTTTCCTTGATTGCAAATTAAATCCCTATCTTGAAAAAAATCAATCATGGGTACTCAGACAATAAATGAATCATGGGTACTAAGATAATAATTAAAACCCTATCTTGAAAAAATGAATCATGGATACTATGACTCGTAATGAATATATTTCAGAATTAGAATAATTGAAGGAGTAAACTTTAAAAATAAAGCCCTTCCAAGCATTACAAATTAAGACATATATATATATATATATATATATATATATATATATATATATATATTACTGAGCTTAGAACTGTCAACCAAAGGACTACAGTAGTTGAAAAATAAATAGAAGTAGACGCGTAAACTTTCTAGGCAAAACGTCTTTATATAACAAAGATAGATTAAATCTCAATAGCATTAAAAGATTATCTCCCTTACCTAAGTAGCTCTTTCATCTGAGTGATTTTTGTTACGCCTATTTCTGGTATAATAAAAAATATGTCGGGAAATTCTAACCTCGTACACCACTTAAACCCTACAGACAAGCTTAAAGAATAATTGTCTCTCTTCAAACAGGGACATGAGCTAATGAAAAGTGAGACAGAGAAAGCGATAGAAAAAGTAAAGCATTATTATTTTACTTCTGGTGAGTTTTTTATACCAGAAGTAACTGATTGCTTTTATCGCTGTCTAAATGACAGCAAGTCTCCCCGGCTCTTTAGGATTCTTCTCAGTACTCTGATCTCAGCAGTTGATGATTTTTCCCTTCAAAAGCAACTGTTAATTTAATAACATAACTGTTCTTGGTATGACATTAAACTGCATCTTATGGTGAGGCTCTAGTCCTGGAATTTGGGGAATGTGAAATACCCTTTCATTACCATTACTCTTGGGTCCACACGGACCCGAAGTGGTAGTACCTGTTAGGGTCCCATCTATGAGTCAAATCTTTTACTGGGAATCATAATTATTAAATAGAACTATTAGTGTTAGATAGCAATACTTGAAACCATTTAACTGTGTGCAAACAATAAATACCAATACTTTTAACCATTTAACTATCTGCAAATAAATGAGCTCTAACTTGTTTAAAGATTAAGATACCTACAAACTATTCACTCATAAATTATATATATATATAATTCATCATTTTCATGTTGTGTGGCTAGCACGGATTTCTTTCTTTCTCTCCATCCGTCCTTATCATCCATCATTTCCAGCAGGTTTTCCTAACTACATCCTGTGTCCGCACAGAGGTGTTGTAGATAAGTTCTTGCTGGTCGGCCAACACTGGCACGTCCATGTGAAGGGACCCACAGAAAAACTTCACTTGCTTCTCTAGCAGTGTCCTACATTTCTTGTTCGTCTTAGTTGGATAGTTTTAGAGATAAGAGGTAACTGGTCGTACAGCTGTTGTGTTGCTTCCAGGATTTGTCCAATATAGCTAGTGCAGTTCCCATTTAGCTTTTTTTCTCAGTGTATTTTGTCTGCATCCTAGTTTATACATCCTTATCATAGTATTGACACAATCACTGCTTGGAAGAAATCCCGTTTTATTTTATGGGATTGATCAGAATTCCATATGACCGATAGCTTGGCGTCAAATAACCATCAACTGTTTAT
This sequence comes from Sepioteuthis lessoniana, assembly GCA_963585895.1. Classification (NCBI taxonomy): domain Eukaryota; kingdom Metazoa; phylum Mollusca; class Cephalopoda; order Myopsida; family Loliginidae; genus Sepioteuthis; species Sepioteuthis lessoniana. The sequence goes on along the minus strand of OY757919.1, from coordinate 34,584,311 downwards.
ATGCGATCAAACTAAATAAACATAATTTCACCTTAATGACATGAACTTTTTTAATCAACTGTTTACGCATATCTAACGGCTTAATGAGGCATTTGGCACAAGGCTGTGAAGATGAGAGTTTTATACAAATTTAAATAACTCGAGCACAAGATGTAAACACTGCGGAGTAAACATGACCTGAACTGAAAAGGTAATATCATTTTTCAAATCAACTGCAACGCTATCGTCCAAATGTGGGCTACATTTTTATATTCAAAGGCCACATTGAAATCAATTATCTACCAAGGCCGTTCTCAATAAACTCTTAGTTCTTGATAACAAAATCTAAAGTTCAGACTTTTAGTAAATAACTGTCCAAATGTAATTAGTATATACTACTTAGATGACTAACATTGTCATTATAATATTGTAAACTAGTACTAAAGTGAAGCCAGTTACCGGAAGAGAAACGAGCTGACAATGTAAATGTTTTGACCGATGAGCTAAAAGCATTAAAATGTGCTTTATTTGGCACCCCCAGCGTCAAAACAGCAATTAACGAGAATTGCTGAAATCATCAGACTAAGTGGTCGCGAGAGTGACTCAAGCGTACCAACCAGACTGACGAGAGTTGAAAGTTCGCTGTTCTGAGAACCCCTATAAAAGAAGTTTATTGAGTCCGTCATTCGTTTCAACGTATTTCTTCGCTCTTAGTATCTGAACAAAGCGAATAAACGACGTACAGTCCAATCTCTGATACGAATTGTGTTTTGTACTTTTATTCACTCCCTCGACAATCAATTTATTTCCATCGTTGAGATAGGAGCCGTCGGTGACAATGTCACATAATAACTTCTTATATTTGTTTTCCATGGGTTATCAGATTCTAAGGTAAATGTGAACTATGTTTAAATCAGTCTTTCAACAAAGCCGTGGAAGGACGCAATTGATGGTTTACAAGGTCACTTACGGCTTTAAGGTTACATGTTATACCCACCCCGGCTCTAATCTATGGAACCATGAATTATATTTTGCATTTCGTTTTCCTTAAATCTATTTACTTTATTTTTGCAAAAGTATTTCAGGAAAATTGGTTCGGTTTCTTTGTTTAATGGCATATCAGCCTTCTTGGGTTATTTAATGCCCAAGCAATCCTTGTGGAAGAACAGCAGTGATGCTATTTAATCCATAACTGGGTGGGGGGAATAAGAGGGTTCATACTTTTCCTAAGAATATTAATCCGAAAAGGAATGCAATAGCGCGACTAGAGTTCGAACTCGCTTACTACGCTGTCACAGTCCAGCACTTTAGCCACTACGCCACTCCTTCTGCAAACACAAGGAAATTAATTATATTTTTGAGTCCATTTGTTTAATATGGCACCATATTTTGTTTGGAGGGGGTATATTTTTTCACTTGAATTTCGAATGCCCAACATCCGTAACAAGACGAATTTCTTCTCTCGCCAGATTTCTTCTGTTTCTTGTAATCTCCCCTTGTCTACCAACGCAATAAATAACCTGCTCTACCTGCTGTCTCAGCACCAGCTACGTCTTTCATCCTAAGGCATGATTCTGCATTTTCTACGGCATTTCTAATATTCTGTTTCGGTCCAGTTAAGTTGGACGGTCGAGCATTTTTCACAAGTGAATCTCTAAGGTCTCTCAGTCTTTGCTTGAGTCTGTTTTACTGATTTTAAACTCCTTAAAAAGTGAAGTAAGAAGTAGTGTTAGATTTCATGTTGAGCCACAGTTTTAAACCAGAATCCTAACTATTTTTTCATATACTCACAAATTAAATGCTCCATGTTTTTAACTGGTTGGTTGGTTGGTTGGTTGGTTTTAAGGAATGTCAACCCTTGTCGAATTATTTAATGCCGAAGTCATGTTTTCAAGTCATTGTTCCTATTTGATAAGTGCAACCATTTGGTTGCACTCAAATATATGGTTTCAAGTACTCCTATCTAATAGTAATAATTTGTATGCAATTATAAGATTTCCAGTATTTAAAGCAATTATATGGTTTTAATTAACTAATAGCAATAATCCTTAGGAAATTATTATGACTTCAAGTAACTATTCAAGGTACAAATGATTGTTAGTCATATTTTCGAGTATTTCTATACTTTTCACTCAGATCTATTTGGCCCATAGATTTTAATCATTTGTATGATCTCGAGTAACTTATGATAATAATCATTTTTACACAATTCAAGTAAATATTCTTAATACTAATAATTCATACACAATTATATGGTTTCAAATAATTATTTCTATTTAATGATAATAATTATTTGTTTGCGCCCAGGATTTCAAGTATTCCTATTTAATACTTATAATTTATACACAATTAGTGTTCGCCAATAGCCCGGAAGATCGGGGTTCAGTCCTTGGTCGAGTCATACTAAAGACTCAAAAAATGTTACTTAACTCTCAACATTATTAGGTAAGAGTTGAGGATAAGGTACGAATCCAGGGAAAGGAGTAGTGCCCTCCTCTACACCTCGGTGTAGTAGCCCTTAAAAAGGGAGCTTTTGGATCGCCCTCGACTACGGTCGCCGTCTACAACTCCGATATAATCATTTGTAAACACTTATAACCTCAAGTAAGTATTCTTAACACAAATAATTTTAACGGTTACATTGTTTCAAGTCCCTGTGACGTAATAGTTGGACTACGGCCTCGAAATAAGCGAGTTCGAACTCCCACTCACACTATTACGTTTACTCTCGGACTAAAAACCTTCTTATCCTAGCTATGTAGTTAAATAGTTTCACTGCTGTTCTTCAACAACTGATGTTTAATGCATGATTTTGACTCTGATATTAACGTTACATCGTCCATATATCTAATTCTGTATAGCTATTTATTCTAAAATTGAAAGGCCATTCTGATTTCCCTTTATATGATTAGAGCAAAGAGTGCATTCTAAAAAGTAGATGCTGTTTGATTCGTGGTACATTTTAAAGTTTATTGTTTGTTGAACTAGTGAATGGATCTATGTAGTTGAAGTTTTTGTTATATCTTTATATGTATGTGTAGACACAAATTCAGTGTTTAAAGAAATGTATCTTCTCTCTCTGTACATGTATTTCTATGTCTTTATGCAAACACACACACACAAACACACGCATATATATATATATATATATATATATATATATATATATATATATATATATATATATATATATATATATCCGCTGACCGACAGCAAGAGAGAGGATGCATTGTATTCGTCTCTAAATAAATTCAGTGAATAGAGCTATACACCCTCTCCCCTTCTCTCTCTCTCTCTCTCTCTCTCTGTCTTCATATATTATTATTACATACACACATACTTTATATATATGTACATAAATTCAGTGCATAAAGAAATGCTCTCTCTCTCTCTCTCTGTCCATATATTTTTATATCTTATAAATGTTTTTGTGTATATTTCCCTTTTTTCAGCAACAAAGAAAACATTAAGCCAACGAAGTTAAAGGTTTATTTCCCTCCTCCCCTGTAAATGTACTCTCCCTGTGACCAGAGGAGGTTAAGTTAATCATATAAATAATTCACAATGCAATGCTCCCAACAACTGCTTACTTAGTATTCTGGCATTAGATCCAGACCCCCACCCATCAATTCTCTTGAAACCGTTCCTTTCAGTACCTTTCGAATATAAAAATATTCAGACCCATACCCCAAGGGTAACTCAACAAGTTTCATATGTGCGGGTATGTCTATATGTATGTTTACCTTCATCTTTGATTTGGCAATAGTTGTACAGCCTTTTTTGCTTCTGATTAGGGTCTGTAGAGAAGCTTTATTCTTCTAAAAAAGTAAAAAATATCATATTATTACATATAATAATATATGATGATAGTCTCTTCCTTTGATATCGGTGAATAAGGGCCCAACAGTTCAGTTAGAAATGTGAAACATTAGACTAACTACACAGGTGATTTTGTTTATTATGGTGGAGGCCTGTGTAAAACTAGCCACACATTTTGGATGAACTGAGAACAGAAGGAGAATGCACTTGCGTGCCACCGATTCACTCAAACAACACTCCTCAGGTGTTTTTAATTTAGAGGTTTTCCTTCTAGATACCCTACTAAGGTCAGAGATCCCAGACTGCCCCAGTATTTTACCTATGGAAAAGGAATTATGTATATATAGTGATTGAACAATTCGTAATAAAAATGCTGGCCCGTAGGACAGGATAAAACCCCAAAACAAACCGTTTTCTCGCCACTTTATGCCAGCTCCACGACTAAAAATTTCATGTATTTTCAGAAAAATGCAATCTTCAGATTTTAGTTGTGAAGATGACATGATGTGGTGATATATATATACATATATGTGTGTGGTTATATATATAGCCATCCACAGACAGTTTCGTTGTATCACAACTCTTCAGTGTGGTTAGACACGCAGGGCGCTTCAAGCTAGGATCGAAACCCGCCTAACTTTACGCTAGACATGGTATCTAACTACTCAGCCATTTCAGTGACATACGCCAGCTCAAGATATATAACGCATATGTATTAGCTTTCGTTTGTTTGCATTTTGAGCAATCGGGTACCAGAGTGCTCAATTCGTAAGAAGAGCTTTGCTTTACGCGGGTGGCAGCCGTTAATTCCTTCGCCAGAGTGCTCAAATATATTCACACACTCGTACATCTATAAATATGGTAATGTTATTTACCTTGCCTTCTTGTTACAGATTCAATGCACCATATGAGTGGATGGTGCCAGAAATATATTTGTTACTTCAGAAGGACGAAATCGTGATAGTCCAACAGCAAATGCTTCATCTGAATGTGCTTTCTACTCTTGACATTCCATGGATCTTACTCAGCAACAGCTTCATCAGTAAAAACAAAAAGAATCGCGTCTCAGAATTGCCGTTTTGTCGACTGCTTTTTATTTAACGATTAATTTCTGTCGGGACATTTTAATCATAAATAACTTTTTTTTCTTTTTATACAAATAGGTTGTCAACATGAAACTATCTGAATTCTTAATGAGAATTTGTTAAAGGTTTTAAAACATCTAATTAAAAGTAAACATTTTCAAGTTGACCACCAGCCGCCGTATTGAATTTCTGACATGAATGAGACTAAAAAGAGTTGTAATAATGTCAAAAATGAATTTTTCGTGACGCGATTAGTGGAAATTGTTATGTTAAATAATGATTTTTGACAAATAACTCATGTTATAGAGCCGATATTATGGTGGTCATATCGGGTTAGGTACATTCTTAGAGTTTCCCAAGATTTTTCAGCGGAACATAGGTTCTTTTTTTCTAACTAGTCTAAGGATCCCATAATCCAGTTTCAAACATATTTATGACCATGGGAGTCTTATTTCTGACTTTTACAAAAGCTTAAGTTAAGTGGTTTCAAGCATTGCTATGTAACAGTAACAAGTTAACATCAGTCATTTCTTTATACACATTTAAATAGATATACATATTTGATTTGTAAGTGAATAGTGTCTAGGTAATTTTATTTTTAAAAATGTTAGAACTAATTTGCTTGCACACTAGTATTGCTATTGTTTCTACTCATTTAAATGGTTTCAATAATTGCTATCAAACACTAATAATTCTATTCAGTATTAATCATTTGTTTGCAGACAGTGAAGTGGTTACAAGCATTGCTAACATTAATTATTCTATTGAACACTATTCATTCATTTGTACACGGTCAAATGGTTCCAATTATTGCTATGCAATGCCAATAATTCAATTTAGGCACACTGTTAAAGAGTTTCAAGGATTACTATCTAACACTTATTATCTTGTTTAATATTACTCATTCATTTGCCCACAGTTAAATAGTTCCAAGTATTGCTATTTAATGCTAATTATTCTATTCAACACAATTCATTCATTTGTATACAATCAAATGGTTCCAAGTTAAATGATCAAACACTTCTGTTTTAAACAATTTAGTTTAGCATGTCAATAATGTTAAATGGTTCCAAATATTGCTATATATCACTAACGATACAATTAGACATTAGTCATTTGTTTAGACACAGTTAAATGGTCAAACACTTCTATTTCTAACAATTTAATTTAACATCATTCATTTGTTTGCACACAGTTAAATGTTAACAGTTCTATGTGACCCATAGATAGAACCCTATCAGGTGCTACTACTCTGGGTCAAAGTGGACTTTGGAACAATGGTAATGAAGGGGTACTCCACATTCCCCAAAGCTCTAGTATTACTGGAGCCAAACCATCAGATTGTCTAATGTCATATCCTGGACACTCATTGCAGGCTGGGGGTCTTACTCCACTGCAGAGGTGCAGTCAGTGTATTCTTCAGCTCTAGCTTTTATGAAGTACCTCAGGACTTTGATCCTCCAATGTTTTACTGCTATTGAAAAGGTGATACCTGGGAGTATGGTCCTGTGATTACTTTCAAGCTGTAGAAAAAGATATCTTACTATGCCAGAGGAAGAAAGTAACTAAAAAAAATAAACAGTAATCCATATTTAATGAAACATTAACAAAATTAATCATTTTAATCAAATGTAGTTTATTTTTTCTTATTTAAATATTGATTTAGTAAAAGTAGCTTTTTCTTGAATTATTTCTTCTTTAATAGCCCTGATAATCAATCATCATCATAGCCCTGATAATTAATCATCATCATAGCCATGAATATCAATCCTCATCACCATCAAAGTGAGATGACAGCATGGATTCAATGTCCACACAATGTTGCTGTTTGGCCCAAACTATTGTGTTTATGTTTAGGCGTTCATTAGAGAACATCACTTATGATTTCATCCCTTCTATCCCAGCCATGTCCAACATGTCTTCCTCATATTACTTGGATGATTTGTGAGATGAGAAGTAAGTGGCCATACCACAGTTGTATAGAATTATTTTTTGTAATGGGTGTGGTTTTATGTCATACTCAGGACACACAAATTCATGTATATAACTAGCCGAGTTTATATATATATATATATATATATATATATAATGCATACTGCTGCATCCTGTCAGATATAAAAATAATGGTTACAAAAAAAATCTGTAGAATTTTCTGCTGTTTAGTTTTTAAATGATAGATGTTTTGGCTCACTTGGTGATAATTTCTGATTCATGTAATTGTTTTTTCTAAAAAACCAACTGGTCCCAACCTGTCTGCTTTTATTATATTGTCCGCAGCCCCCACCCTAAAAAAAACACCACTGACTGCCACAGGATGAAAATTGCTCAAGTTGATTATTTAAACTTGAAACACTTGACACTCAAAGATCTTTGATTTAATTCAAAAAACAAAACAAATTTTATATCACTAACTACATCTAAGAAGATATCTTATGAGTGACAAGTCCAGCTTTTACTATTAAGGTTCAAATTCCATAAATATTCAATTTAGTTTGAGTAAAATTGTTTTCACTTTCTCTTTTATTTATCGAGAGCTTTTAAAATCAAAGAAAAAACAAACTTACAGGTTATTCAATAAATTTCTGTTCTTTGCTCTCATTGGCCCAGTTGTTTAAAGCACTTGATACCTCTCTCTCTCTCTCTCTTTTTCTCTCTCTGTGCCAAAAATGTTTTTTTTAACTACTTCTTAGCATATGAAAACCATAAAATAACTCTTTATCTACTGTCAAATACACCTTGCATACAGACTGAAAACCACACTCTGCATCCTTTGTATGTCAGAATATTAGAAACAAGATGATACTTCATATAATAAAATGGTAGTTTTAATGAAGACATTTACAGTTGACATCTTGGCTAAAGATTTTTTTCATCAATACATGAAAGCTAATATCTCCTGGATAAGTAAATAAGTTAATACATTGTACTTGCAGCAATTTCTGTAAAAAATGAATAATTTTAATGATTATTTATTTCATAGAAATGAATTTTATTTGATTATCTTCTCTTAGTGGCGGTCTTGGAAAATGGTCAGTTTTTATGAGGTAGCACATCAGGAAAAGCAAAATGCCCCAATCCTTGAGACTTAATTTTTTTAAATGTATTATTATTATTATTAATACAAATGATTTGTACACAATGATATGGTTTCAAGCATTCCTATCAAATACTAATAATTTTCAAAAAGAGGTATATGACCCATAGATGGGACCTAAACATGTACAACCACTTCAAGATAGAGTGGACCTAAGAGTAATGTCAATTGAAGACGTAACTCCACACTCCCAAGAGCACCAGATCAGGAGCCTCACCACTGGATGTGTTTTTGTGTTATACTTGGGACACACACATGCATCTATATAACTAGTCAAGTTTGTATATATATATATATATATATATATATATATATATGACCCAGTTGGCTGGTGCTCTTAAATACACCAACAGCATCTCTACAGAGGGGTAAACACTGATGGTGAGGCTGCAGTATTGCTGGAGCTTTGGGGAATGTAAAGTACCCCTTCATTGCCATCGCTCCCGGGTCAACTCTGGCCCAGAGTGGTAGTACCTGGTAAGGTCCTATATATGGATCAAATACAACTGTTTGACATTTAAACTGTGTACTTATGCTAAACTGGATTACTTGAAATAGAACTGTTTAATCCTTTAACTGTGTTTAAACAAGTGTCTAAAGTTTAATTGTATTGTTAGTGATACATAGCAATACTTGGAACCATTTAACTTAGTTGATATGGTAAACTGAATTGATTGAAATAGAACTGTTTGATTATTTAACTGTGTGTAGATAAATGACTGATGTTTAATTGAATTCTTTGTGTTAAATAGCTATACTTGAAAACATTTAACCATGTGCAAACAAATGATTAATAATAAATACAATTATTATTACTAGACAGAAATAAGTGAAACCATTTAACTCTGTGCAAAAAAATGAGCTCAGGCTCATTTTAAAATGTTATCTACAAAACATGTTTAGAAATCATATACTTAATATATATGTATAAAAAGGTTTTGGAATTAAATAACCTACAATGGTTGATATGCCATAAAATTCAACCAAAATCCAAATATATATATATATATATATATATATATATATATAAATATGAAACACATGCTGCTGCATCCTGCATAGAAACAAAACATCCACAGATACCACACTTCTATCTAATTCCCTAAATCAAGGAGCATTTCTCAAAATATTTGTGACAGATTCAAATGAAACCTGTATCACAAAATTTTATGATCTTGAAGTCATAATTTCCTTCTTTCCATGTTTCCATCTTTGATTTGTCAGATACAATGGTTTTTTTTAATTATTTTGAGGGCTCAATATTGTATGTAATGGTTTTTCAAAGAAAAAAGGTTTTAGACATGTTGCAGGGGAAAGTTCAAATGCACCAGACAAGTTGGAAAATATAACAAGATATCTCCCAAAAAATCTCTTCATTTCAAGTTGTCTAATTCATAGATAGTCAGGAAAGTAGTGAAAGAAATTGTAGTCTTGGAAAGACTGACAAAATATCTCCTTAGAAATTCCTTTGTCCTTGGTCTTCTTACCCTGGCAATCAATCAAATAGTGATTTATTTCATTTGATTTTTTAATGATTATCGCTAGACTATGAAACTAGTGTTTTATTTTGGAGGGATGGGGGTTGTAATTGATAATAGAGTCCAAGTTGTTTAATAATTGCACCTCTGAAATACTTACCCTCATTTTTTTTTCAATCAATATGAGAACAGATGATTTACAAGTTGATAGTACAAACTTCATGCCTTTTTTTTTTAAAAGGGGCAGAAAAAAGACTTAATAAAGTCCAAAGTTTAAATACTGTATATAAAGAGGTGACCCTGAAAAATTAAAAAAAATAAATAAATAAAAATACAGGAAAATTAACAGAAAAAATTAGAATAAGTGACCTAGGATGTACAGCCTTTAGTAAATATGAGAGGAATGTAAGTATATATGTACTGTATTCACTGTGGGAGATCAATTTAGACAAGATAGGTAAGGAGTGAATAGGAACTAGGGTCAGGCATCTTCTCTAAGCTGTATTACTGCTAGTATTTGGTAGGATAAAACCTTTGACCTCCTATAATCATCACTATTTTCTTATCATTAATGGTATTTGAAGCAGGCTTTTAATGACCTGAAATCTGTTAGTTTACAATGTATAATCAAACCAAGTCCCTCCTAACTATACAGAAATGTATCACACATATATACAAACTTAGCAAGTGATAAGCTCATATATGTATGTGTGTCTTTCATATAATTAAATGTGCGTGCATATGTACTCTTATTATATATAAATGTATATCACACACATACAAACTTTGCTAGATATGTGATATCTGTGATATATATATATATATATATATATATATATATATATATATATATATATATATATATATATATATATATATGTGTGTGTGTGTGTGTGTGTGTGTGTGTGTGTGTGTGTGTGTGTGTGTGTGCGTGTGTGTGTGTGTGTGTGTGGATGTGTTTACTAACCCCTTTACACAGACAGGATGTGACACAATTTCAATTTCTAAGTGGAGTTTAACAGGTTTGAATTCAGAGTTTTTCCTAAAGAACCTAGTCAGTCCTACTATTTAACCATAGCAAGAGTGAAAATAATTTGATTCACACCTTTCATAAGAGTGTATATATATATATATATATTAAATAGTAGGACTGACTAGGTTCTTTAGGAAAAACTCTGAATTCAAACCTGTTAAACTCCACTTAAAACTTGAAATTGTGTCACATCCTGTCTGTGTAAAGGGATTAATAAATACACACACACATACACACACACACACACACACACATATATATATATATATATATATATATATATATATATATCACAAATCACATATCTAAAAAAGTTTATATGTGTGTGATATACATTTATATATAATAAGAGTACATATGTATGCACATTTAATTATATATATATATATATATTAGGTTTGAGATGTAACAAAAACAAAGCATTCAAAATTCAATTTTATTATAAAATAAAAAACAAAAAAAATATTTGCCATTTTTTTATTATATATATATATATATATATATATATATATATATATATATATATATATATATATATATATATATATATATTTCAGGTTTGGGTGGGGTCCACGCGATGGACTGCAGAATCATAGTAAGCAAGTTTAGACTCCAGTCATGCTATTAAGTTCACTTTTGGACAAATACACTAGGGAAAGGTATGAACCCCCTTATACCCTCAGCTATGGGTTGAATAGTACCACTACTGTTCTTCAAGGAGAATGGCTTGATATTGAATGAACTATATAGTTTGATATGACATTAAACAAATAAACTAAACCATATATCAGGTTTAGAATGTAACAAAAAGCAAAACATTCAAAATTAGATTTTACTCTAAAATAAAAACAGAAAATAAAACAATATTTGCCATTTTGTTATTATCATACCTTTATGCTAAAGATTATTCAGGGGTGAGAATTTAGGGTGAGGCTTCAGGAATGTATAGTCTATGAGGGCTCTACATTCCTGAAGCCTCACCCTAAAGTTTTGCAGTGTTTGCCTCATCATTACCTCTGGTATTGTGATTTCATGACAAATAAAATCGTTCAGTTCATCAACTGTATTCAACTTACATTTAAAGATTCAAGAATCACCCCAAAGAAAGTAATCATAAGATTGATAGATCTGGTGAGTGTGCAGATTATGGAATGACATGGCTGCTACTACTACTACTACTACTACTACTACTACTGCTGCTGCTTCTGCTCAAAGCCGTACTTTACACCTGCACACAACTGCTAAATCTGAGGGAGATCATTCTGCTGGAACATATATAGAGGATGTGGGTGTATTGTTAAGTTCATACTTTAAAGAGCATTTCTTTAGTATATATATATATATGCACATACACAAACATACACATACGTATATGTATAAATATGAATAGATATGTATATTCATATATACAGGTATAAATAAATACACACATACACATATATAGTATATGTGAGTATATTGTTCAAACTTTTACAGAGCATTTATAAAATTTATATATATATATATATATATGCACACTCATACACACATATATAAATATGTATATATGTGTATATGCCTATATATAGATATATATGAATACATACACATGCACATGCACATACACATAGCCACCCACACACACGTATATATATATATATATATATGTATGTATGTGTGTGTATGTGTGTATGTGTGTATATATATGTATATATATATATAAATATGAATACATATGTATTGGCATATATTTAGATATATATGAATACCCACACACATGTATACATATATAGTGTACGTGGGTGTATTGTTAAGTTCATACTTTTGAGGAGCATTTCTAAAGTATACGTCATATATATATATATATATATATATATAAACTCTTCGCCCCCCACTTCTATACCCTTCCACCCTTCTTTCTTGTGTCTATTCTGAATTATTTTATCCATAAGATCTGAAGAAGTCCTGTTAATTTTTTTTGTGTTTTTTGATTTTATCAAAAATACATAATAGGATGGAAATAAATTTATAATCCTAATGTGACCGGTTTTGTTTTTTTTCTTAAAGAATTTATTGCTCTGTAATGTCTGTTACATTGAGCTCTTTACCAGGAAAATTTAAATGTTCACTGTTGAATGGTTTTTTTGTCCTGATGGAATTACTCCCAACTCTGATTTAATTGGACCTAATAATTCACACACACACACACACACACACATATATATATATATATATATATATATATATATATATATGCACTCACACATGCATGTATACATGTGTATATGTACATATACAGATATATATGTATACACAGACACACACATATATAAATGCGCACAAACACCAACATGTCATGGAGTAACATGCCAGAATAAAACTCATTACTCACTGTCTTGCAGATCTTGGTTAGGTTCCATTCGGTCTTATGGCATATCAACCCTTGTAAGTTATTTAATGCTGAATCCTCTTTATATATACATTAAAAATATAGGATTTGTAAACACGTTTTGTTGATAGCGTTTTTAAATGAGCCTAAACTCATTCTTTTGCACACAGTTAAATGGTTCTAAGTATTGCCTCATCACTAATAATTCAATTAGATATCAGTTATTTGTTTACACATAGTTAAATGATCTAACAGTTCTATTTCTAACTTTTCAATTTATCATCAGTCATTTGTTTGCTTTCAGTTTAAATGTCAAACAGTTCTATTTGAGCCATAGGACCCTACTAGGTGCTACCATTCCAGATGAGAGTGTCCCTGGGAGTGATGGCAATGAAGGGGTATTCCACACTCCCCAAAGCTCCGGCATTACTGGAGCCTCATTGGCCAGAACATGGAGAAGATTTCTGGAAACTTGAGGAGATTTGTTGTCACTCAAAGTTCAGTGAGGAATCATCAACTAATGCTCATATTTACCCAACCCCTCCGCTCAGGTAGGATATGACACAAGGTCAATTTTAAGCAGAGTTTAACGGGTTTGAATTCAGAGTTTTCCTTCTCCTAGACTAGTTGCCTCACCAAGGCTGAAGAACCCAGTCTGCCCTACTATTTACCCATAGCTGGAGGGAGAATAATTGGATTCATACCTTTCCCAAGGGTATAAGTTCTACATGAAATGCAATCAGTCTCGTCCAGGATTTGAACTCGTGTCGCCGTGTCCATTTCCTACGACGATAACCATTACACCACAGGCACCTACTAATGCTGATGTGAAAAATTCTCCCAAGTAAAATAATAATAATAATAACTCACATGCCCTAATGAAGGTCTTAAAACCTAAACATTGGCAATTAATTTCATAAATAAAATCATCCTCTGAAACTGTGTTTATTTTCATATATATTTCAGTTTATTTTCATATATATTTCAGTTTATTTTCATATATATATAAAATAAGCTGTTGATTAAAGAGAGGTAAAAGATTTTTTATGGGATTCAGTTAATTTACTTGGTTTCAATGACAATAAATGGATAAAGAATGAAGAAAATGACAAATTTACTGCCCTACCTTTGAGCTTTCTGGATTAAAAAAACTCCTACTTGTTATGATAACTGAATAAACATATTCATATATATGAACACTCCTGAATAAAAGAATTGAATTTACATGGCTTTTATACAAGGCGATTAACCCAACCTTACTTTTTTCTCGGTTAATTGGTTGGTTGGGTTTTATGGCATATCAACCTTTGTAGGTTATTTAATGCCAAATCCATTTTTATGCAAATAGTCAGTTCTATTTCAAAAAATTCAGTTTAGCATGACTACACAGTTTAATTGTCAATAATATTTTTATTTCAAGCTATTCAGTTTATTCAAATAGTTCAAATTCTGCTAATTCAGTTTAGTATAAGTAGAGGCTTTGTTTATACACAGTTAAATATCAAAACAGTTCTATATTAAACAAATCAGTTTCGTGTAAGTACAGTTTCAATGTCAAAAACAGTTCCATTTCAAACAGTTCAGTTTAGCATAAACATGCAGTTTAAATGTAAGTACAGTTTAATTGTCAAAAACACTCCTATTTCAAGCTATTCAGTTTAGTCAAATAGTTCTAATTCAAACAATTCAGTTTAGCAGAGTATGTGTTGTATATTGACCTTCAACCTGGCCAAACATGCCATTCCAAAATGATGCACCAGAAGGAAGTAACCCATTCCGATGGCAGTTATGAGAAGAAATTGCGTTGGCCGGCTTGGCTGACGATATGGGACAAGGTAAAATTCCATGGTACACTCCTAGACTGATGCACCGGAAGAGAGTGACCTGTGAACTGCATGACAGTTATTTCCGCTTGATGACGATCAAACATGCCATTCCAAAGATTGAGTAGGCAATTGAACTATTATATAACTCGGTGAAGACAGGAAGTCAGTGAGTTGGAGATTAGATGAGTTAGAGACAAGATGTGGTAGAGAAAGCCACCACCCGGCAGAAAGGGCCTTTGGGACCCCCGATTGAGTTTGGAGACCAGACCAGTTGGTGAGAAGATGCTGGAATGAGAACATGTCCCAGAGAGGTTGGGCCCCCAGGCCCCCGGTTGAGCAGCCCAGGAGAACGAGAACGACACACGGTGATGTCCGGAGGGGCTGGGGAGGTCAGTATGTTGCAGTTCTGTTCGGTCTCCAACTCCCCCTTTCACACATACAACACTTTCAAATAAAGTGAGAGGTATATTTTTTAAAGAAGTCTTCGCTCGTCTTTATTCATTGCGTCAATATGTATTCTGCATATATATGTGTATAGTTGCATATGTATTATGTGGCTATTCAACATATGCAGTTAGTTCTATTTAACCCATAGATAGGGCCCTATCAGATGCTACCATTCCGGGCCAAAGTGAACCTAGGAGCAATAAAGGGGTTCTCCGCATTCCCCAAAGCTCCAGTATCACTGGGACCTCACCATCAGATTGTTTAGGGTCATATCTAGGATACTCATTGGTGGGGGTCGTACCCTTCCGCAGAGGTGCAGTCAGCGTATTCTTCAACCCCAGCCGACTGGGCAATACACAGAGTTAATGTTAAAAAAGTTTTATTTCAGATAATTCAATTTAGCATAAGTACACAGTTTAGAGTTCAAAACAGTTCTATTTCGAACATTTCAGTTTAGCATAAGTACGCAGTTTCAATGTCAAAACAGTTCTAATTTAAACAATTCAGTTTACAATAAATATGCAGTTTAAACGCAAAAAACAGTAAACTCAAACCACGGTTTAGTTCTATATAACCCATAGATTTGTTTAGTGTCATATCCAAGACACTCGTTGGGGGGAGGGGTCTTACCCCTCTGCAAAGAAGCAGTCAGTGTATTCTAAAGCCCCAGCCCACTGGGCATTTTTTCTCGGGTATCTATCAATCACACTAAGTATATATCTATCTCAGGGTGTTCATACTTTTGTCGCAGACAATGGTGTAAATGATCGAATAAAACACCGATCTACAAATTAATTTTTTTTTAATAGAGTGAAATTCGCATATGATGTACAAGATAATTCAGTAAATTTTATTTCAATTTCATGACAAGTTAATAATGACATTCGAAAATCTAAACAACTTTCTTGGTATTTCAATTTCAAACGACTAATTTTTAATTAGTAACCCGTAACAATAAACAAAGAAATCCCGTGCACAGAGGGGAACTCTTGAATATGAATCCTTTCAATCGATTTACAATCTCGGTTTGAGATTTACGCCCTTATATATACTAGCAATAATATGCGCCCTCCGCCGGGCGCAAATACCTAAGTTTTAATGCAATAAAATATTATATTAAATTTTTAGAAAATTAATGAAACTAAATAAGAACGCATATATAAAGGTCCCGATTATTTTTGTTTTATTTTAATTAATTTTTATATAGAATGATACATAGGAATGCTTTCAATATGTTTGAGAATAAAACAACACTATTAGAAATCAATAGCACCAATTAATTATTTATCAAACCCGGTTTTGTTAAAATCAATATGCAAATTACCCACACCATATACTTTGTTTATATATAACACACATTGGAGGATTTTGAATGCATTAATAACATGGGTTGTTGTGGGGACCTCGGGTGGTGTAATGGTTAGTAAGATAAACTAATAAACCTTCACGGGTGAGTTCGAGTCTGATTGGGTGTCCCATTCATACGGTTTTATGTCACATCCGAGCAAAAAGGTTTGTAAATTACTATAACATGGATTGTTCTAATTGGTTTTATGACATATCAAACATGGTTGGTTATTTTATGCCAAATCCTGTTGTTACATATTTATTAAATATATGATTTGTAAACATATTTTGTTGATACACATAATTAAATGATCAAACATTTCTATTTATAACTATACAATTTATCATGTGATTTGTTTGCTCTCAGTTTAAATGTTAAACAGTTCTATTTGTCCCATAGATAGGATCCTATCAGGTGCTACCACTCCGGGCTAGAGTGTACCTGGTAGTGATGGCAATGAAGGGCTACTTTGCATTCCCCAAAGCTCCCTACCATCAGATTGTTTAGTGTCATATACAGAACACTCGTTGGGGAGATCTTATCCCTCTGCTGAGATGCAATCGGTATATTATACAGCCTCAGCCGACTGAGCTAGGGTTGTTCTGAGTCAAATCTAACTTATCTAGACATTAATAGATATCGTAAATAAATAAGATGCTAATTAATAATGATTATTTAATCATCATTGAAACTGATGTATACAATTCGGCCTCGAATCTGCCATTGGTTTCGATACCCTATCCGGCACGAATGCCAGATGGCCCAGCTAATATTAATATAGCAATAATATCATTAAAGAAAATTTATATATATATATATATTGGAGGAGTCAAATACATATGTAAAAAATATCATTAGTATTCGAATGACTGTGTGATAAAAAAAAACTCTTAAGAAACATCTACACAAAAAATATAAATATGAATATACAATAAACTTAATTTCCTAACCTCTAGACATAAAATAATCCTATACGGGTTGACATTCCGTTAAAATCAATCATCTCAGCTTATTTTGTCCACCTTAAATAGGTTGCCGAACCGGTTATATGGTCTTGTGGGAGAGGATGGCATGTCATTACATCAACCACTTTCATATTTCCAGAATGTAGCTCGTATTATGAATTGAATAACCATGACCAGAAAATCTGGCAAGCACTGCGTACGACATACGGAAGCACTGAACAGCTGTTTCGACCTTATTAAGTCTCATCAGCAGTGCATATCGGGATCTACCCAACTGGTAATCGAACCAGCGACCACAGAATGCAAAGCCGAAACACTACCACTGAACTACTGGTCCACGTCACGCACAAGCGATACCAAATTAACAAGTCATAGCAAATGCGCGGCCAATTAACCTGATGTGTCTTGTAGTTACATCCGTGCTCTTTCAGAGGACATAGTCACCTCCAGGTCTACGTCTTCCCAAGAGGATTGGAGATACGCATCCGCGTAATCATGACCTCATGGGTAAGGAAATAAATGTACTTTTTTTAAGTAGAGGAATTTTATTATAAATTGAATTACCTTTTCTAGTTATGGTAATTCAATTTATAACATAATTGCTCTTCTTGAAAAAGAAAATGTACATATAGATTGTATGTTCTTTTTTTATGAAAGATCTATAGATGAGATCCATTCATTGATTCCAACTATTTGAGAGTTTCCAGTAAGAACTCGTTTTGCTGTTGTAACATCCATTCTTTCTAAATCTTCATCATAGCAGACACATGTTCTATTCTGACAACTTCCTTCCTATAATCAATGCAATGTGGATTAAACTTTCTCATTAATGTCTTCTTCTAAGTTACAACCTGTTTAAGTCCAGGTTGGGTTAGGTTTCCTTGTTTAATGGCATATCAGCCTCAGAGAGTTATTTAATGCCAAAGCCATCCTTCTGGAAGAACAGCAGTGATACTGTTTAACCCATAGCTGGGATCTAAGTCCAGGATTAAGTACCTTATCCAGTTTTAGTTTAGATTTCTGCTTTGTTGACTCTTCGTAATTATCTTTATTATATCATTGCTCTTCATTTGTCATTCTTTAACATTTGCTTAATAAAAAAAATAATTTAAAAAATATGATCTGGAAAAATATGAATATCTGAGGAAAGAATGAGGAAAATATACGGAACAAACAAGTATGTACATCCTATTCCTAAGCGTGTATCATTTTATATTAAAGTATCTCGTGTTCTGGTCAAATGATAGTATTTAGTCGGGCTGTGTTACTCGTGTGTCAAAAGTTTAGAAGCAGTTCAGAGAAGGAGTCTGCAGGAGATGTCATATGAGCCTGAAATGCATCATTTTTCTCAGAAAACATTCAACTAGTAATTTCTAAGAAAAATAACTGTGAATAAAAATGTGATTGTAATTGTTATTTACTCCGTCTGTAATAAAAATGTAAACTTTATGCATAACATTGGAAAGAAAGGGTTGTCGCATCTTCGATAGGATCACATTGAAGGAGCTTTTTCAATTTTTACGATTAATTAACCAGTAATTTTTACTTTCTATTTTTTCTTTCTTTGCAGATTACTCAATATCAGAATGGGTAAAATTAATTTTGATCTTATTCTTTTAAATGAGTTTAAATGAGACTCACGTCAGACACCGCATGATGTATGTATTCAAAAAGGATTTTTCAATAACGAAAGTGACAAGAAATATTTTTTCTATCTATATAAAGTGTTATAAGTCCGGCCATGCTGAGGGTAATTTGGATTGTTTCGATCGGAAATTTTTTCTATCAAAGATTCTTCTCAATCTGGACAACCAAGTTCTGTCAATGTTGGTTTGATTTTTTTGTTTCATGGTATGTCAATCTTCGTGTGCTATTTAATGCTAAAGTCATCTTTGTAGAAATTAGTCGTACTATTTAACCCATAGCCGAGAGGATAAAGGGTTCATGCTTTCACCGTGAGTATTAATCCGAAATTGAACGTAATTACACGACTGCAGTTTGAACTCGCTTACTATGTTGTCGCAATCCTGCTCGTTAAACACTCCGCTATGGAGATTCCCCTATCCATATTAGGTTTTAATTGAGGAAAATCCTATACAATCTCCATGAAAATTAGCAAAACAGTTCCATATAAATCACACTTTGATCATTAAAAACTTTCATGAACTCAAAAAAGTCTCTAAATGTGGTTATTGGTTCCTTGATCATCTAACTGTTTATCAGACGTGCTATCGAACCTTTTCTAGGTAGAGTCATCATCAATGATGAAAAATGGATTCTCCATGAACATAGCTAACGAAAACGACAATGGTTAGCACCCGTTAAAAAAAGAACATCCATCCCCAAACAAGGACTAAATCTCTCAATTTGGTGGTATATAAAGAACGAACCAAATGAAACAAAGTATTGTCGTTAATTGAAAGCATTACACAAAAATTTGCTGAAAAAAAAACCCTATCATTGGTTACTTGTAAAAGTGTAAGTGTTGCTCTCACACAATAATGTAAAATGACATATTGCCCGAGTCACGTGGAGAAAAGATTATGGTATTAAATATGTAAGCATTGCCGCATCCTCTTTACTCTCCTGACCTTGTTCCACCTTACTATCATCTTTTGAGATCATTGCAATATTTTTAATGGAAAATTGTTCATGAATTGTGAAGAGGTTAAAACTGACACCGATGGTCTCCTTGCATTGAAACCTAAAGAATTTTACGATCCCAGTTGGCTGGGGCTGTAGAATACGTTAGCTGGATCTCTGCAGAGGGGTAAGACTACCCACTTCCAACGAGTGTCCTGGTTAATACACTAAAACATCTGATGGTGAGGTTCCCGTTCTAGGGCTTTTGGGAATGTAGAGTACCCCTTCACTGCCATTACTCCCAAGAATACTCTGACCCTAAGTAGTAGTACCAGTTAGGATCCTATCTATGGGTCAAATAGAAATATTTAATCATTTTTTATACTTGAAACTATTGGACAGTATTCAAACAAATCAATTATTAATATTTGACAACAATACTTGAAACCATTTAACAGTGAGCAAACAAATGAGCCCAGGCTCGTTTAAAAATAATGTTACCTATAAACTATTCGTTTACAAATTATACATATTTGATATATATATGTATAAACAGATTTGGTATTAGATGACCAACCAGGGTTGCCAACCAACTAACTAAAGAATTTTACGTCCGAAAGAACAATTTGCCCAATAGATGAAAATAATGAAACAACAATGAGGGGAAATATAATCTTGTTTACATATATCAATTAAGACCAATGAAGTATTTGTTTCTTTTCCATCTCTGAATTCGGCAAGACTTTATTTCCAATTTAATCGAAAGGATAAAAATGCGACTCTCATTTTCTTCTTTGTATCAACCATTTATTTTAGAATTAAAAAATAGCTTTTACTGCAGAGAAGTATAATTGTAGCAAACAAAAGATCAACACGTCTCATCAGTTGTGCGTGTGTGACTAATACAATCTCTTAAGGATGGATAAAATTCGAAAAAAAGTTATTGGTATTGAATAACAATACTTGAAACTATTTAACTGAGTGAAAAGAAATGAGCTCTGGCTGGTTTTAAAATCATGTTACCTGTATACTATTCGTTTACATATCATATATATGTGCGCGCGTATGCGTGCATGTGTATGTGCATGTGTGTGTGTGTGTGTGTGTGTGAACAGGATTTGGCATTAAATAACCTTCAAAGGTTGATAAGCCATAAAACACAACCAACCAACCTACAACTTCTATATGACAACGTATTAATACTGACGGATGAAAAAATCCGTCAGTATTAATCAGTTCCTCCCCCACTTCCATTTTCCAAGATACAATCACCAGACACTCGAGCAGTCTGACATCACAAAAAAGTACTTAGATACTTTATCTTGTAACAAATTGGATGTCAAGAAGTTATTGTTAAACTCTGTCATGACATAGCTGAGTAACTAACATCAGAAAAGAAAAGAATAGATATCAAACCGTTGTAAGATTAGAAAAAAGCTGCATCTGCAAGGATCAATTAATTCTTATTAAAATTTCTCTGTTTTTCCTATTATACATTGATTTCTTTTTATTTTTATTTTGATTTTATGTTTCAATTGCTGCTTTTTTTTTTCTAAAATTCTCTTGTCAGGGAATACAGAATGTGAAACATCGTGAAAAAAAAAAGGTTTTGGAAATCAGTATATTTGTTTACCAGCAATGACATTTCAGTCTCTGAACTGTGACTGATACAAGAGTTATAATCTAATGAAGATTGGTTGATTCTACAGCTGTTTAGATTGTTCAATGCCGAATTCAATGTTTCTTTTTTTTTTAAAACAATTATATTATTTCAATTAAATAATGATAATCATTTTTACATAATCTTAGCTTCAAGTAACTATTCTTAAGACTGATAATTTATACATAATATAAAATTCTTAAGACTGATTATTCTTTAGACTAATAATTTATACATAATTATTTGGTTTTAAGTAACTATTCTTATTTAATAATCATTTGTTTGTACAGTTATATGGTTTCAATTATTCCTATAGCTGGGGCTGTAAAATACACCGACTGCATCTCTGCAGAGGGGTAAGACCTCAGCGACAAGTGTCCTGGATATGACATTAAACAATCTGATGATGAGGCTCCAGTAATGGTGGAGCTTTGGGGAATGTGGAGCACTTCTTCCTTGCCATCACTCCCAGGCACACTCTCATCTGGAATGGTAGTACCTAGTAGGGTCCTATGGCTCAAATAGAACTGTTTGACATCTAAACTGAGTGCAATCGAATGACATGCAAAATTAAAACGCTTAAAATAGAACTGTTTGGTCATTTAATTGTAAGTAAATAAATGACTGATATCTAATTGAATTGTTATAAATACGTAGCAATACTTGGAACCATTTAACTTTGTTGATTTATGCTAAATTGAATAGTTAAAAATAGAACTGTTTGATCATTTAACTGTGTATATCTACAAAATGTGTTTACAAATCCTATATTTAATCTATAAGTAAAAACAGGGTTTGACAGTAAATAACCAACAAAAAAAAAACACACACACACACCATTAATTATTCCTATCTAATACTAATAATTCTCAAACATTTATTAGACCCATGGATTAGACCCTAACAGGCACTACCACTCCATATAAGTGGACCTAGGAGTAATGAGGCTCCAGAACTTGAGCCTCACCAATGGATGCAGTTTTGTGTCATATCAGGATACTCATTTTTTGGTGGGAAGGGGGGTAAAGTCGGTATGTTCTAAGCTCCACAAACAGAGCTAATTCTGATGAAGGCTTTGTTTGAAATACAATTGCTTTAATATTAAGTGCATGAACTTCAGTATATACCCAACCCCTCCACCATAGGCAAGATGCAACTCCAGGCCAATTTTGTAGTAGAGATTCAGATTTTCCTTTTACTTTGACCAGTTGTCATACTAAGGCCAAAGAACCCAATCTGTTCGACAATCAACCGATAGGTGGGCAACAATCTCAAGTTTATCATCAATAATTTCTTGACTGTTATTAGCTATGAGTTTTCCTTCTCCCCAACTAGTTGCCATTTAAAGGCTAGAAATCCTAGTCTACTCTACAATTGACCTGTGGTTAGGGGAAGTACAGATGAATTTATGTGACACGACAAGTTCATTTTCTACGCCACGTACATCATCTTTATGAATTTACATATAGTCTGTAATGTGATTGATATGTATGAATTTTCCCTCGATAAGTTTGAACAGGATTTTTATTTTTATGTTTATTGTTGTCGTTTACAAATGAAATTATTTTGAACTCATTTTGTTATCAAGAAGCCGCCAGAACTTTAAAGAATCTGTATCTGAATTTTTATACATTGTTGTAATGGTTGCATAAACTGTTATCTCTTATTACCAAGGATTGAAAAAGTGTGAAATGCAAGTATGTAGTTTAATATGTTGAAAGTACTGAAAACAGAAACTGGTAAAGTCATGTAGTTGAGTCGGGGAAGGGGCTCCAGGCCTGTTCATAAAAATAGAACTGTTTATCTGAAAAATATCTTTCTTAAGCCATTTTCTTAAGTTCTTTTCCTTTCTCCGCTGAAGCAGAAAACCTTAACAATAACAACAAAAAAGATAAAATAAAAATTTAAAAGCAAAACTAAAAGGCTGTTTTTTTTTAAATAACCTATTTTTACTTATCGAAATAAATTTCCCAAATAAACACAGCGTCATATAAATCACAAAATTTTGCATTTAATTAGTCCCCAAAATATTTTATAAACCTCTGAAACATTTTTATCATGCCTAGAGAAAAGTTATTATCATTGCAAGAGTTTTTTTGGACTATTTATGTGATAGACAATGAGTACAGTGGTTTACCGGGGATGTATGACCCCGAAGGTCAACAATTTCCAAAGAAGTCAGAAGAGATTATAATTGACATTGAAGGTTATATTCCAGAGTAAAACTCAAAGATGAGTAGGGAAATAGAAAACTGAACGTTGGTTGGTCCAAAAATGTCACATGATGAAAACCGGATCATAGGTGAAAAAGTTAACTTTGCTTTTTAGTCAGTTAGCTTTTCAGATGCAGAACGAAGCAGTTGCAATTTTTAAACCTTGAATTCATTACATCCCCCACTCGCCACCTCTGTGGCAACAGTGATATGTTCACAGAAATGATCGTTTTGAAAACATACTCACGATCAAAGGACCGATCTGAAAAATGGAAACGCCAAAAGAAAAAGGGAATTTAAATCTATAAAACTTGTTTTTCAGCTTCATTCATCTCTTGGATAAAAACAACAATCAAACAGCAACACCCCCGCAGCGTAATATATTGAACTCATTCTTTGTGTTCCTTTTGTTGTCAACCAAGTTGGCTGGAGAGTGGGGAGTAGAATACGCCGACTGCATCTCTACCGAGAGGTAAGACACCTTTCCCAACGAATGTCCTTTTACGACACTAAACAACCTGATGGTGAGGCTCCAGTCCTGAAGCTTTGGAGAATTCAGAGTAACCTTTCATGGTCATTACTCCCAGGTCCACTCTGACCTGGAAGGATATTACCTGTAAGAGAACCATTTTGGGGTCAAGTTGGACTATTCAATCATTTTTTATATTTGAAACCATTTAACTGGGTGCAAACAAATGATTTTTGCGCAAACAAAAGATTAATATTAAATTAGATAGGAATACTTGATAAATAGAAATACTAATGTTGAATAGCAATACTTGAAACTATTCAACTATGAGGCAAAAAGTGGTTATATAAACAGGATTTGGCATTAAATAAGCCACAAGAGTTGATATGCCATAAAATAAAACCAAGCCAAACCATTTTTTTGTTGTTAGCACATTTCAGCAGATCCATTCTACACCCTTCTTTAAGAGTTCAATGTATAAAGATACTGATTTCATTTCTAGAGAAGGATATAGAGATGCCATGCAAGTAATTCCATTCTTAATTACCTGTGTAACACAGGTAATTACATATTCATATGCAGAAATGCTCTCCAATTCACTATCTGATACGCATCGTATTTTATTTAACTCTTTGCGAGTTTTTCATACGATACAAGAGTTTTTCATACGATACAAGAGGGTTTTAATGAATTCTGAGTGACGACAAATCTCATCAGGTTTCCAGTATCTTTCCCGATTTCAACTGTGCTATGGCCTGGATGGTCTCGATCCTTCTCCTGATTTCCAATTACACTAGTCTCTTTCCCGTGCCTTTTGAGACAGTTCCAAGTGCACCAACTATAATTGGTATCACAGTCATCTTCATGTTCTACATCTTTTTCAGCTCACTGACAGGAGCTAGGAATTTCTCAATCTTATCACTTTCTCTTATTTTCATTCTATGATCAGCTGAAATGGCAAAATCAGCGAGATGACATGTTCTTTTCTTAGAAATTAATTCACCCGATGTCTGGTCTGGATTGGATGGTCCGTTTTATCTCTGTCCCAGAGAATTTTATACATTTCATTTTCAAGGAGAGATTCTGGTTTGTGCATATACTATTTGTCAGCAGAGCCAAACTTTAATATCTTGCACAATTCCCTGTGAATCATCTTTCTCATCCAATCATAGCTACTCTTATATTCCTTTTGTATCAGTTTGCTGCATTCGCCTCATGTTATTAACTGTTTAATTATTATTATTATTTACGCTGTCCTGACCTTAATACCTCTTCAAACCATTAACCCTTGTGGTGCGGAGAACAACTCGAGTCGTCAAAATATACTTAATGTGTGGGGACGGGGTGCAAATTACTTTAAAAATTGGATCTTGTACGATTCACCCACTGAAAGTGTTTCATTTGATATATCCCGTCTCTAGAATAACAAAAAATATTTCATTACTTCTAAAGCTTTAGTGAAACAGTCATTTTTTCAAGTCTCAGTGACTAAAAACTATCTTATAAACACACTTGTGCGAAAATACTCACTGACGCCAATATTGCATTGAAGTACTGAAATTGGGAAACTACAATTTGTTTTTACTTGCTAGCTGTTTTATTCTTAGGTCAAAAATGCATTCTAGCCATTAAATCTGTTGCCAAATGCGCCGTACCAAAACTTCTTTCAAAAATGTCCTCATTTTCCAGTGAAGTTCCTCATCTATTAATTAGACTCTATCTCATTTATTTTCCATTTACCGCCTATTTTTGTCGAGAAAGTCTTCTCTCTTTCTTTATACTTTATATATAGTAAAAAGAACCTGCAGAGAGGATTTGCTACGGCACTATGGTGATGATTAAAACAGCACAGAGAATTAATTTCACTAATGGGTGATGCTATTATGTTCTATAAAATGTATTGTGAAACACTGTTAATAAAGTCCCGGTTTGGATATTGTTATCAGTTAGATATACTTGGTCGATCTAGAAATTAACTTGACTGTTTTTCTTTTCTTTTTTTTTTTTTCTTTTTTTTTTTTCAGGTTAGCTACTCTGATTGAAAATCAGCTAATTATTGTTGATGTTGTCTCTTCGAATTCACATTGATCTCAGTAATCTTGGATTATTACGAGTGTGTTAAGTGTATCACAAAAATGGAATATAAGATCAAATTATGCGACAAACTTCAGGGAAATGTGACAGAAACATTTAACAAGCTAACTTAGGCTTTTTTTAATGGTTCAATGCATTTTCGGATGATCGAGAAACTGCAGAAAAGGAACTTTGTTCTGGTCGACCGATCATTTATGAACTGAGGAAAATACAACAAAAATGAAGACTCCCATCAGATCTCATCAATGTTTGATGATAAGAATAATTGGTAATGAAATAACATGGATCAGATGATTTTCAGTTTAAGTTGCCAACCTGAAAACTAAAAATTTCATAACTTCCTTAACATACTCTCTATGTAGGAATTATGAGCCCAAAATAATATTCCTGTTGTACATCCTACTCTTTTGATCTGCTAAATACACGGTTATTGTTGTACGAAATGGAATCAGCGACCAGAGTTGAAATCATGAACGAAGCTTTTTGTGTTTCACTTCATACCTCATGAGCCAACAGGTGTGTAGCACCTAATGAGGATTAAACTCATGACTCAAAAGCAGGTGAGTTCTTTTATTGTTTAAGGAACTCGTTGATTTCAATCCCTAAAATTTGATTGTGTTGGTATTTATTACAGAATTATAAAGACATTCAGTTTTTCTTTATGCTGATTCTCAAATTGAATTAGAATGTTCATTGCTCGAACTGATCCATTAGTCTTCCCGTTCTGACACCCGAATCTCAAATTTTGTCTCTTTCTTTATCCAGACATCTAAACGTTCGAGTTTATTCAAGTTAAAAAAATAAACAATGTTAAATAAGTCTTCAAATTTGTTTTTATTTCACTTAGATACAAAAACTCTGTCAGTTATTTCGATCGCGTAAAAGAATGAGGCTTTTTCGGGGTAATGGAACTTTGGTTCAGTCCGCTGACAAACGCAAATGCACAGAAAATTGTTTGGTTGTTATTGTTGATATATATATATATATATATATATATATATATATATATATATATATATATATATATATATATAAGCAAGAAAGTCCACGTCAATTTTGATCAACCAATCAAAATTCAAAATTAACTCTACATTGATCAATCAGAATATAACAAATCAGTTTTACAGTATCGACTTAAAATTCTTGTCTGACGATAATTTTTTATTTTCCTTTGAATCATCAGTTGACGTTAAATATAACTCTGACATTTCTACTGTGTGTTTTTCTATTGAAATGATTGACATGTGCATATAAATAAAATGAGTAACAGGCAAATGTTGTTATTAAAAATTCGGGTCTGTACTAGATTTGATAGTTTTACAATTTAAAAAAAAAGGTTTTAAACGTTAGCGTCGTGTGTATATGTATCCATGTATTTACCCAGCCTCTCTGCTACGAGCAACATACGACACAGTCAATTTTTACGCTTAGAATTCAGAGTTTTTCTTCTGTCTTGGATATGACACTAAACTGCATCTGATGGTGCGGCTCCAGTCCTGGAGCTTTGAGAAACGTGGAGTGTCCCTTCATTGCTATTTGTCCCAGGTCTACTCTTGCTTGGAATAGTAGTATTTGTTAGGGTCCCGTCTATGGGGTCAAAATAAACTATTTAATCATTTACTAGACCTGAAATCATTTAACTGTAAGCAAATAATAAATAGCAATACTTGAAACCATTTAACTGTGTGCAAACAAATGAGCTTTAGCTTGTTTAAAAATACTACCTTCTATTTACTTAAAAATCATGTGTAAAAAGGATTTAACATAAAGTTGCCTACAATGGTTGATATGTCATAAAACACAACCAACTAACCAAGTTTTCCTTCTCCTACAACGGTTGCCACAAGATTGGCCCAGTCCGCTCTTTTATTTTCCATACTTATGGGAACAGAAGATGGATTCATGCCTTTCCCAAGTGCATTAGCGTGAAGTGAAACGTAAACTACCTCGTCGAGGATTTGAACCCGGGTCACTGATTCCATTTCCGGCAACGATAACTGTTAGACTGTGAGCGCCTCCCTGCATATAAATGTATTCATGTATATGTATCTACATGTAAGTATGTATATGTATGTATGTACATGTGATGCAACACTCAGCATATTTTCAAGACTGTGTGCACGATGGGTGTACTGTCTTTTGTAAACCATCATCTGAGATTTCTTTGTTTTTTGCCTTGAAATTTACTTCACTGAACTGATCAGCAGGCTTTGTATTTAGATTCTCACATTTTCACTCACAAAAGCTATTCCTAATCATAATTACAAGATACATTAAGAGAATCTCTGCTTGCTCACATCTCTGACTGACACCATCTTTTTTTACTACATAATGTATTTCTAAAATCCAAATTAAAAGTACATAATTCAACAAATAAACTATTCAACATCCAAATTAGATCTAGTTTGTTTTGGTTTCTTTGTTATGGCATATCAACCTTCGTGGGTTATTTAATATCAAAACCATCCTTGTAGAAGGACAGTAGTGGGGCTATTTAATCCACAGCTGGTAGATGATAGAGGTTCATACCTTCCTCAAGGATATCAGTTCGAAAGTGAACGTAATAGCGCGATGGGAGTTCAAACTTGTTTACTACAATGTTGAAGTATACGTTATACACTTCGCACCTCCCCAAAAATTATATCTATTTATTGTTCATTTGATATTATATTTATATGCCTTATTTGTTGACTACTTTTTTTTGCGCTGATTATAAATTTGTTTTATGGATCAGTTCGCAAATGTGCTGAATTCGATCATCACTTTATATCTTTCTCTTATAGCCTTTTGCCAGACTTGCAAAAGGTAGTAAAATAGACGTTTTTTTACGGTGCTTCCCCGTAAAGTAACTCTTAGCGGACTATTTCAACAGCAGAGATTTCGAGCCTCCCTGAGTATTTAACTCTTTATTCTTCCACTTGTCTGTTTCAAGAAAGCGAAAGACTAAAACGCATGAAAATAACTGGCCAGTTAACTGGGACTGTAGAATTCGCCGACTGTATCTCTGCAGAGGGCAAAGACCTCCCCACCCCCTTGGTAGGACACTAAACAGCAAATTATGGCAAGGCTCTTGTCTTGAAGCTTTGGAAAATGACGAATATCCCTTCATTATCATTACTCCCAGGTCCACTCTAACGCAGAGTTAGGGTTCTGTTTATGGGTAAAATAGGACTTTAGCAATTTAACAGTGCAAACAAATGATTAATACTAAATAGAGTTATTCATGTTAGGAACAGTAGAAAACATTTAACTATATGCAAACGAGCTCTGGATTTTTTAAAAGGTTAACTCCAAACTATTGCAAATAATATATATATAAAAACATGATTTGGCATTGAATAACGTACAATGCTTGATATACCCTAAAACACAACCAACCAACCATGAAAAAACGATTTTTTTCCTAAACATATGTTGTGGGTGACGTATGAATACGTATGATATTATGTTTGCCCTAATAAGGACTGTGAATGCTATGATCGTGCGGTTAGCAGATGACTGGGTCACAAGGAACGGTTTCAGCCGCCATGCAGTAATGGCTGCGAGCTTGCGTATGATCAGTATGCGGCACGAACAGCTCCAGCAGTCAGAAGGAACGAGTAAGGGCTGGAGCGTCGTCAGCGGTCGGCAAGAACTGCAGTGAGCTGGAACGTTGTCAGTGGAGGTTGAGTTTGGCTGCAAGCTTGAAAGTAATCCGCAGACGACAGGTTTGCCTGCGAACCTAGCACGTGTTCGCTTCCAGGCAAGATTGACTGCGGATAGGTGGGATCGCTACGGGCTAGCACGTGTGCGTTTCGACTGTGAGCTTGCACGTGTTTAGCTACCGGGTAGAATCGACCGCGGTATAGACGGGATCGCTACGAGCCAACATGTGCGTACTTAGGCAGTGGACTTGAACGTGTTCAGCCTCCCAGCTGGATTGACCGCGGCTAAAGGGGATCACAAGAAGACTTGAACTTCGCTGAGTCGACTGCGATTAAGCAGGGTCATGAGTGAGCATGAAAGTTCAGTAGAAGATCGTGAATAGACCAGTGGAAAGAAGTTCATCTAGCTCACTCACTTACGGACACGAAGGCCTGTCGGCGATTGAAATTTTGAGATCAGTGACTGCCTTTATATCGAAGGAAGAAGCAGCTCATTGAATGGCTAGAGTGAAGAAAATTTTGTGTTGGCAAAGACAGAAAGTCTCTCTTTTTAAATACGAGTTATAATGAAATATCTCATTACACTTACGAGAGAAGCTTATACATGCCACGTATTTTATCCTGTGATTTGGAACTACAGAATCAATTTCTCTTGAAAATAGTCCTTGTGTTGGCAACAGAAATTTTACTCGTCAACGTAAAGGTGAAGTTAATGTTGATATCGGAGCTCTAGTTTCTGGTAGGAGTGAAAAACTCCGTTAGCTGACATCAAGGATAACTTTTTCAACGAGGATTTTAGATTTGAGTGGCCAGCAGGCTACGATACATATCTTGAACCAAAACATTTGATTCTTCTGTTGATTGTGGCTTTTTCGTGGATTAACTAAATTTACAAATCTCACTGCTTTTTATATATTTTTTAATTTTAGTTTTTGAGTTACATAGTGAAACATTTGCCTGTTGACCTGAGTGAAACGCTTACATGAAATTGGTAAATTTCTCAGTTTGGTAATCACCATGGCGTAATGGCTAACGTACTAGACTGTGACATTATTATGTTCACTTTTCGAATTAATACCCTCAGGAAAGGTGTGAACCCTCCTTATCAAATAGTACCATTACTGTTCTTCTACAAGGATGGCTTTGGTATTAAATTACCTACAAGGAGTTGATATTCCAATAAACAACTAAATTAAAGCAAATTTCTCAGGACAGATGTATTTCTAGGTTAAACACACAGTTCTTGCTGAAAGAAACATATCGGATGCTTTAAGGTCAGGTTTATTTGTTTAATGGCATATCAATTCGTTATAAGTTTGTTTTTTTTAGTTGGTTTGGTTTCTTTGTTTAATGGCATATCAACCTTTGTAAGTAATTTAATGCCAAAGCCATTCTCCTAGAAGAACAGTAGTGTTGCTATTTAAACCATAGATGGGAGGATAAGGGAGTTCATATTTTTCCCAAGGGCATTTACCAGAAAGTGAACGTGATAGCGCGACTGGAATACGAATTCGCTTACTATGATTCCGCAGTCCATCGCTTTAACCATTACACCACGAGGACACCACTTTTTTTAGTACTGAAATTTGATTCATTTGATAATGCTTGATGGTAATCATAATTATTTATATTTTTAATGATCCGTTGCCTTTTTTGTCTATAATCATGCGTTTATTCACAGGAATATTTGAAACCATTTAACTAACATTTATAATTCAATTTAATAATAATAATAATAATAATAATAATAATAATAATAATAATAAGAAGAAGAAGAAGAAGAAGAAGAAGAAGAAGAAGAAGAAGAATATCTCACACGACAAAACCTGGACATGGCTAAGAAAAGGAAACTTTAAGAGAGAAACAAAATCTTTCCTAATAGCAGCACAAGACAACTCTGTAAGAAGCAATCATATCAAAACGAGAATAGATAAGACGCAACAAAATGGCAAATGTAGGCTATGCGGTGACAGAGATGAAACCATCAATCACATAATAAGCGAATGCGGCAAATTAGCGCAGAAGGAATATAAGACTAGACACGACTAGTTCGGCAATGTGATCCACTGGGAGATGTGCAAGAAATTTAAATTTGACCATACCAACAAATGGTACATGCACCTGTCCTAAAAAAATAACACACATAAACTCCTAAGGGACTTTGACATACACACGGATCACCTAATCTCGGTCAGAAGACCAGACCTAATAATAATCAACAAAAAAGGAGAACTTGCAAAATTGTTGACTTTGCTGTCCCGGCTGACCACAGAATAAAACTGAAAGAAAGTGAAAAGGATAAGTACCTCGACCTTGCTAGGGAATTGAAAAAACTATGGAACATGCAGGTGACATTTATATCAATTGTAATTGGTGCTTTTGGAACAGTAACTAAAGGATTAACTAAAGGACTGGAGGACTTGGAAGTTGGCAGACGAGTGAAGACTATCCAAACTACAACATTATTGAAAACGGCCAGAATACTGAGAAGAGTCCTGGAGACTTGAGGAGACTTGCTGTCACTCAAACTCCAGTGAAAGACCATCAGCTGATGCTGATGTGAAAAACTCTAATGAGTAAATAATAATCGTATTCGCAGTTTCAAGAATTCCTATCTAGTAAAAATCTGTTTGACTCATAAATGTGACCCTAACAGGTATTACCATTTTGAGTCAGAGTGGACCTGGGAGTAATGGCAATGAAGGGGTATTTCACACTCCCCTAATCTTCAGAACTGGAACCTCACTATGGATGCTTTAATAAAATATTAAAGTGGATATAAATACGTTTGTCCAGAAGAATTAGGTAAATACATACTTCCTTTATCTGTTGTGACTATTTCCTGTTCCCAAAAATAAAATTTTACCATAATCACCGTTGTAGATGACACGGCATTGAGATGATATTTATGGCTTTTCCGTTTCCACACTGTTGTTTTCAGCTTCGTCTTTGAGTATTGGTCTTTCTTTTACTACTCTCGGCCTCTGCTTCTGCCAGAAAATTAAAACAAGATACCAATGCCTTTCGAGAGGGAACAATACTGACTCATCCGGTAAGCAAACAACACAAACACAAGTAGTTTTAGTTTTGAGATGTTGCTGTTTATTTCAATCGCGAAGTAGGAGCAGAAAAAAGAAAGAAAGAAAGAAAGAAAGAAAGAAAGAAAGAGATTTTGGCTCTTGATTTAAATTTGGTCGTTAACAACAAACTTTACTCTCTGTTGGCCGTATTCTTTCTGATCTGGCTGTTCTCTGACGACTTAACTCGCCTAATGCCTCTCTCTCTCTCTCTCTCTCTCTCTCTCTCTCTCTCTCTCTCTCTCTCTCTCTCTCTTTGTCTCTCTGGCTGAATGAGCCCTAAAAGGGTATTATTTGAAATTATTTTCTTTACGTCATTAAATCAGAGTGTTTTTCTATTTAACTAGTTTTCCTATACTGATTACTCCGCCTCCTATGCTGACGAGTAATTGATTTTCTGTAATGGGCTTCGTATTTATTTATTTATTCAACCCTGATTCCGAAAAGCTTTGTGTCACGTCAAAGAGACCAGTTAAACAGGTGGGTGGTCCCATAAACCACCAATATCTGTTTACTACCCTAAATTCAAAATGGTTTAGACTTTTCACGTTTCATTACTTTCTAATAAAACAAAAATTCAACAACAAATTTAACTTAATTTTAAACTGGCGAAGCCAATTGTTTATATGTTGTTCGACCCTTTACAACAGGACACCCCCACCTTAACTCGATTGTCGCAATTTAGAAAATGTTGAGATCATACAATTGGTTGTGACAAATTGAAGACCGTGTCAGTTGAAGACTCACCAGGAGTGAGAAAAATGTTTTCGTCGATGTGTGGCTTCCCACAGGAAGTGTTTAGAAGGATAATTAAGAGCTGTGTGTGTGTGTGTTTGTGTGTTTAGATGAAGCTCTGTCACTCATTATCTTAGTAATGACCGAGCTCATCATTGCTTAACTTCGGTCATTTGACGAAAACCGGTGCTTGAAACCATCATATTTGTATTTAGAAAATCAATAAAAAATTTAATAAGATAATAAAGTTGACATAAAATTACATATTTTCTTAGATATACTGTTGATGTTGGTGTTGACTGAATATGATTGTACTTATGGCCTTTTTGGTTTGTTTGAGTATTACAACATACAATAAGAAAATGTTTATTTAAAACAAAACAAACAAGGAATATCTAAAGTTTAAACAACCTTTATAAAATAATAAAGTGTCAACTTGGATTTGAATGTTCAGAAGTTCACCTTTACATATAGTAAGTTTTCAAAGTGGTGGAAAGTCAGATGTTAAGAAAAAGGAGGAAGGGAGGAAAATGTTCATAAAGAGTACTTATTCCTTTTTTTTTCTTTCTTTCTTTTATGGTCAGGTAGTGGAACTAGCAGAAAAGTAGTTTCAGCTCTTAGCTCGAGGGCGGATGTTACTTCTCGCTTGATCACTGTATCTATATGCTTCCTTTGTTCTCACTGTCTCGGTTAACAAAATCCCGAGTTTTTATCTCTCCCCACCGGTTCCAAACTCGTCACTCCACAATCCCTCTCATTTTTGGCGCGACTGCTTCCCATTGGCTACTTTAATTTTTATCATTTTTCTTTTTTCCTGACTTCTGACCGGATGGGTGCGTAGAGCCGATGCGTAGCGACGCGTTTATACATTTTCATGTGGCAGCCGATGAGTCAACATCCGGTTGGGAGTTTTATTGTTTATTCCTAAATCTCCACATACTTGGGTCATTTCTGAATTCACACATTTATTTTGACCAGGAAAATACGAGAGAGAACATTTCTAACTATGAAAAGAAGGGATATATACTAGTGTAGGGAGACAATAGATAATTGCCTTTCTTGGATTTGGGGGCCTGACTTTGGACATTGTTGTCACGTAAAAATACAAGAACCCTTTCTTATCCCTTTTTGTTTCCGTTCTTTGAACGGCAAAGACGCCTGCTCTCTTCATCCTGGTTCTCCAACTGAAGAAAATGTGCTGCTTTTCATCTCTGTTCGTTGAACAAAAGATGGACTTTGTTTCCAAATTTAGTCTTGTCGCTGGATTGAAATATATGGCCTATATGCCTTTGTCTATGTAAGAAGATGATCAATTTTATCATTTTTGGTATACTTAGTGTTTCTCTTCTTAGAGATTGATACAATGCAGGCATCCTTCCAAACCTATGGGATTTTTCCCAATACCTAGATCAGTTGAAATCTACTTATGTGAGCTAGCGGTTAACCGAATTCTACTTGGCATCCAAATTTCTACTGGAATTCCGTCTCTTTTGGGAACTTTACTTTCATTTGTAGAGTTGATAGCGACTGGCATTTCATCTAAATATGTTATGACAGGGCGTTCATTCTATCAGTCGAGCGTTTCTTTCTCGATAATTCCTGAGACTTTCAGAATCTGCTGCAGCTGGTGATGATAATGGTGACGGTGACAGTAATCTATGAATCTATCTATTTTTCCTCTGTTAGACTTTTCTCTCCATCGCTAAATAGTAATTTTGTGTAACCTCTCGTTTTCAGGCTGTATACCTCCAATCCAGAATAGAACAACTTCATATTCTTTTTGTTAGATGCTTCGGGCGCATTATTATCCCACCAATAAGATTTCATCTTTCTCGTATGTTACTGAAGTTGGATACTTGTTTTTGTGCCTTGCTTTTTATTTAACCTAGTCTTGTTCTGTGGCAATATCTCATCAACCTAAAAGTGATGTCAACGTACACATTGGTAAAGCATGGACTGCTATTAACAGATCATCGACCATATGGAAATCTGATCTCTCTGATAAAATAAAACAGGAATTTTCCACGCAGTAGCCATGTTCGTACTACTGTATGGCTGAATTGCCTGGACTCTAACGAAACGCTTGCAAAAAAAAACAGATACGAACTAAACCAGGATGTTGCGTGTTATTATGAAAAAATCCTGAAATTTGAAAACAAAGAACTCTCTCTTGTTCAACGAACAGATATGGAAAGTGGCACGTCTTCTTCAGCTGAAGAACCAGGATGAAGAGAGTAGACGTCTTTGCCGTTCGAAGAACAGAAACAAAATGTGGCAAGAAAGGATTCTCGAATTCTCATATTCTCATGTGACCACGATGTTCAAAGACACGCTCCCAAATACAAAAAAAATCTTTTATTGTCTTCCTAAAAAATAGCGGCTGAAGGGCATCTCGGGTGGTGTAATGGTTAGCAAGCTAGACTAGCGAGTGAACTCAAGTCTCATTGGGGGCCCAATTCATACGGCTTTGTGCCACATTGGAACAAAACGCTTTGTAAATTACTGAAAAATAGTGGGTATACGTCCACTTACTTCCCATCTCACAAACCATCCAAGTAAAACGAGCAAGACATCAATCAATAACGTTCCATGGACACACCTATGTTGGGTGACCTGCAAAAATTTACATTAACCAGCTAAGTGTGGACCCTGGAAGGCCGTGGAGAGGACCTACCAAGAGCAATGACTTATACAGAAGTCAACAGAATCCGAACAGTTACCACACTTTGGTGATGGTATTCTGAAGGTGGCATGAGTATTTTTTTCTGTTTTCAGTTAATCTCTATCATCAAACCAGTCAAATCAGTAGAATTATGGCTGTTGTGGGGTTATTCAACCAGTTCCAGGGATCAATTAGCAATTAGTGCCTAGAGTAAGGAAGAGGACTACCAGCACCCAGAGTTAGGGTCCCCACACTCTCTTTTAGGTTCGACCTGACTAAGGGTGAAAAGTTAAGTTGTTGCACATGTAATATTGGTGTGAATGAAGCAACAAGAGTTATTGATAAAGATGGCCATGTGACATTTTTGACCATGTTTGTTTCTTTTTTTTTTTCTTGTGGATATGAGCTGTGTCTTCAACAGTTTCAACTGACATCAGCACTCATGTTCTTTTTAAAAAAGCAATGCAAGGAGGAAGATGAATGGCTGGTGAGACTGTATGGGCTGCTGATCAGTTGTGTTACATATATACTAACGGATATACCAGGTGATGCTCAGAAGATTAAAAAAAAAGATAATCTAGCAAGATTCTATAAATACAAAAATATGATATAAATACACAAAAAATAGTTTTGAATATAAAAAAAAATTCTGAACAAGAGAAAATTCTCGCAATATTTGTAATATAAATAAAATAAGGCATGAACTCAGTCATTATCTCAGATAAATAATGGACCATTCCATTTTAATTGCGAGGAAAGAAATTCTAATTTAATAAAATTCTATTTATACCGAAATAAGAACATGAAATAAAAGCACAAGTTTTAAACTTGGAAAATTCTGATTAGTTTCTGAGAACCTCTTTATACACAAACATTTCTTGTTCTTTCATATTTTACAAATGTTCTACACATTTGTGTCTTTTTTCACGATTTACTTATGAACATCCAACATAGAGCTGGCCATGTGAAACACATGAATATGACTACATAAATGGTGGGGTGGATTTGGTCTAACTGAGGTCAAAAAATAATTTTGTACCTCATATGAAAGTCTCTGTCTCACTTTGCTTGACCAGAAATTACATATTTTGCAAACTGATGACCTTCAGTGACCTCAAATGATGTTAAAGTTGAATTTTGAATTGTTCAAATTGAAGTCTGAAGTTTAATTCTCATAGAAAAAATCAAATTGCTCTTCAGAAATTCCATTTGGCCATGCTCCTCTGACAGGAAACGTACAAACTTTGTTATTGTAGTATATATCACTATCAAGGGTCTGCAAGCCTAGTTTGTAAACAATTACATTTTGTGAGGATTCCTTTTAGCTTTCTAATCTTAAATTAGATTTGATAAAGAACAGAAGTATGAGTCACTCAGTGAGAATCAAACTCACTTCTCATGGTCTGCTAACCAGTACCCCACTGGAAGCATCAAGGGCATACACTTATATATATATATATATATATATATATATATAGCAGCTGCAGCTCTGTATATAAATATATTTTCCATTTATCTTAAGCTTAAGAAACTAGGGCAGCACTAGATCTCATTTGTATCTTCTCATTCACCTTGTAGCAGAAATAAAATCCTCAAAATTTTCACCTCTAGACTTATAATATGAGCTAGTTTTAGCAAAGTACAATTATAACAGAAGCTTATGAATAATACAGTTCATATTTTTGTTTTATTTTGTTTGTTTTTTTTGTTTTTTGTTTTTTTTTTGTTTTCTTAATTTATCAGCCTGCTATCTGATGAAACAGGGCCTTGTCACCATGGGAACTCTATGAGTGCAGGCACTTGTCTGCTAGAAAAGTGATACCAAAAATTGGCTGACTTGTTTTTGCAACAAATATCAAGAAAAGATTAAAACTATCTTCTTTATTAGGAACTTAGGTGTGAATCTTCCCTGGATTTCCTTGTCAGTTTTTATAGAGGGAAATAAAGATAAACAAAACAGAGAGATATTTATTTAATTTAATTGTGAGACACTTATCAGTTCAAACATCTTTGCTTTAAGTTTAATGCTTTGGAATTATTTTACTTCTTCAGCTTAGAGAACAACCATTGGCCTAGT
This sequence comes from Sepioteuthis lessoniana, assembly GCA_963585895.1. Lineage (NCBI taxonomy): Eukaryota > Metazoa > Mollusca > Cephalopoda > Myopsida > Loliginidae > Sepioteuthis > Sepioteuthis lessoniana. Next base: position 34,545,655 of record OY757919.1, on the reverse strand, counting down.
GGGTAGAGTGTTTGACAATAGTCTGGGAGACCTAGGTTCAATGACAGGTTGCGTCATACCAAAAACTTTAAAAATGGTAATTGATACCTCATTGCTTAACACTCAGCAACATAGGTATGTATCAAGGGTAAAGTGGAGCAATCCAGGGAAAGGAGTAGCACCCTCGCCTACATCTTGGTGTAGTAGCAATCGAAAAGGGAGCCTTCTGATCATCCTCGACAACAATATTTCAGAAAGATGATTCATTTTTTCTTTGAAATTTTAATTCTCAATGATTTGTTATGTATTGTTGAAACATAACTCCTTCTTGATTATTGTTAGAAATCACCTTTCAATAAGATCCACCTTTTCAACATGAAAAATACTCTTTTTTGTGTCCAAGCATTCTCCTAAGTCCAGTAAGTATGGCTGCTTATAAAGTATAGAGACAAAAACTCTTCCTCATAATTAATATTGATGTGTGTACTTGGAAGTCCGATGAAATTTCTTTTAGAAATGTACATACCCTATCAGTATAGCCCAGAATATGGGGACTTCACCCTAAGAACTGTGGAGTCACTACTTCATTACCATTACTCCCAGATCCACTATAACATGAAATGGTTACACCTGTTAGTGTCCCACCTATGAGTCAAAAAGATATATTTGAAAATTATAAGTCATAATTGATAATAATACTTATAAAACATATAACTGTGTACAAGTTATTTGTATCAAAATTAATTTCTTACAACTATAATTGTTTAATTAAAAGTATCAATTAATTGAAACATTATAATTGCTTACATTTAGATTAAATAAGTCAACAATAGTTGACTTGCCATAAAACCAATCAAATTGAAAATTTATTAAGTCACAGAAAAATAAGATATACATAAAACCACAAACCAAATTGAAAATCCATTACATCACAGAAAAAGGAAATATACAAAAAAGCAGCAACGAATCAAAAATTTATATGGTTGCAGAAAAATCAGATATACATAAAAAAAAAAGATGGAAAGAAAAACATACAGAACGCCATAAAGCACTAAAAAATTACTCAAGTAAAGCAAAAGATTTAACTATGATCAGTAATTGTCTGATGTCTATCATCAAACTAATATTGAAGTTTAATCTTTTGGAAATCCTAAGAAAGGAAATCGAAGCATGTAATCATGATCAATAAATTTTTACATTTTTTTTTTGCTTTTTTTAAATCTTCTTCAAGAGATCGATAATCCAATATGCAATACTCTAAGCTGATTTCAAGGTAACAAGAAATAAACCAAGACTAAGTGACAGACAATTAACTACAGGAATTATCTCAAGGTCACCAACCTTAAAATTTAAGTTTATACAAGGATTAACATCAAATCTTTGCATGAAAATAAATCCTTACATTTTAACTATTTTAATAAATTGCAAATATTTTCTCAACATTAAACCACTTGTTACAATCAATTCCCATTCTTCACGATATAAGATACCATCATCATCATCATCATCATCATCAAGTTGTGCTGCTACCATGGATTTCCCTGACTCTCTCTTGCCACTCGTCTCTGTCATTCATCACTCCCAGCAAGTCTTCCAGGCTACATCTTGTATCAGCACAGAGTTGCCATAGATAAGTTCTAGCTGATCATTCAGCCTTTGCTCGTCCATGTGAAGGGGTCCACAGGAGTACATCGCTTAGTGTAATGGTTCACAAACTAGGTTCAGTGATCAATTACTTCAGTGCCAAAATTTGATTCATTTCTAAATGTTTTATTGTAATCATAACTATATTTTCAATGTTCCATTGAATTTTTTTTATTGTTCTTTTTTATTTGTCTGTAATCATTTGTTTGCACATAGTTATATGGTTTCAAGTTTTCCTATCTAATATTAATAATTTATACCTAATTAACTATTCTTATCTAATAATAGTTGTTTGTTTGCTCACAGTTATATGGTTTCACTAACTAATAATCCTTACTAAACTTTTTATTGCTACAACTTTTCAAAACACAAATATTACAGCTCAATTGGCTGGGGCTGTAGAATATACCAACTGCATCTGAAATTACCTACAATCTATTCACTTACATGTCATACATATATATCCATTTAAATGTGTGAAAACAAATGACTGACATTAAATTGTTACTGTTACATAGCAATACTTGGAACCATTTAACTTTGTGCAAACAAATGATTCATAGTTAATAGAATTATTCATGTTTGATAGAAATACTTGAAACTATTTAATTGTGTGCAAAAATAGAGCTCAGGCTTGTCTAAAAATGTTATCAACAGAATGTATTAACAAATCATATATTTAATACATATGTATAAAAAGTATTTGACATTACAAGGGTTGATATGACATAAAAGGCAACCAAACCATAAATATTGGGTTGAGTTATTAATAATTTCCATTTTTTAAGAACAAGTTGAAACTCCACATTTCAAACTTCCAATATTTTAGACACAACTAGAAATTACCTGATAAAAGATTGTCTTTTTCGGTCATTCTTATTTTAATAGTGAAAGAATAAACATCATAAATTAATCAGAAACTGATTTTTAAAGACGAACCCAGACCAGAATGCTCATCAAATCTCAATGAAGATGCTTTCAAAGAATTGATGGAATGTAATCTGCAAAAAAGTTGTCAAGAATTAGCACATCCCAATCCACAAACTGCTACCACTTGAAAAGTGAAAATGAAAATCTAAAAAAAAACCTTCTGCACTCATCAATGAGAAAAATGTTCTGCTTCATAATAACAATGCAAGGCCACATTTAGCAAGAATCACACTGAAAAAAAATATTGGATTTCAGCTGGTCTGTTCTATCCCATCCATCATATTCAGCAGACCTTGTAATAAATGATTTCCATCTTTTTCATTCTCTACAAAATACCCTTAATGACAAAAATTTTCTCAAGAAGATCAATTGGAAATATTTAAGGACAATTTCTTGAGCTTAAAACCAGCTGAATTTTACTTGAGAGAAATCAACAAGCTAGCAAAAGGGGATTTAAAATAATAGAAAATATACTATTGATTTAAATTAATTTATTATTGAATTATTCATGAATAAATTGTTTCATTAAAAAGGAAATTATTCATAAGGTAACCCCATAATTTGCACACTGTTGAACGGTTTTAAGTATTCTTATCTAACATGAATAATTCAATTTAATTACAATCTTCTATTTGCACACAGTTATGGTTTTATGTCCCAAACTAATAATTTTCAAACAAATCTATTTGACGCCTTGATAGGACTATAACAGGTACTGCCAATCCAAGTCAGAGTGAACCTGTGAGTAAGTGCAATGAGGAAATATTCTGCACTTGCAGGAGCTTCACCAGATACAGTTTAGAGTCATACCAAGGACACCCCTTTTGGGGAAGAGGAGGTCTTATTCTTCAGCAGAGGATGCAGTCAGCATATTCTAAGCCTCACTGACAGAAACTGATAGAGTCATAAGTTTGATCTTCCTTCAGTGTTCCATACTGTTGAACTTGTGCTAAATCTAAACTATGGACACCTCATGCAATATAATGGTTAGCAATCTAATCTGGCAGACCATTGCTTGTAAGTTAGATTCTCCTTGAGTCTCCCATATTTCCGGGTTTGTTCTAAGCAAAACAAAGCTTAATAAATGACATCTACTCATAGCATTAACTCTTGCATCACAATTTGGCTATTCAAACAAATCCATCAATTCTTTCTTTGTTTCTGAGTGATATCAAAAAAGATACAAAGGTTCTACTATTTAAAAGACTAAATCAAATGTAGTCAAAGCTTTTGCTGCAACCATTTGCAGAATTGCTTCAAAGGAGGTGGTGGAAACTCAATGTGAGTTTTAACAATTTTCTTTTTTTAACAATTTTCTTTTTTCAAACTTTTAGGTTGCATTTCATACTCAGCTCTAAAATATGGCTGAGAAATAAAAAAAATTTCTCTATAAAATATATTTTACAATAACATCTGCCTGGATTTTAAGCAATTAAAATATAGTCATCATTGGCTTTCATCTGTCATGACTGACAATGGATATACCAATCATTTCTCGTCTTGTTGGCTGGGGCTTTAGAATACACTGACTGCAGGTAAGATCCTCTCAACAAGTGTCCTGGATACAACACTAAAACATCTGATGGTAAGGCTTTAGTCCTGGAGCTTTAGGGAATGTGGAGTATTCCTTCATTACCGATACTCCCAGATCCACTCTGACCAGGAGTGATGATACAGGTTAGAGTCATATCTCTGAGTCAAATAGAACCGTTCAACCTTTTACTAGGAATTATTATTGATATTAAAAAGAATCACTAGTATTGAATAAAAACCTTGAAACCATTTCAGTGTGAAAACAAATGATTGGTATTGAATTAGACAGGAATATTTGATAAATAGAATTACTAATGTTAGATAGCAATACTTTAAACCATTCAATTGTGTAAACAGATGAGCTTTAATTCTTTTAAAAATGAAGTCACCTACAAACTATTTGCTAACAAATCATATATATGTATAAACATGTTTTGGCATTAAATAACCCACTAGGGTTGATATGTTGCAAAACACAAACAAAAAAACCATTTCCTATGATTCCCAGAGAAATAATCAATCAAGGAAATGGACTGCTATGTTTTCACTTGTCTCTTATTATGACATGTCAATAAAACTTTGTTTGAGATTCATGGAAACAGAGCAAAAAGTTGACTCATTATATATATTCATTTATCTATCTTTTTTTTTTTTTTTTGAAGAGTGTTTTACAAAAATACTTTTTTTGGACACAATTTTTAAAAAATGGTTTACCAATTTTGTTGAGTGCACAAACTCAATTTTCCTAAGTATTTGAGCAGACATTTTGTTTTTAATTAATTTCAGAGTTAAAAATAAGAACATTATAGAAGAAGAACCAGATTTTATTGCAATCAATATAATCAGGTGTGGGACCCCTGAAGAGATATATGAAAGAAATTGAACAATTTTTTAAATTGAACCACAGGAGGCGTGTTTTCTTCAAAACACCCCCATTTTAATTCAACCTTGGATCACATTCTGGTTCTATTGGATGCTGTATCAATACCAATGTAAAACACACATTCTAAGTAAAAAAATGTTTTTCTTGATAAAATCAAATTATTAAATAAAAAAAAGGTTGTTTCATTGGCTGGTCAGTTGGTTAGTTGGTTGGTTGAGTGGTTGGTTGAGTGGTTTTTACAGCATGTCAACTCTTCTTAGGTTATTCCTATCCGATACAAATAATTTTCAAACAGATTTATTTGACCCATTGATGGGATCATAATAGGAACCATCTCTTCAGATCAGAGTTAACCTGGGAGTAATGTAATGAAATGGTGACTCCATACTCCCTTGAACTCCGGAAATTGAGCCTCACTATTGAATACAGTTTAGTATCATACCCAGAACATCTTTTGTCGGGGGGATAGGGGCTTATCCTTCTTCAGAGGATGCAGTCAGCATCTTCCAAGCCTTGCTAACAGAGCTAAGGGTGATACAGACTCACTTTTTCATTGCCATTACCCCAAAGTCCATTCTGACCTACTACTGTAAGAATTCTACCTATGGGTCAGATAGAACTGTTTGTGATAATGAAGGGTTTAAAATGATTTGGAAGGTATATTTTTGTACTGTATATCATTGGAGATCATAAAATGACTTCAGCACAAAATGATCCAATAAGAGTTGACATGTCATAAAACCAACCATCAACAGCATAACAGACTGATTGTCAGTCTACTTGCTAGAACAATGACAGTTTTCAGTTCCTCTATTCCCCATTATCTTTGAATTTTTCCACAATATTTGTCAAAGTTGTTAACTTGGTAACTTAAAAATATGTATCCTTTCAATAAGTTTCACATATACAAATATTTTATTCAAATTCATTAGAGACAACAATATACAAGGTGATTGAAAAGTAACTTTCTATATACTTTCTTCTTGTATTCCTTTCTTGAAAAGTTTTTCAAAAAAATAAATTGTAAGAATTTTAAAATTGAGAGTTACTTTTGAATTTACCTGTAGTTCATTATAGACAATATCTTTCTCTGAAGAATACAGTTTACTTACCATTTTGAGGAAAGTATCAATTTTTTAAAATCTATATGAGTAAGTATTGTGAGTTTTAATAAGTTTCTTGTTTCAAATTTAATCAACTTTATTTTAGTTACCTTTCCTTACAATTATTATGGGAATTTTAGAAATTTGCTCTTCAAGAATTAGTGGATAATAGTCCATTAATTCTTGGAGAGTTTGCTCGTTGGTTGATGGTTGGTTGGTTTGTTGTTTGGGTTTTATGTCAAATAAACCTGTGCAGGTTATTTAATGCCAAATCCATTTTTATACAAATAATCAGTTCTATTTTAAACAATTCAGTTTAGCATAAGTACACAGTTTAATTGTTAAAAACATTTCTATTTCAAGCCATTCAGTTCAGTCAAACAGTTCTATTTCAAAAAATTCAGTTTAGTATAAGTACAATTTCAATGTCAAAAACAGTTTTATCTCAAACAATTCAGTTTAGCATGAGTTCAGTTTAGTTCTATTTGACCTATACATAAGGCTCTATCAAGTGGTACCACTCCGAGCCCGAGTGGACCTGTGAGCGGTGGCAATGAAGGGGTGCTCTGGATTACCCAAAGCTCCAGCATCACTGGAACCCCAACATCATATTGTTTAGTGTCATGTAATTGGGGGGGGGATCTTACCCCCTATGCAGAGGTGCAGCCAGTGTATTCTACAGCCCTAGCTGACTGGGCAAGCTTGTTGGTTGAGATAATTGCATTCTTCCAGTATCAGAGTTTGGTGTTTGAGCTCAACATAAAGGCCAGAATTTCAACTGTCAATTTTTAAAACAGGCAGCCTCAGTAACTTTTTTAACCTTCATTTTGCTCCATTTAGGAACTACTGTTCTTTTAGGAGAATGGCTTTGGCATTAAATAACCTACAACAGTTAATATGCCATTAAACAAAGAAACCAAATCCATTTTGGAATTGTGCCATACTAAGTTAAGCTTTATAAAACCCATTTGAGCAGCTAAGTTGAATTATCATTATATATACAATCCCTAAGGTACTTGAACTCCAGGCAATGTAATACTAAGTTTGGTTTGGTCTGGTTTAGTTGTTTAATGGCATATCAACTCCTTATGGGTTATATAATTCTAAAATTTGATTCATTTCTAAATGTTTGTTAATAATCATACATACATTTTCAATGTTCCATTGCATATTTTTTTTAAATTTAACTTTTCAAAAATATTCTACAATTATTTGTTTGCACAATTATGTTATCAAGTATTCCAATCAATCAATCTAATAATTCAAACAATTATATGAGTTCTCGTTACAATAACTATCTAATGATAATAATAATTTGTTTATACACAATTATATAGTTTTAAGTATTCCAATATAATACTAATATTGCCCAGTCAGCTGGGGTTGTAGAATACACCAACTGCTTCTCTGCAGAGGGATAAGACCCCCCCCCGAACAACAACAACAAGTGTCCTGGCTATGACACTAAACAATCTGATGGTGAGGCTCTAGTAATGATGGAGCTTTGGGGAATGCGAAGTACCCCTTTATTGCTATCACTCCCGGGTCCACTCTGACCCGGAATGGTAACACTTGATAGAGTCCTATCTATAGGTCAAATAGAAATAAACTATGTACTTATGCAAAACTGAATTGTTTTTGACATTGAAACTGTGTACTTATGCTAAGCTGAATTGTTTGAAGTAGAACTGTCTTTGTATGCTAAACTGAATTGTTTGAAATAGAACTGTTCATATGTATAATAATGATTTTGGCATAAATAACCTACAATGGTTGATGTGCCATACAACCAAACCAAGCCAAAACAAACCAATGCTAATAATTCAAATAATTATATGCTTTCAGGTAATTATTCCTATTGAATAATCATTTATTTGTACACAATTATATTGTTTCAAGTATTTCAATCTAATATTAATAATTTCAAACAATTATATTATTTCAAGTAACTATTTTTTTTATGTAATTGCACTTTTTCAGTTTTTTAAGTATTCCTATTTATTACTATTTCTTATTCATTCCTGTCTAATAATTCAGATTTACTTTAGTTAATTTAACAACATATTAACCTTTTACGAGTTATTTAGAGCTGAAATTTAATGCAATTGTAAATGCTTCATTTCAATCCTTTTTTTCAATCATACTTTTTATTTGTCTCTGATAATCATTTATTTGCACATAATCATATAGTATCTAGTATTCCTATCTAATACAAATAATTTGCATAGTTATATGGTCTCAGGTGTTCCAACCAAACACAAGTGATTTATACACTATTATATCATTTCAAGTAACTATTCTTATTTAATAATTATAATTATCTATTTGCATACAGTTTCAAATATTCCCATCCAATACTAATAATTTATACACAGTTATAAAGTTTAAACCAATCAAATGTGATGCAATGGACTTGAGAGAGTTAATTTAAAAGTAAACGAACAGAGAATTAAAACTGAGAATTTTCAAAGTAGGCATAAAAGTACTGCCCGGTTCGTTCTTTTGAAAGATCAGAATAAAAAGAAAAGGAAAAATAATTAAATAGATATATTTATGAGTCAATCTGTTTTGGAAAGAAGAGAACCTTAAAAAGAGAAGATATTCAGATAAAATATGGCTGTTAAGCAAACAGCCTATTTCCAGGGTCCCAGGCAGAGAGGACATCTGGCTTACTTCAAGTGATAAAAGTGCTGTATCAGAAAGCTTCTGATTAGAAAAGAAAATACACTGCTAATTTTTGGAAACTAGCTTTTTGCTTACATGATTTAAAAATTACATTCATCATAAAGACAGTTAGAACAACCATGAAGATGGTCAGATGAAAAACAGGGAGAAATACAGGGACCCTGAGATACTACTCTGCTGAGTAAAGGTGAGAGATGTAGATTAGAGTAAGTTGGAGTTAATTCTCTGATCACTAAAAATAGGTTGATCAACTCCCCAAATATCAAAAGATGCTGACCATTGCAGGAAATGAAATTAACATCATTTTTAATGGATTGCCAAGTCAGTTTGAGGTCCTCTTTGATATATTCCAAAGATTTTAGTAGCTTGGGAGTTGCCTTCAAGTTGCCACTTGACTACTTATCACTTGAGAAGTTTTCTGAATCCAGGCCCAGTGACAGATTTTTGGACCAAAAATTTAAATTATTTCAACTGTCCAGTGTCACTAAAGTCAACAACAGTGGGAAGAAAAATCATATATTTGTACTCAATCACAAGTCACAAACCATAGGATAAATACATATATTCAACAGAGTCAAGTTCCTCTTTTTCTTTTTTCTTGAAGAATGGTACAGTTAACTGGGCCATTGGTCTAATGCGTTGAGTGTTTGCCAATGGTCCAGGAGACCAAGGCTAAATTCCAGGTCGAGTCATACCAAAGACTTAAAAAATGGTACTTGATGCTGCCTAGCTTAGCACTCAGCATTATAAGGTTAGGTTCAAGCGTAAAGTGGAGCAATCCAGGGAAAGGAATAACGCTCTCCCCTACACCTCAGTGTTGTAGCTATTGAAAAGGGAGCCTTCAGGTCACCCTCGACAAAGATCGCCAACTTTACTAACCAGCCATTGGCTTGTACATCATTCAGCATCTCCAACAGTGACCTTCTCACCTTTCTGAGATCAAAAATACAGTGTGAACAGAAAGGATTTGGTTTAGTTTGGTTTTATTGCATACTAACCATTGTTGGTTATTTTATGCCAAATCCTGTTTTTACATATATATCAAATATAATTTGTAAACCCATTTTATAGATACATTCAGTTAAATGATCAAACAGTTCTATTTCTAGCAAATCAATTTAGCATTACGTCAATGAAGTTAAATGGTTCCAAGTATTGTTATGTACCACTAATGATTCAATTAAACATCAGTTATTTGTGCATACACAGTTAAATGATCAAACAGTTCTATTTCAAGCAATTCAGTTTAGTGTGTCATTTGTTTCACTCAGTTTAAATGTTAAACAGTCCTATTTGACCCATAAATAGGACCCTATCAGGTGCTATCACTCCAAGTCAAAGTGGATCTAGGAGCAATGGTAATGAAGGGGTACTCCACATTTCCAGAACCTCACCATCAGATTGTTTAGTATCATATGGAGGACATTTGTTGAGTGGGGGGTCTTTCCTCTCTGCAACTGGGCCAGACCAGAGAGGAGGATGAACATAAATGCTTCAGAGATTGTCTAGATCAACTCAAAACTCTCCATGGACCAGTGAGTGGACAGAATTGATCATGAGGGAAAGGACTGATAATACTAGCTAAGATTTTTGAGTGAGGTGAGGTATATTAATAATAATTTCTAAAAAGTTATATTTGACAAATAGATGGAACCCTAACAGGTACTACTACACTGGGTCTGTGCGGATCAAGAAGTAATGGCAACAAAGTGGTACTCCACACTCTCCTAGAGTTACAGAACTGGAGACTTACCACAAGATAAAGTGCCATAACCTAGCTCATACCTTTTTTGTCTGGTGGAGGGTTTTATTCCTCAGCAGGGGATGCTGTAGATGTATTCTAAGCCCTGCCAACTGAGCAAACCAAAGGTAAGTAGGTCCGTACAATGGTGTTATCAATACACACACACACGCATATATATATATATATATATATATATATATATATATATATATATATACATAAACATGCTGACACAAAGTTTGGAAATAAGATTGTGTCAAACTTTTTATCCCCAATTACAAATCAATTTTATTTCTTTCAAAATGGTTCCCTTGAGAAGTCACTCACAAATGAAGATGCTGTTCTCACTCTGGGAAACAGTACCGTAAGTCTTCAACTGACACTGTCTTCGGTTGCTTCTTCACAACCTATTGCATGTTCTCAGCCGTTTCCAATTAATAAATGAATAAAAAGTAAAATAAAACAAATAATAAAATATGAAAATAAGATATTTCACAATTCCACTTCCCCTGAAAGTTTGATTTTTGGTACCATAAGTAGAACATTCAGTTTAGATCTTAACAACCCACTGAATAGACATGCATTTTACAGTCTCCCAAAATGAGCAATTTCAGACTCAATAACTTTTACAATAATAATTCATATGCTTAAAAAATTTTCCATTAGAGTGATCCATAGTGTAATGGTAAGCCAGCTTGGCTAGATGATCATTTCAATGACTATGGTTCTTACTGGGTGCCCTATGCATCTGACCTTGAGCTAAAACTAGGCTAAGCTTAGTAAATAGCAACTTATATACTTTTTTTAATGCTTGATGACAAAAGATTAACTAATTTAAAATTAGTTGACAGTAATGCAACAATTATATTAGTTGGGAGGGAGGGGTAATCAGTTATTTAATCCCTTAATGGGGGAAGTTGACCTTTTCTTTATGTCTAATCAACACAAAATGGAAAAATTACCTAAATGATGTTAGTAAAACAAGATTTTTTTCTGTTTTGGGTTTTTTTTTATAATTCTAAGGTGAAAATTATAAATTAATCTTAATGAAGAGAAAGATTTAAATCGTTTTTTAATATTCGAGTTATGAAACACAAGGGTCAGCTGAAAAGTTCATTGGCTGACCAAGATATTTTCATGAAATGTGACCAAATGAAGTTTATTTTTCAACATAGTCACCAGCATAGTTTCTCTTGTCTCTCTATCACCATCTGTCCTTATTAGCCAGTGTTCTTTGCAGGTCCTCAAGATGGCAGCCAATATCCACACAGAGGAGATGAATGTAAGTTTTTGCTGATCAGATAACATTGATGTGTCCATCTATTGGATTCTGTTGGAAAACATCACTTATAATTTTGTTCTTACTTCTCCAGCAGTGCCCAGGAAGTCTTGCTTGTCTTACTTGGATGGTTTGTGAGATAGGAGGTAAGTGGCCATACAGCAGCTGTTTTGTAGGATGCTGCTTCCTGGATTTATTCAAAACAACACAAAGTAATCTTGTATAGTTCCCATCTAGCCTTTTTTTGCAAGCACTTTGTTCGAGTCCAAATGGTGCAGTTATAGGTTTGGGGGGAGAGAGGGAGGGGTTCAATGTCACATTGTAACCTTATGTAATAACTGAGGGCAAACAACCAGTTGACATTTAAGTAAATTGCTACCCTGTTGACTGGGGTTGTAAATATGCTGACTGGACCTCAACAGAGGGATAAGACCCCTCCCCCAAATGAGTGCCCTGGGTATATCACTAAACCATCTGATTGTAAGGCTCCAGCCCTGGAACTGCAATTACTCCTGAGTCCACTCTCAATCAGAATGGTAATACCTGTTAGGATCCCATCTATGGGTCAAATAAAACTATTCAACCATTTGACTGTGTGCAAATAAATGATTAATATTAAATAGAATTATTTGAGTTAAATAGCAATACTTGAAACCATTTACTATGTGCAAACAAATGAGCTCTGGTTTGTTTAAAAATATCCCCAACAAACTATTCACTCACAAATCGTACACATAAACAAGATTTAACATTAAATAATCCACAAGAGTTGATATGCCATTAAACCAAATAATCAATCAACCACTTAAGTAAATGGTCAACAGAACTATAAGATATAATTTTCAGTGTTTAAAAAAAAAAATCTAATTATTCACCACATGTTGTCTGTCTGTACTTCTAAAGTTTTGCTATTTTGGACCAAATCTCAACTTTCAAGGATTGTTAGAGTCATGCCTGAAAAGATTTTAAATCTTATTTAGCCTAGATTATCTTTTTTTTTTTTCTCCCCCAAAAATAAAACGACTTCTTATAAAACATGCAACTCCAAAAGTTATTTCACATCTATTTTCTTAAAATCTTCCAGGTGAAAATGATAAAACGACATTAGAAAGAAATTTTGCATTCAAAAATAGACACCTTTATATGAATGTGGATAGTTGGTGTTTTTTTTTTTGTTTGTTTTATTTTTGCTTTTTTTAATGGCAGTAGTGGGAGTATCAAACAAGGAAAGGAAATACATCTCAAGCAATGTTGTCAATTCAAAAGCTCTTTCATAATGAAAATAGATTTGAAAAGTGTAACTCATGTCAAAAATGCATAAACAAAAGATATGAACAAAAATTACTTTATGAACATCAATGACAATGAACATCTTAAAACCCTTATATACAGCTAATTTATACAAAACCCTTATATACAGCTAATTTATTGCCCAGTTGGCTGAGGCTGTAGAATACACCGACTGCTTCTCTGCAGAGGGTAGGACCCCACCCAAACGAGTGTCCAAGATATGACACTAAACAATCTGATAGTGAGGTTCCAGTAATGCTGGAGCTTTGCGGAATGCGGAGTACCCCTTCATTGCCATTGCTCCCAGTTCCACTCTGGCCCAGAGTGGTAGTACCTGATAGGGCCCTATCTATGAGTTAAATAGAACTAACCTGTGGTTTCTTGAGTTTACTGTTTTTTGCATTTAAAGTGCGCATTTCTGCTAAACTGAATCACTCAAAATAGATCTGTTTTGACATCTAAATTGTGTACTTATGCTAAACTGAATTATCAGAAATAAAACTGTTCTGACATTAACTCTGTGTATTGCCTAGATGCCTGGGGCTATAGAACACACTGACTGCTTCTCTGCAGAGGGGTAAAACCCCACCCCCGCAACGAGGGTCCTGGATATGACGCTAAACAATCTGATGGTGAGGTTCCAGTGATGCTGGGGCTTTGGGGAATGCGGAACACCCCTTCATTGCCATTGCTCCCAGGTCCCCTCTGGCCCAGAATGGTCGCACCTGATAGGGGCCTATCTATGGGTTAAATAGAACTAAACTGCATACTTATGCTAAACTGAATTGTTTGAATTAGAACTGTTTGACTAAACTAAATAGCTTGAAATAGAAATGGTTTTGACAATTAAACTGTGTACTTACATTTAAACAGTGTACATATGCTAAACTGAATTGTTTGAAATGGAACTGTTTTTGACATTGAAACTGTACTTACACTAAACTGAATTGTCTAATATAAGACTGTTTTGAGTTTTAATTATGTGTAAACAAAATCTATATTTATACTAAACTGAATTAGGACAGTTTGAATAAACTGAATAGCTTGAAATAGAAATGTTTTTGACAATTAAACTATGTACTTATGCTAAACTGAATTGTTTGAAATAGAACTGATTATTTGTATAAAAATGGATTTGGTGTTAAATAACCTATAAATGTTGATATGCCATAAAACCCAACCAACCAACAGCTAATTTATATAAAACCCTGATACTGGGTAGAAAAAGAAAAGATTTCTCTTTATTTTTTTATATTAGGAAGAAAAAAAATTAAAATAAAAAATATTTATTTTTTCACGTTTAATACATGTCACACTCATCACGTAATAGTGAAGCAAGACATCTTGAAAGTAGAATTTCTGAATCTTTTATTCTTAAATGTTGTGATTCACAACATGTATAAAATAGACCCTTAGATGTCCTTGAAATGATATGTATATATATATATATATATATACACACACACATACTTACTGTCTACCTGTTCCTCTCTCTCTATATATATATATATATATATATATATATAAAATTGGACAGACACCTGATGCTTGCCTATTCTATCTTTGTTCTCTGATGAGACATGACCAAAAAAGTCCCTTTTTAGAACATGCATGCTCTCCTTAAAGCTATTCTAAAATTTTGTACATACTTTAGGATATTTATATATATATATATATACATATGTTTTTTTAAGTTTCATCTGATGATTATGTTTTCTATTTTATAATAACATGAAGCAATTAGTAAAGAGATAAAAATAAGGTGAGATTTTAATTCCTTCTATGCTGTGCTGCAAGCCAGCATTTGAGCACTTTTGATTTATCAAATACTTTTTAAGTGATTCTTTATCCTCATCTGTTTATATATGTGTGTATGCAAGTGATAATAGTAATATTTCTGTTTCACTTTGTGCTAATACCCTATGGAAAGGCATGGATCCATCATAAGTAAAATATTTGGGCAGAATGAACTATCTAGCTTTGCCAAGGCAACCAATCTAGAAGAAGGAAAAACTCTGAATTTAAACCTGAAGATGTAGTTCAGAGAATGTGTAACATTCTGGTACAACATTTTTCTTTTATCAGCTAATTTAAAAAGTGTGGTTGGTCCTACACATATCTTTTAAATGGCTCATAAGACCAGTCATAAAGTCTCAAATGAAGTGGACCTAAATAACATAACAAAAAGAGTCTGAATAAACAGGTAAAGTTTGAATTAAGTTGGCATTATTTCCTTGTCCTGTGCGAATTTTTACATGATTCACATATTCAGCTTCTGATAATGAAACTCAACCACATATATCTGTTTTCAATCCCCTATGAAGTTGTTTCATCTGTTTGTCTAGGTCCCAGAACGATGTAAAATTATGTTGCCAAAACCACCACATCTTCCCACCTCAACATTATTTACCTTAACTCTCTGCAAGATATGAGACAGTCAAATTTTTAAGCAGAGGCCCTCCCACACAGATACACAGTTGAAGGAAATGTTAAAAATTGCTTGGCTCCATCAGCATTCCATCCTTTTATTTTTTTGTGGGGAGAGGTAAGGGATTGGACAATAAACATATAACCCTTGACCTTTTAGATGAGCGGGCTTTGGGCCAAACTAAATTAAACTTAGTAAATTGACTACTATGTTACAAATCTAATTTTGGATTTCAAGGGGAAAAAAACAAATAAAATTCACCTTATTTTCTCAATTTTTTGCTTCATGCTTGAAAATAAAAAAACTGTTTGAAATTTTTAAAAAATCATTAAAAATTGTATTTGATTTTGTTGCTTATTCCTCTGATAATCACACACTGAATTATGAATGGGTTCAAAACCTCTCCAGTACCAAGAAAACATTTTGGTCAAAAGCTTTCAATTAATCAAATTAACAATTTGATAGAATTATCAGATGATGTAACTCTCAATTATCATTTAATAATGGTTTACTTTTCAAGTTTTACATTCACACAAACATCTTAAATCAAAATTTTAATTTAAAAATGAGATCTTTGAAGTCAATTATGAAGAAGCTGGTTTAAAGTTTTTATTGATAAATGGAGGTATTAAAAAGTATTCTCATATTAAGTAAAGGGACATAACTCATGAAATTTTCGTTAATTCTTTCCTACACACTTATATTTTGGGAAAAAAACTAGCTTTATCTCTTTACATTCACACACACATATATATAACATCATCAAGTCACGCTGAGAGCATGGATTTACCCGACTCTCTTTCTCTCTCTCATCCATTCTTCCCAGCAGGTCCTCCAAACTACATCCAGTGTCCACAGAGCTGATATAAGTTCTTGCTGGTCAGCCAACACAAGTACTCCCATGTGTCAGTGTTCATTGAAGAATGTTGCTTATCAGTTTATTCTTGCTTCTCCAGCATTGTTCAACATCTTGTACACTGTACTTGGATAGTTTTTGTAATGGAAGGTAAACTGACATACAGCTTCTGTTTTGTGGGGTGTTGCTTCCAGGATTAGTTCAAAATAGAACATAGCATTCTTGTACAATTCTCATCTAGCTCTTTCTTTGTGCATTTTGTTAGCATCCATGTGGTGCATCCATACGATAGTGTTGTAAGAGTCACAGCTTGAAAGAAATCCTCTTTTATTTTATCTGAGAGATGAGATTTTCCTATGATTGATAACCTATTGATAGCAATCCATGCTTTCACAAGGCATATGGTGACATCTCTTTCAGTCGATGAGATATTGCTCCTGAAGTATGTGAACTTGTCAAATAATTTTAGTGGCCTACTAATTCAAGTGGAAATGACTCCTCCTCATTTAAAACTGTTTTATTTGCATTCACATGGAAGCATTCACATGGAAGCCAATGCCTTCTGCTGCTTGCTCCAGGTTATGTAGTATGGATTCGGCTTGGGCAGCTATATTTGCAAGAAGTACTAGATCATCTGTGTAGTCTGCATCTGTTATGGTTTCCACTGGATATCATCTACTTCTTGCTTTTTTTAGTGTAGAGGTACTTTTTTATTAAATCTATTGATGTTCAAAGTATGTAGTCTGGGGAGATTATAAACAAATATAGTACTAATGTATCTCCTAGAAAAACTCCAGCAATATTTTTATAGAAGTCAGTGTTGCCATCAGGTGGGAGCAAATCTTTTCTTTCATGTTTTTGTAAAGTATCATTATAGCTGTAACAGTTTCTTTGGGAAGACTATACACTAGTAGTATTTGCCCCATCTTCCATCTCTGTATGAAATCAAATGCTTTTAAGAAATTTATAAATTATAGTATTACCTTAAAATTTTTTGCATGTACCATTTGATTTGACTGATTTTCTGTCTGTCTGTCTGTCTGTCTCTCTCTCTCTCTCTATATATATATATATATATATATATATATATATTCCATAACAGTAGTTACATTGCATGTATGAAATTTATATGCTATTATGACTTAAAATATATAATTAACTTACAAACTGCTTCCTTGTCCTATTTTTTTGTGGTGGTTCATATAAATGATTTCCCTTTCAACTAATTTCCTTCAAAAAGGCATGAATCCATCTCTTTTCTCTCTAGCGATTAGTAAATACTAAGCCAGACATGGCTCTCTAGCCTTATAAGTAGAAAAACCAATTTAAGAGGAAAAAGAACTCTGAATTCAAACCTTTGACTGAAATATCTCTATAGCTGGATAACTTACTATGTTGAGTCTGGGGATCATTCCCAATACATATTCAGCCAACCCCTCTTCCAGACAGACTATGACTCAAGGTCAATCTTTAAGCAAGGTAAAACTGGTTTCAACTCAGTTTTCCTTCTCTTTGACTGGTTGCCAAGGCACGCTTAAAGAACCCAGTCAGCCCTATTATTTACCCATAGCTGAGGGATAACAGATGGACACATGCCTTTCTCAAGGGCATTAGTTCAAAGTGAAATGCCAGCAGCCTTGTCCAGGATTTGAACTCAGGTTGCTGATTCAATTTTCTACTGCTACCAGATAATCCTGTACCACTTGTCACATGAGAGAATTGGAGACAAGATGGCCACTGCTAAATATCCCTTCCATTGCCCAGAGAGATGACATGAAGAGGAATTTCTTGGCAACTGAACAACCTGGAAAAGTCAATGAAACTATAAAATAATACATATATATATCAAAAAGTCTGCAATAAAATTAATACTCATATATATATATATATATATATATATATATATATGTATGTTGAATAATTGTATAAAAACTCTCAGCACCAGTCCAGACATTACAAAAAAAGAAAGAAGGAAATAAAGAAATATACAAATACCTTGTAAGCATAATTTTCCAAGGTAGTCAACAATATACAAGGGGCCCTTAACCCATGGCCCTCAAAACCCATCCATATGGCCCTACACCTTTCAAAATTTTCTTATAGCATTTTGATGTTGACTATGCAGAAGTACTTTTACAAATGCAAATGGAACTCATAGATATTCAGTATTCAGAAGATTTGAAGTTCAAGTTTCATCCATGATTTCAATAAGAAGCACATTCTTCCATCAGGAGGATTCCCCAACCTTATCACTCACACCCAGCAAGTAGTGAGCATGTTTGGTATTATATACCGCTGTGAACAAGTTGTACTCCAAAATGAGTAAATTGCACTTGTAACTGTCTAATCATCACTTGTCCGCTGTGGTCCTTCTATTTAACCCTAATATTAAAGCCTTTTGTTATGGCAAACATCAGAGGTCTCACAAATTATGATTGTTACACTGTGAATTTAGTTAGAGGTGGATGGGGTTCTATCTTTTAAAGATCACAACCACAGACACACCTAGGCTTTGTGGCTCCCAGACAGAAAAGCTCAGACACCCACTGTTCTATCCTCTTTTTGAGCAATTTTATACTATCTAAATTCAATTTAATTGTTAATTAAACATAGAAAGAGAGTGTTAGTTCAAGAGAAAAGTAAAAATCTTTCACCTATGACTTTACTATTAAGACGTAGTTTCCTGATTGCTGTCCACAGATCTCAAATAGACAAGCTGATTGAGGCGCTTTTCATTTCATGGGTGGATCGCCACAAAAATCTGTCTGGAATTTGTAAATGTTCAGTAAACATGAATGAATTTTAGTGGGCACAATTTTTCTGCATGAAAGAATTCATTGACACACCTCTGCTTTTTCAACACACTTTTATACCAGATTATCACACAACCACTATATGTGATAAAGTAAAAAATTTGGGGTTATTGGTGGGAAATTTCAACCTCTACTGCCATACCACTAACATTCTACTTCTGATGTCATGGGCCATGATAAAATAGGAGTCATTACTTTCAGAGTGATCCTTGTAACCTGTGTAACAAAATACTAGTAACAGAAGACACAATTCAACAACAAATACAACTCCTGTTAATATTCATCTTATAATACCAGTTTGAGTTTGTTACACATTCCCTCAATAAAGTTCAATATTTTAACTAAACTTTGGAACTCTGGTTTTGAAATAATAATGCCACATACTTTATTGCTATTTTGTTGACTTTCCATTTTACTTGTCTAAATTTCTGTGATGAATCTTGATAATTGTTATTACTTAGAATATTTGGACTGTTAACCTTATCTTTATCTACGATTTGGCTGATATGTCCTTCAGCCTTCTTCGGGTGTTTCATGTCAAACTTGGGAGTCCACACAAAATCTCAAATTGAACTCTTTATTTGAACTACAGGGGTATACTGTTCCAATTTTGTTAACCATAACTGGGCATAAGTGTTTAGTTATAGTAAGTATTTTTTTTTATTCCTACATGTTGTTGGAATTGAACTTGCAACCTCCAGATAATTTCACTTAGCACTTTCCAACCAAAAAATTACAATATGAGATATAGTACAAAAACATTTGATATGATAGTGGAGATGGAGACATTAGGTTTATAAGTCCTAAAAATTCACTCAGAATCATCTGGTAAAGACACACGATGCTGTGAATAAGGCATTTGGTTGCAAAGTGTTTTCTATTTCTCATTCATTCGTCCCAAAAGAAGACTTTGCGGAGTGTTTTGAAAAGTGGAAGAGAGGTGTACATTGTAGGTAACTAAAGTATCATTGCTTGAGGCCTCCTTATTTTTCAGTAATACAATCTCTGGTAAAAATTATGGAATCGGCACATTTGGAGGATGTTCACCGGTGGGTTTTTTTAAAAAAACAACAACAAATAACTGATAAGATGTATAATGTTTTTGTCTTTCATTGCTGAACATTCTGGCTTCATAAAATATACCTTAAACAAATTAGATTAAAGGTATGATTTTTTTCTAAGCCATTATGGTATTCATTGACAAAAAAAAAAAAAAAAAAATTAATACTTAATTGCTCTGCCTTTCATGACAGCCTTCATTATTTCAGGCATGGATTTCACTAATTTAAAGCAATGTTCTTTATCAAAGTGGTTTCAATTAGTGAAGATTTTTTAAGGAATATTTTATGAAACCAAAATGTTCAGATATTAAAGACAAAAACATTTGACATTTTATTAGTTATTTATTTGTTTACTGCTATGAAAAAAAAACCCAAGCTGAACATCCTCTAAGTGTACTATTTCCATAATTTTGCTTGAGATAATATCGTGCAGCTGAATGCTTTCCTCATAAATAGTAGTTGAAGAATTTGTAATATGACTGATATAGTTGTGTATATTTTGGCACAGAGGTTAGGAATTCAAACTCAGTTGAAGGAAAAAAAAAAAAAAAAAAAAAGATTTGAAATCCTGATTTTCAAAGCTGGTAGGCTCTGCTCACTTCGAAGAGTAGTACAACAAAATCCACAGGCCTTTATTTAACTTTGTGCTGTCTAAAGACATTTTACTCTGAATCAAGTATATGAGCAGATATAAAAGGTGTTTTTGAAAATAGCTTTCTTTATTCCAACTTTAGCAAAATGATTCATTCCTTGTTTCTAAAAATGGAGTGAATATACTTAGAATAATAGTCCTACCAAGTGACTACTGTCAATGGTTTAAGACATGACTTACCACCAGGGCTTTTTTTTTTTTTTTTTTTTTTTTTTTTTTTTAAATAGTTTTGGCAACACTCTTAACCAGAATTCTTATTGAAGATGAAAAGAACAGGAACTTTGGAGAACTTAGAAAAAGAAAAAGAAAAAAATGTTAACAGAAATACACTAGAACTCAGGTTACATGAAAAATAACGCAACTTGGTTGTCTACTCCCAACTGAATATTTTAGCCAAGAATTTTTTTAAATGAAAATAATTTAAACTAAATTATTTGCTTTCTTTCCAAATTTTTCTTTTTTCCAACTGAAAATTCATATTTATACACTGACTACCAGACCGATGAATGGGGTCTCGCAAGTTGTACCTCAGAATGGCTTGGTTTAATGGCATATCAACGCTTTATGGGTTATTTAATGCCAAAATTTGATTCATTTCTAAATGTTTGATTGTAATATCAATATTTTCAATGTTATTTTGAATCCTTCTTTTTAAAAGCACTTTCTTAAAAATTTGTCTATTAATTCATTTGTTTGATTATATGTGAGTGTGAGGTATCCCTATTTAATACAAATAATTTGCACTCACATGGTTTCAAGTATTATCTAATATAAATAATTTACACACAATTATATTATATAAAGTAAGGAACTATTCCTAGTTAATAATAATAATTTGTTTGCACACATGGTTTCAACTAATGATAATAATAACACTGGTTTACAAAGAAATTGGGGCAAGCACAAAAATACCCGTTTTTACCTAATTTGAGGGTGCTGAATTCAAATTTGAAATCCATTTTTACTCATCACCACTAGCTATTTAGATATGCATAGTGTCCATTTTGTGCATATACGGTACATAAAGGCGTATATGAATTCAGGGTTAATTCTAATATTGTGAGACTTATGGCTTAGTTTTTAGTTATTATGCCCTAAATGTAAGTGATAGCATTACATTATATGTATATATATATATATATATTAGTTATATATCAAGACGGATTTTGACAGTTAAGGCAGCAGGTCTCAATCCAAACTCTGGCAGTCATTGGAAGAGGTTGTCTCACAGGCGGCGCAGGAGGTTGGTGTCCCTCAACTATCGTGTTACACATCTTTTGGGTTACTAAATATTAGTATTACATTTTCAAATGCACATTTAGTTTTACTTTGTTATATTTTCAGATTCTCCAATGGCTTCAAGCATGTCAAAATGTCGAGGATGCCTCAATAAGGCCAATTCTTTCTGCTACGTGTGTGGGGACTTCACAACAGTTGCACAGCATCACTTCCCTCCTCAGAACTGCCTACTTTCACTATTTTGACTGTAAAATTGGTGATCAGGACAAGTCTTGGGCTCCACACATCTGTTGTAAACCCTGCTACAATGGGCTAACTGCATTGTTTAATGGCAAGACAGCGGCTTTCAACTTTGCAGTCCCGATGGTTTGGAGAAAGCTGCGAAACCACGCAGATGATTGTTATTTTTGTTTAACTAATATAACTGGTTTCAATGCATCTTCTAGGAAAAAGATCAAATATCCCAACCTTCGATCTGCTATGAGACCCGTTCCCCATTCAGATGATCTTCCTGTACCCACACCTCCAGTAAATAAGGATCTTCTTTCCTCATCAGATGAAGAAATGTTCAAGGGAGGATTCTGCCAAGTCAATATCTTTGGAAGATATTGAGTCTACATATTCAGGAACGAGTGGCAATGAGCCACACTGGATCACGCAAGAAGACCTGAATGATCTTGCTTGTGATTTGTATCTGTCAAAACAGCAGTTAGAGCTCTTGGCTTCTCGGCTTAAACAGTGGAACCTAGTCCAGGAAGATGTAAGGATCACCAGTTTCAGGAATCGGAACAAATAAGGTCATTGGTCTTCTTATGGGTATGCAAGCGGGCTTCACAAAGTACTGTTGTTTTCTCTGTCTCTGGGATAGTCGAGCTGTATCCCAGCATTACAAGCAGAAAGACTGGGGGTCTAGAAGCACTTTTGTTCCCGGCGAACACAGCCTCAAGGAGAATCCTCTGGTGGACATGAACAAGGTGCTTCTTCCTCCTCTTCACATCAAGCTTGCTTTGATGAAGAATTTCGTGAAGAAGTTGCACAAAAATGGTGCTGCCTTCCAACACTTGTCTACTGTGTTCCCAGGTCTTAGTGCTGCTAAGCTCAAAGAGGGCATCTTTATCGGACCTCAGATCCGAGAAGTGCTGAAGGATACTGATTTTGAGGAGCTTCTTAGCTTAAAGGAACTGAGAGCATGGGAAGCATTCAAGTCAGTCTGTAGTGGCATCCTTGGTAACACACATGTACCAGATTCTCAGAAATAAAGCTATCAATGAAATCTTAACTTGTTTTTGCTTCAAAGAAGCCTGGTTATATGCAGCACCTTCTCAACTAAGTAAGCTACAAAAGGTATTAATTGGCAGAAGTTAACTTTAAACCTTTGAAAATCATACTTTATTTTTGTTATTTACTCTGCTTACTCTGGAAGTTACTAAGTGGTCACCCATTTAAATATTGAACACTCATCTTGGGTGATTTGGCAAAATTCGGTGCTTGAAGAATAAACATAAATTACCATCAAGTCATTCTTGATCTTTCAATTAAAAATGGTTCATCTAAAAATTAGAATTAAAATTTTCAATATATTCTTGATCTTTGATATGTCAGTAAACAAACAAATTTGTGGCCTAATGACAAAATACCCAGCTGGTGAGGCTTCCCTCCTGACAGGTAAGAGCTGCCCACAAAGGGACAGTCTTGTGTATGGTATGAAACTGCATTCATTAGTGATACTTCAGTTCTGGAGAGTATGGGGTCACTCTTTCATTGGCATTACTCTCAGGTTCACTCTGACCCAGAGTGATAGTACTTACAAGGGTCCCATCTGTGGGTCAAATACATCTGCTTGAAAAATATTGGTATTAGATAGGAATACTTGAAACCATATAATTGTGTACAAATTATTAGTATTCAGAATAGTTACTTGTGGCTACCAGTTACTGAAAACCATATTTCCTGTAAAAAAGAAAAAAAAAGAAGACTTTTGCAAAAAATCAAAGGGTCAACATTTTTCAACATAATACAATGCCTAATCATTTATATGAAATATGATCAATTATACAGTAAAGATTTCAGATTAAAGTAATAACAGTTTCAGGCTACAAACTTAGTGATCCACTCTAGTACATCAACTTTAAATCACTTTCCAAATTAATATTTGAATTCAACAATTCAATCAGATAAATGACAAGATCTTTTACCTTTCCTAAAAATGACTAGGAACTGTGCAAGGTAAAAATATAACTCATAACAGTCGAACATTTATTGCCATGAAAAGTTATTAACACCTTTCATTGCAGGCAGACAATTTAGAAAATTTGCAAAATGGAAATTATCTTAAAACAAATCAATAAATCATTTATTAAAAAAAACCCCAAAAAACATGATAATTTGATCAGCAACTGCGTGTCATAGTACAATATCATTAAAACAATAAAGCACTCACTTAATAATGATATTTTGCAAAATAACCCAAAAACAATCCTACTCCACAGTGGGGTTTCTAAGCAATGTTTCTATACATTAACATTGAATTGCTCAAGAAGCAGGAACAGGAAAGTGGCTTACATTGAGCTACTGCAAAAATGACAAAACATTACTTTACCTATGTACTGTTAGCGACAAAAATATTGCTCTGCCTACAAAATAGTTAAGATTAACACCTATAGGTAAATAAAACAGACTGGGTTCTTTGGTCTTGCATGGCAACCAGTCTGGAAGAAAAACTGACTTCAAACTAGTTGTACATCACTTAAAAATTGACCTTGTGTTGCATCCTGTTTGTAGTTGACAAAAGAGTCAGCTTCATATTTTTTATCTTAAGTCTTGATTAGTCTATTTTTCAGGTGGATAATCAGAAAGAAGAGAAAGGAAGGGAAAAAAGTCATTTTAGATATATCAAAGTACAAATAAATTCAGATTCTTGTAAATTAAAAAAGGGAATCAGAAAAAAAGTAGACTCCTCCTTTGAATAATTGCAACATAAATATTGTACTTATTTTAAAATAGCATGATTTTATGAACAGATATAAAGTGAATCTAAAATCAAATCTAAAAGAATTTAAATTATTACTTTTTCAGAGACCTGTTCATTAAATACACACACACAAAAAAGAAAAACAAAACATTTTCACTGAATTTCTTTTTTAATTCTTTGTACTTACAAAACCTTACAACCTTTTTTTTTTTCTTTAGACAATTTACCAGCAGTTGTAAAATAATCTTTTTTTTTCCATAATTTTTTGCAGCTATTAAAAGAGAGCTCTGAATTTTAGCAACAGGTAAAGTTAGATGAAGCAGTAAAAAAACAAAACAAAAAAAACAGGGTTTGTTTGTTTGTGCGTGTATATATATTACACACACTAACACATTTCATATAAATGTCATATTTCCAGAGCTACAAAAATCTCCAAATAGCATGCAAAACTCCAAACAATTGAAAGAAAAAAATACAAAAAAGACCTATGAAAAAATATTCATAAAATTGGAAAGGGGGGGGTGGATTTTTTTAGATGACAACTTTTTATGACCAATTAAAAATATATAACAGTTTGTTTTCAAGTGAATCCTTTTCTGCTGTCCAGAGCCACTATTTTGGCCTAACTTCAAAGGAAATTATCATTTTATGTTCTACATTTTTGTATTATACATATATTAATCTTTCATATAAATTGTGTTCATAATAAGCATGTGACTATAATTTCTGTATATTCATTTACATGTTTGTGTCTCATTTGAGACATGCACTTGAAAAGATGACCAACACAATTTATCTCTATTTCGCATAGGTGGTAAATTATTAATATTAGTTAAGAATACTTTAAACCATATAGCTGTAAAAACAAATGATTATGATTATATAAAAATAGTTACTTGAAAACATAAAATTGTGCACAAATTATTAGTATTAAGAAAAAATACTTGAAACCATAATTGTTTAGAAATGATTATTATTATCACATCATTAGTTACTTGAAACAAAATAATTGCTTAAAAAAGAAAACAAAAAACAAAACATTGGCTTTAGCATTAAATAACCTAACTAAATATTAGTAGAGGTCTTTGCCTTAATTTAAGCTTAAGAGGGGGTTTTTTTGTTAATATTGGCACTAATATACAATAGTAGTGATGCAGACAATTCTGAGAAGCCTGCAAAATTTTAGGGGCGGAGTCTTGGAAGTTCTCTACTAGGGATAAAAAAAGATCCTACAGAACTTATCTACTTCAGCTAGCAGACTACAACACCGAGTTTAATAACTTGTGAGTCTTTTTTTTTTGTGCTTTTTTTTTTTATCAATGTGTTTTGGCTTGGGATCATTTTCTGCTATTTTGGAAGCTCTGGAGCAAAAAGGGTATAAAAAGAAAAAAGGTGAAACAATCGGATTATGATTGTCCTTTTTGTAAATGCTTAAATAAAGGCATTTTTGTTGTTATAAAGGCAAGTCTACCCAACACAAAATAAACACCACAAACACACAACAATTAAAAAAGAAATCAATAAAAAAAATAAAAAACAAATTCATGAATGCGCTTTGAATTATGAATTCTTAACTGAATCATCAATAAACCACAAAGAATTTTTTGCATTACAATATGCAAAGTCCATGGTTAATCATTATTGAAAATGTTTCAAGCAAACATTTTTACTGATGATAATTTCCATAGAAATAACTAAAGTTTCAATAACTTTAATTAGATTTTAATTTCATTATTAAAAAAGAAACATAAAAATGCAACACAGTCTGAATAATGAAAGAAAAACCTTTAAAATTAAACTTATTTCAGAAATAAAACTAAAGCTTCTACCCACCCCCTACAGTTTTCAGTTTGACATACTTTTGATAAGTCATCTGAGAAGAGAAAAAAAAGTATCCACTTATACCAAATTTTAAAAACAAATATGTTTCCCACTTTTATATAAAATTTAAAAAAATAAATAATAAAGTTCAAGACAGATTCTTAGGATCATTTAAGTTGCTCTCATTGAAACAACAAAACAATATCATTTTAATGTTCTGAACTACAGAGGATTAAAGTAATTCTATAATATAGGATATTTCGTTTAGCCTGACACAGGGCTACCTGGAGAGGAAGAAAAAAAAAGCTTATGTAAAAATCAATTAACTTTGACTTGCCTTGAAAACCACCATTCAAAATCTTATCTTTTACCCAATAAACTACCTATGAAAAACATGTAACCATCTCTATCAGCTCTAAGTAATTTTAAATTTCATTGGCACAATGAAAAACTGGCCATTGTTTTCCAAACAATTCAATATCAAACTTTACAGAACCAAAATAATGGGATTCCCGCAGAGGGTTGAATAGTTAGCTGTTTCTCTACACCAGGTGGCCAAGAATATATTTTATAACCTGATGTTAGATTTGCATACCATGTAACAACCAATCAGCTTTAAGATAGCTTAGTATTCTTGCTTGTTGGAAATGAGTTCTATTTTGGAGCTCTATTAAAGCTCTGTATATTTCTTCTCGGTTAGTTTTAGTATTAGTTACCTGGAGATGCTGTACCTGTGCATACTATGAATAGTTAGACCCTTTGAACTTTGTTGTTAATGCTGCTGCTGTGCTTGCCTTTATATTCCAACCAACACTGGAAATCTGAATTATTTTTCTATCTTGCAGGAAATTATTTTGCACAATTATTATGTTAACATGGGTTAACTTTGTTGGCTTTAACTTGACATTCAAAGTTCTTGACTCTAAGATACCAACTGATGTGAAATGCATTCCCAGCAATCAGATATGCAGGCTGAAAACTATATTCTATATCCTTTGTATGTCAAAACAATAATACAATAGTAGTTTCATCAAGGACAAGTACAGCAGCCATCTTTCACATGAAAGTGAGTATGCATAGGATTAGAAGATAACAAGTTAATAATTAACACTGAAAAAAAAAAAAGAAAAGATAATTAAATAAGTAGGCATACATAGAATTGTAATATGACTAGAAATTCTTGGCTATAAATAACTAACAAAAAAATGAAGTTTTGTGAAATACGTTTAGCAAAGTTCTATAGATTTTATAATTTTTTTTAACACATTATTTGATTTAAGAAAAATGTAAAGATAGAAACATGAGACTTCATTTCAGATAATTTAGATAATAAAAAATTTAGAATATTTTATAATTATAAAAAATAAATAAAAAAGCAATTATTATGGAAAATTTTTAGACTTTTCTTTTTATAAAGATTTCAATTCTGTTTATCAGTAGGGTCAGCTGCTAACCACTGGTATTTTCTGGTAGAATTAAGATTTTATTCTAAAATTATAAATCAAACTGAACTGTTTAGATTAAATTATTCATTGATATCTATAAGATAGATATAGAAAAAATGCTCTTATTGGTATTAATGATTAAATTTGAATTTATTACATAAAAATAAAAAAATTTACATTTCAATTTTCAGATAATCAAATAAAAATAATGAAAGAAAAATATTGTGGAGGATAGTTAAATTAGGTCCTAAATTATTTTAGGATGCAATAGGTAAAGTAACATAGAATTTTACAAACATCAAAGTAGCAAAACAGATTTTGAATATAACATTCTGATAAAAACATTTTCAGAATTAATAAAGTATATTGCAAATAAATCTCACTATAAGTATATATAAACAAATATATAGGTACATCAATAAATTTGTAGCCTAATGAAGGGTAAAAAGAATTGTACATAAATACTTTTCAACATAATCTCTTTCTTTGTCATTTCACTTAATGAATTGTTGAGTATTAATCACAGTGAAAATGCAGCAAATAGCTTTGAAATTCCAATAACTATATTGGGCTGCAGACTTATTGATCCCCTTTGTATGTATGTGTGTATGCATAAATTCAGAGCATATAAGACTGAATTAAATGACAACAGACATCAGGATAAATTCATATTAATTATGACAAAAATTTCAATAACCTTTTTTTCAAGTCCTCAATCCCTTTTATATTCTTTGAAATTTTGGCACATCTTATATCATATTTAGAATATTAAACACAATCATTTAAAAAAAAAAAAAAAAAAAAGAAAAATTATAGATAAGCCACAGAAAATTGCTAAACTAACATTTTCATTTTATAGTTACAAAAAATAAATCCTGACAAAGTTTACAATCAAAATTAGATTTATATATATATATATAAAATTCTGAATATAAGAATAAAAGCACCATAAATTCATTATCATAAACAAAATGAACTTAAATAAAATAATTTAATGGTTTAATGGCTGGGATTTTTGTTTTCTTAAAGTCAGGTAAATAGGTAAAAAAGTATCAATTATTCTTCATTATCATATTTATGGTACTGGAAAAGATTTTAAAAGATTTTTTATCATTTGAACTATCATTTTTTTTTGGGGGGGGGTTAACAAAATTATTCTTGTATAATTTCCAGACATGCCCAGGAGAAATTTAATTGAATATACACTTTTATTAATATTGGTTGGTTTATAATCTAATCTGTAAGCTATATCAATTGTCTTGGATTTTGAGAGATAGCAAAAATTCCAGCAAGGAAGACCATAGAACTTAACATAGTAATTGCCGTTTTAAAATTCTGGTAAAATGTTAATTTTTAAAATGAATAAACCTTCATCTATTTTATTTGAAAAAAATATGAAATTCCATATTCCATTTGGGGCCATATCTTCAGAAAAGTATCTTCCATGGGGTTTTTATAACAATACAAACTGAATCTTAATTACAGAGAAAAAGAAAACAACTCTTTTTGTTGGTTCTATTTCATTATTTAAAATCATGGTCATTAACAAAAAAAAAATCCATGCTAAGTTTGGTCTAACTTTTTAGTATATTTACACTGTAAACAGAACATCCAGAGTTATAAATATGTAAAATTAGGGTCCAGTTTTCCATTATATGTATATAGTAAATCAAACCATCACTTCAAACCACTTTAAAAAAGCTAATCAAATGACATAAGAAAAAAAAGATAATTATAGCTGTTCACATAACCAAATCTTAACCAAAATAATTTCTTTTAAATACATAGTATAAACACAAGAGAGGGCAAGTTGACAAGACAGTATGTAAAAATAATGGATTGGATCTTAGTTTAACCAAGTTTGGCACTGGATGAAATTTCACTTTTCAACTCATGGAATCAACACAGTGAAACGTTGTGAGAGAGAGAGAGAGAAAGAGAGAGGTTAACTGAAGCTCTAAAAACATAAGATAGGGACAATCATAAAATATGATAAAATGCATCTGAAGCTGGGGCTGTTGAGAAAAACAGGGGAATTAATTATCTTATCGAGTATGGTAAAATAGTTACCTCCCTTTACTATGAGATTTTTTTTTTTCCTATGATACTTCAAATCTTTAGTTTTTTTTTTTATCAAAGGCTGTTTATTGAAGGCACATTGGTCAAGGGAGGATCGCCACTACAAAGTTAATTAATTAGTTGAACAGCACAAAGTTTTACTTAATGAATACTTTAAATTTTTTTTTCTTTTTAAATGCTATACATGAATTTTCAAAAAAACTTAAATTTTTTTCCAAATGCCACTTTATTAAAAACATACATTTTACACTTTAACAGAGAAAGCTACTCTAAAAACAAACAATATCACTGTCTCATAGTCCAGGTTATAACCTAAGTTCAGCTTTTTTCGATCTTATTTTTCTGATGAAAGCATCATTAGGGAGGGAAAGGAAAGGTTCTCATTTCCATTGATACATGCTTCAGAAAATTAACGTCTTGAAAGTTTGGCCTTTGGTTACCCTTACCACACTTTTAACCTGGACTAGTAGGTAAGTAATTGCATTTAGATTTCAATAAAACACGGTAATTATATATATATGAATGTCAGTAACATCTCAGGTATTTCTTTTTTTTTACAAATTTACTGTCTTTTTAAAAATTCACTTATTAAAAAGGTCAGATTTCATCAGTATTTATATATTTTCTACTTCTGAAAATCATAATGCTTACCACATTAAAATGCTAAATCTAAACCAATTATTAAGCTGTGAAAATTTACTGCTTTACAATTAATTATATATTGAAATATTCTCTTGTAAACCAAATCTCTTTTCC
This sequence comes from Sepioteuthis lessoniana, assembly GCA_963585895.1. NCBI lineage: Eukaryota > Metazoa > Mollusca > Cephalopoda > Myopsida > Loliginidae > Sepioteuthis > Sepioteuthis lessoniana. The sequence continues at coordinate 34,514,464 of OY757919.1, read as the reverse complement.
ATATTTATCTTGTAATATTGCATTTTAAAAATTGTTGATTATTTGCATCTAGAGTGGAAAAAATTTCTAATTCCTATTATATGCTAACAATAGAAATAATAGCATATCTTAATGAATTAAAGAAACATTTTTATTTATTTGGGATTAATTTTCACTGCTTAGTAGACCTTCTTCTATTCAGGCAATTTGACTGATTTTGAAAATATTGATTTTTTCTAAAGTTTTATATGGTGGGGTCTTATTTACGCAATAAATTCAATGTCAAAATAATTTCTGACCGGCCTGTATACGAGTTATCTTTCCCTTATTTATATTCAAAAGTGGGAGATAACTGTTCGGACCTAAGTTTTAAAACTTCGGTGAACACACTTTTAAAGTTGAGATTTGAAAATAAAAACAAGGGAAAGATAACTCGTGTGCACGCACATTGAAAGCAGGACTCGTGTAAACCCGTCTTACAGAATAAAAAAATATCAATATTTTCCAAATCTGCCAAATTGCCTGTATAAGAGAAAGTCTTCTAAATGCTTTGAAAAATTCTTTTTTTAACTAAAGAAATCTAGTTCATATAAGATATTTGGAAATGATAGATAAAAGATTAAGAAATTCAGAAATCTATCTTTGAATTAATTGGGTGTGAAGTGGCTTACTGAACAGATCCTATCAGAATGTGAGAATTTGTGAAATTCTAATTGGGAATTTATCATAAAGAGGGAGAAAATTAAGGTTGCAGATATTTTCCCAAAAATTTGGAGTGTTGAGAGAAGAGCCCAGAGCAAACAAAATAAAACAAAAAAGGTATTATTCTACACACTAACCAGTTCATTGGGAAAAAATTTTATTATATTTATTTTTTGGTGATTTGAACTAATCAAACCCTCAAAACAATTTTTTTCGGATATAAAAAAGAAAAAAAAAGAAAAAAGACCCCCATCTGGAAGTAAAAAAAAAAAATTTTTTTTCACTAATTTGACCTGTCTACTTGTCTTAAAATTCATATTTTAAGAAGAATGATCACACACACCCTTCTAAAATGTAAAATAATAGGGTTATTTTTGTTTTATTTCTTTTTTTAAATAAAAAATGCAGTCTAATTAGTTAAAATTTTTAAAAAATTTTTAAATTACAAGAAAAAATTTTTTCCTGGTGAATCTGAACAGGTGCATACGTGAAATTTTGTGAAAAAAAAAATTGTTCTGTTACAAAGATGCCAACATACTGGATTACATTACTCTTAACATCTGATATTATATTTTTCTTAGTTGCTATTCTTTTTATTACAAAAAGACCTTTCTAAATTATTTCTGGTAGCATTATACAGCTACTTTGGAGTGTAAGTTAAGAATTACATATTGAAATTAGTCTGATTCAGAAAGTCAAGGATTTACCAAGGGTACAATATTCTAATTTACAATGTACTTTGATTTGGCATTAGCATTTAATTATAATAATAACCTTTAATCATTAAATGTACTTCTGCATTATAAGAAAAACAACTGACAAACATCACACAAGGCAGACAAAAAGAAACATTACACACTGAGGGTTCTTGGGGAAAAGAGAGGAATAAAGTGTTTTGAAACTGAATTTTGATCATTAGAGTGATCTTGATATAAACAAAAACGCACATTTTGAAATCTAATGAAAACTAAAAGAACTGAATTTTAGGAATAAAATGCCTTTAAACTGATTCAAATTATCCTCCTGCTATGTGGATATAATGTCAGGATCATGTAATTTTCACCATTAGTATCTGTCAGCTTCTTGATAGCTGTGCATGCCCAAATCTTATCAAGGGCATTTTGTACACTAAGCTCAGATACACCATACTTCAGATTCCTACTAATACTAACTTTGTGCAATTTTTTACATTTATAAAGAACCTCAGAAATTCCGTTGATTGTGAATTTCCAGTTCCGGACCAAGTTCAGATAGGCCAGTTTCTGACTGTAGGTAGCTAACTTGTAAAGAGTTTCATCTGTCAGGGTCATATCTTCACATACAGAACCACCACTGACGTCTAGAATTGTCAATAGTGGGCATTTCTCAGCCAGCTGACCCACCCCATAATCTGTAATTCGAAAACAACCCTGTAACCAGATCTCGCATAGAAGCGGACAGTTCTGAGCAATTCGACACAGTGAATCATCAGAGATTTGGTTACAGAAGTCAAGGTTAAATGTTGTCAAGGCAAAATCTTGCTTCACTTTACATGGTGAAGACAGATAATTTTTAACATCACAGAAAGCACACTTCTTGGACCCATCTAGAAGGGATTGGTTTTCGACATTATCATCATCACCACCACAATGAGAGCATAAACATTTGAGTTCACATTTAGAAGTAATGAAATCTAACTCTTCACTGGTTGGAGGTTTTAAGCGTGGTATGCTACTGTCTGGTCGGAATGAAAAATTTAAAAACCAGATATTGGCTACATTATAGCAGGTCTGAAGGAAAAGCATCTCCAGGTTCCTGCATTTTAAGATTATCAGATTAATAGAAGAATCAGACACATACATACAACCAGAAAGATTCAAAAGAGTTAGATTTGGACAACATATTGCAATCTGTTTAATGGCAGTATCCGTAAGTGTCGTACATCCAGCAAGTCCAAGCTCACACAACCTATAACAGTTATGTGCCAAAGATGTAATGCCAATGTCTGTAACTCGTGTAGATAAATTGATACTTTTTTGTTGAATTCTTCCAAATGGATACTGTTGATTTGACTCTGCAATTAAATCATTAACTTCATGTTGATTAAATCGGGCGTGATTCAGAATGAATTTGTTGATCATAGGACAGTTCTTGGCAAGATACAAAACACCCTCATCAGTCACTCGATTACAGTTACGTAAAGATACAGACTTCAATTTGGGGCACTTAGAAGCAATAATCCTGATTGTTTCATTAGTCAAGCGTGTGTTGTCCATGTTTAAACTTACCAGCCTATTGTCAAGGCTCAAGGCATCAAAAGCTGACCCAGTTATTTTGGAACAATAAGCGATGCTGAGATGAGTCAAATGTTTGTTTTTTGTGATGATGTGGCTAAGGGTTTTATCAGTCATGTGACCAAATGTGATCGATAAGTGTTGTAAAGAGCTACAATCAGTGATAGACTCAACCAGAAGAGTATTTAAATAATTAAGTACTGAATTACGTTTGCATGCTTCCTCATCTTCTCGCTCTGAAAGAGTGAACAAAGATTCATAATCCATTCCTAGTTCAAGAATGACATGAAGACATTTCAAGAACATCAGTTTGTATTGGTGAAGGCATCTAAAAAAATGGATGCAGTTCTCAGAGTAGTTCAGTTCCAGGAACAATCTCTCTATTTTGGGATACTTTAATAACAAAATGTCAATGTAATGTGCTTTGATGTTTAGGCCTCGAAGATCGATGCTTTTCAGCTGGGGGCAATAGATGCCTTTGTGTAGAATACTAGCCTCAGATATAGTGCAACTGTAACCAAAAACAATGTCTTCCACACTCTCAGAGACACTTCGTAATAAGCAGAGGAAACTTTCATCACTCATACGGGATGCCAAGCCACCTACATCCAATTTGAGATGCCGCCAAAGGCAACCATTAAAACTGAGATTGTACCAATGTGAACAGGTGAGGCGTACACCCAATACAATGTCTTGCAGACTAAGATACTGGAATATGTTGATAAGACATTCATTTGGAAGTTCGTTCACATGCATTGCTTCTTGCTTTTTACCAATCCGTTAGAGATAAAATTGGAAACCTAGAAGAGAAAGAAAATTATAAAGAAAGTACAGAAGTATCAGTATTTAATTACATAGGTTTTAATACATAAATGCAATAAATGTTTGAATTAGGCATGTAATTTTATGACAAAAGTTATTAGTCCAGGTTAAATGTGAAGTAAGGGTAACCTGAAGCCAAATTTGTTTTTAGAACTTATTTTTCTAATGCAGATATCATTGGGAACAAGAAAGGTTTTGACAATTGGGCCAAAATAAATAAATAAGGTCTTAAAAAGTAGGGCTTTGCATTACACTTATTGTGCTTTAACTTGTATAACTAGTATAGAAGACAGTACAAACACCGTCCTTTATACGGGACATTTCATTAATCACTCAAAATCACTCCAACAGGAAATAACATTTTTTTATCAACTTCTTTAAGGAAGCTATTTTTGAGTAGCAACTCAATTGTAAATGAGTGTGTGCAAGATATATATATATAGCACCTAGTCAAATGATGAAGCCATGGTATAGGCTATCCTTCTAGTTATTGAGTTGTAATCCAAGGGGTAAAGATGGCTATCATTTCAAGGCGTGGCAGTCATCATTATACATACATATTTTTAAATCTCAATTATAAACTTCTCCCAATAGAACAATATTTCTGCCTAACAGAATATGACTTCAGCAGATGCTAAATTCCCTATAATGGAGAAGGTTGATAGCATTTGATAATTTTTTTTTCAATTATAGAAATTCATGAAGACAGATACTATGACTAGAAACCCTTACCTCAACAACAAATTAAACCACAAAAAAAAAAAAAAATAAAAAAAAATAAATAAATAAAAAATAAATTGACCCCTAAGCGCTTACATTCTCATTCATTGATTTTCATATTAAAGATATTAAAATATCAAAAAAATTCAACTTTTATAAACTGATTTTCCTACTTAACAACATTCATTTATATTTCTAAATACCTGTGAATCAAAATAGTTAAGTTATACTCACAAGTGAATGTCAATCTCATAGCATTTATAAATCTATTAGTCATGAAATGTAAACAATCTTGAAATAAACATTTTCTGATGATGGCAAATGGCTGAAACCAATTGGGATTAATAAGTTTAGAATTTTAATTTTTTAAATCAACGTTTATGCCTGTTCTTTCATTTATATATTTCATTGAACAAGGACATATACAAAAATGTGTCGACAAAAGATGTCTATATTGTTCAATGAAAAATATATAGATGTCTATCATTTATTAAAACAACAAAATAACAAACAAAAATTACAAATCCTTCAGGCATTCCATATGAAAATGAAACAACCCAAACTCTATAGAATCAATTTCTAATCCAGTACTAATACTAATGTACTTGCTACTTATAGAAATGAATAAAATGCTACAACACTCCAGTATAAATAATAAACACTTACAAAGTAGTAATGTACAGGCAAAGGTCACATCGCTTTTGCAATATACACACCCCTGATGATGGCTCAAGATCAGACAGAAAGTACTAGGATAACAATTAGTTATGGGGGTTTTATCAACCAATTCCTACTGAATACCATAAAAATCAATGCAGCAACTAAAAAGGACATATACAAAAATGTGAAGACAAAAGACATCTATATTGTTCAATGAAATATGCATTATTGAAGAAACACTGCCCATATATATATATATATATATATACACAGAAATAAAACAGAAGATCAATATATGATTGTAATACAACCCAATTGTATAATGAAGTGAACACATTTTGGCTTTAGTTTATTCATTCTTAAAAAAAAAATTTTTTTTAAAGTTGTTTTAGTATATCATTTCTCAATTATTTTTTTTTTATAATTAATGAATATATATCAATTCAAATTAGTCACTAAAAAGTAAAACCACATACAAATGAAGGTTATTTTATTTTATGTATTCTCTATTTTTTAGTTGGTTTGAATAAAATGTTTTTTAAAGATTTTAATTATAAATTTTGACTTCGCAAGTCATCGCAATTTTCCTTGTCCCCCCCCCCACAATTCCTTAAAAGGCAAATGAACGTTTCTTTAAAATTTTGTTTATTGTTATTTATCGACATATATTTTTGAGGTTCCTTTCTTCGTAAACAGTTTCACATATTTAGATATTAATTGAATTTGCATGCCTTTTTCCTCTTAACATACTTCTCTGGGAGCCTTGGGTGGTGTAATGGTTAGCAAGCTAGATTAGCAAATCTTCACGAGTGAGTTTGAGCCTCATTGGGTGCCTCATATATACACGGTTTTGTGCCACACCTAAGCAAAAGCTTAATAAAATACTTAACATTAAGAATATTTTTGCTTTTCTAGTTTTCTTCCTTGCGAGATAACAGAAATATTAGCTTCGGTATATTTTATTGTTCTAATTTTAAGAACGGAAAATAACTTTATTAGGTATAAGGTATTTCTTTAGAGGAAAATAAGTTTATTGCGTCAAGAGTATATTTATTCATGAATAACTATAGGAGTAAGATTCTTTTAAAATGATTTTGATGCATTAAAAAAAAAAAAAAAAAAAAAAAAAAAAAAAAATTCGTCCAATATATTATTCTTCCTTCTTCCATGTCGAATCTGAAAGAAAAAATGTTAGTAAAAATTCTGTCAAGGGTAACACAATTACAAATATAGAATTAAACTGAAATAATTTAACTGCGACAAAATAAGTCGATTAAGAAATTGGGGTAAAATGGTGTAAAAACAGAAATTTAAGATAAATTTAGTTATCCTTTCGTCCTTGTTTTTAAACTGATAAAAATGCGCACTTTTTAAAAGTTTGTTTAGTGGTATTCTTGGCATATATATATTTGATAATTATTTTAGTTGTTATTCAGAGAAATAATTCAACGTAAAGATTACAATATATATATATATATATATATATACACACACACATAGAAAAATCCAACTATATAAATAAGGCTATATGGTATAATTTAAACTAAAACTTTTTCTTCTTTGTACTCGGTTCCATGCAAGAATGCAGCGCTTTCTCCAATTAAAAAAAAAAAACAAATCTTAAGAAAACATTCAATTTTAAAAGGTTATGACCAAAAATACTTTGCGTACAGGCTAAGTTTTGTAAGTGAATATGCACATTATTATTATTTATTTATTTATTACTGTCTTACCTTTGCTGAAGAAAACGAAGGAAAACCAAGATGTGAAACAAGTCTGACGGAGTTTATACCGGAAACGGAAATCTCTAATCTTAGAGGAAAAATTATAACTTTGTTGCTTAGTAACCAAATACTAAATTATGGCTACTTAAGAAGATTTTTTTTTCTTTTAATCCACCTTTGGTTTTTTCTTCTCCCTTGGGCAAGTATTCTATTTATCATATAAAATTAGATGTTAACTTTTTGTATAAATGTGAGTATTAAATGCGAATTTGAAATTAGAACTAAAAAATAAGTAAGGTTTTGTAAAAGTGTATTGTATTTTTTGTTTTTTTCTCAATCACCTGCTCTTTTTTTTTTTTTTTTTTTTTTTTAAATATTCAATAGTTTTAAATCCTTCTACTGTTTTATGTTGTTTCTTGTTTCTATTTCTATTCAATGTCAAAGCTTTTGATCGAAAAAGAGCCAAACATTTTTTAATAATTATTGTAAACATTTAAGGATAAGAGTGTTAATTAGCACTAAAAAAAGATACAAAACAAGAAAATATTTTTAAAAATAAAGTAGCATAAAAACAAAAAAATATTCAATTGATTATTTATTTTACTGTTATATAAATAATGAAACTGATGTAAATAAAGATAAATACATATAAATTTACAATAAAGAAAATTTTCTTTAGAAAAGAAAAAAAGCAGTTATTATTTAAAAAATATTATCATTAGTTTACAAAATATTCATTGAGATATGTGCAAAAGATCTCATCACCGTTGAACTGAACTCCCACCAACTCAACCTCACAAAAAAAAAAAAAAAAAATAATAATAATTCACAGACTTAATATTCTAATATAATTTCAAGACAATTTTGATTTTGTTCTTATTTTTTTATACACACCAATTTTTGAAATTTATCAACTTATTATTCCTATTAATACTGACAATAATATACTAATTTGATTTTTGGGATCAGACATTGTAATCCATTGTAAACAGTTGAAGGAAAGTGCTGGTAACTTTTGCACACATCTTAAATAATATTTTGTAAATTTACTAAGAATGCCCTCTCAGTGCACTGACATAAAATGAAGGATCATCAGTTGTTGCAAAATTTTATTTGCAATGAAAATCTTTCCATTTGAATTTTTTATTTTCTATTTTTTAGTTATATAATTTGCTGTTGGGTTGTGTGTGTCAGGGGCATGTGAAGAAATAGTTGGTCATCATCAGTGGGAAGGATATGAATGATGGTTTGGGAGTGAAATTTAGTTGACTTTGTAGTATTATTGGGATTCAAAATTCCTTCAACTAAGGAATTATCAAGACTGGTTTAAAAAGTGGATTTGTAGTGATTAGCTCTATTTCTTCATTTTTCTTCATTTATCTGGCCTGTGTGCTAATGTTATTGCTTAGTATACAATAAAATTTACCCAGCTGATGATGTAGCTTTGAAAGTAAATTTTCTCCAATTTGAAAACATTTAACTCATATGAGTTCTTGGGAACTGCACAGTCTAAATCAACTAACCAAAAAATAGAGTTACAAATATAAATTCATAATTAAATTAAAGAACTAACAAATTACAAATTTAGCACCTAACTGTTAAGATTGTGCATGCAAAACAAAAATGAATAACCAAGAGCTGATTTTTTTTATATGACTACTAGTAATATACACAGATTGTAACACTACAGTTCTCAAAAAGATGCTTGTAATACTACAACATCCTATAGATGCTTGCACCACCATGGTTCTTAGCAGACCCTTGTAGCACTATGGCACTTCATTGGCATTTGTACCACCATGGTTCTAACAGGTCTATGAGTGTAGCACTATTACTTAAGTGTCAGTTGAATCCCCGTTGTAACTTCGCTGTGAAAAAAGTAATGAACACACAAAACACAGTCTTGGTTTGCTCATACAAAAGTTTATTTACTATTACACATCTTTGTAGTCATCAAGAAGAGAGAAACAGAGTATGAAAAATGAGTCAAACATTTTGGCTTGACAGAGAGAAATACAATGTCATGAGAAAAGAGAGAGCCGACACAGACCTTGATATTATCTTTCTCGTTTTCTGTTGTACTTCTCGCACATGCTTGCTTGCTAGTTCCATCTCTATGGCTTTGCAGCTGGTGTGAGACCCCTTCACGGAACTCACTCAAAATGGGTGCCATAATTTTCAGCCATCTTTGCATTGTCCTGGCTAGTGTCCAACTAGCTTTCTTTTTGAGTTTTCTATCCTGCATCCACTCCCATGGACTTTCTGCTTGAGATTTTTTTAGCCAATCAGAATCCATCGCCAATTTGCTGCTGATACATTTCTATTTTTAACCTGAGCATCTGTTGTTATCTGAAACTAAATTTGGGGAAACCCCCTGTTTACCTTCCTATTTGTTTCTGCCTTATAGCCTCTCTCTCTGTGTCTCTGGTTGACCTCTAAATCTAGCGTGGAAACAAATTACACTGGTTTACAAAAATAAATTTTTGGCCTGAGGCAAGAATGGGGATAGGTGTTTTTTGTTAACTTGGGTGTGCTGAATTCAAATTTATAAATAGTTTTGCTCTATCACCTCTAGTCTTCTGGCTTTTAAATAGTCTCATTTTAGTATAAACAGAGAATATATGTGCATATTTCAAGAGTTGCAGCAGCTTATAACAGATAAAACAGGATAGATAAAGAACACTGATTGAATCAATATACTTGGATGACACAATTACACAATTCATAGTACCACAGACAGTCAAAAGTGTGTTTTCTTAGAAGATCTGGTGTATTTTGCCCCCGGGATGTCATGCAAGAGCATCCAGCAGAAGTCCCCCATCATGCCAGGGTTCCATTTGCCTTGATAGTTGCTCCCCATCTTCGTAATGTCTTGGTGGAATCTTTCTCCATGCTCATCACTCACTGCTCCAAGGTTTGGCGGGAAGAAGTTGAGGTGGGAATGGAGAAAATGAATCTTGAGTGACATTTGGCACCCCATACCCTCGTAAGACTTTAGCAACTTCTCAATACAGGCTTGGTAATCTGGTACGCGTGTGTTACCAAGGAAGCCACTACAGACTGACTTGAATGCTTCCCATGCTCTCAGTTTCTTTAAGCTAAGAAGCTCCTCAAAATCAGTATCCTTCAGCACTTCTCGGATCTGAGGTCCAATAAAGATGCCCTCTTTGAGCTTAGCAGCACTAAGACCTGGGAACACAGTAGACAAGTGTTGGTAGGCAGAACCATTTTTGTGCAACGCCTTCTCAAAATTCTTCATCAAAGCAAGCTTGATGTGAAGAGGAGGAAGAAGCACCTTATTCATGTCCACCAGAGGATTCTCCTTGAGGCTGTATTCGCCAGGAACAAAAGTGCTTCTAGACCCCCAGTCTTTCTGCTTGTAATGCTGGGATACAGCTCGACTATCCTAGAGACAGAGAAAACAACAGTACTTTGTGAAGCCCGCTTGCATACCCATAAGAAGACCAATGACCTTATTTGTTCCGATTCCTGAAACTGGTGATCCTTACATCTTCCTGGACTAGGTTCCACTGTTTAAGCCGAGAAGCCAAGAGCTCTAACTGCTGTTTTGACAGATACAAATCACGAGCAAGATCATTCAGATCTTCTTACATGATCCAGTGTGGCTCATTGCCACTCGTTCCTGAATATGTAGACTCAGTATCTTCCAAAGATATTGATTTTGCAGAATCCTCCCTTGAAGGCATTTCTTCATCTGATGAGGAAAGAAGATCCTTATTTACTGGAGGTGTGGGTACAGGAAGATCATCTGAATGGGGAACGGGTCTCATAGCAAATTGAAAGTTGGGATATTTGATCTTTTTCCAAGAAGATGCATTGAAACCAGTTATATTAGTTAAACAAAAATAACAATCATCTGCATGGTTTCACGGCTCTCTCCAAACCATCAGAACTGCAAAGTTAAAAGCCGCTGTCTTGCCATTAAACCATGCAGTTAGTCCATTGTAGTAGGGTTTACAACAGATGTGTGGAGCCCAAGACTTGTCCTGATCACCAATTTTACAGTCAAAATAGTGAAAGTAGGCAGTTCTGAGGAGGGAAGTGATGGTTCGACGCTGTGCAACTGTTGTGAAGTCCCCACACACATAGCAGAAAGAATTGGCCTTATTGAGGCATCCTCGACATTTTGATGTGCTTGAAGCCATTGGAGAATCTGAAAATATAACAAAGTAAAACTAAATGTGCATTTGAAGATGTAATACTAATATTTAGTAACTCAAAAGATGTGTAACACGATAGTTGAGGGACACCGACCTCCTGTGAGACAACCTCTTCCAATGACTGCCAGAGTGTGGCTTGAAGCCTGCTGTCTTAACTGTCAAAATCTGTCTTGATATATAACTATATATATATATATATATAATCTTATGCTATCACTTACATTTAGTGCATAATAACTAAAAAATAAGCCATAAGTCTCACAATATTAGAATTAACCCTGAATTCATATACACCTTTATGTACCATATATGCACAAAATGCACACCTAAAAAAACTAGAGGTGATGAGTAAAAACAGATTTCAAATTTGAATTCAGCACCCTCAAATTAGGTAAAAACGGGTATTTTTGTGCTCGCTTCAATTTCTTTGTAAACCAGTGTTAGTACTAAAACAATCACCCAGTATCCCTGATTATATTACAAGGTATAGTTGAGAACAGGTCATCAACAACTAAATTGATCCAAGATTTAATGACAATTTCCCAGTTCTTTCTTCATTTTAGAACTGTGTCCAACCCACCGCCTGCATAAATAAAAGAGAGATTGAGTTGTGTGGTTACAGGGATGTCAGAGGCTACAGAGATGCTGACAATCAATCTGACCTTCTTTCTTGCTCCCTTTTTGCTAATACTCTATCTTCAAACTGAAAAAAATTCAGTAATTAAAACTTTCAAAGACCTACATAAAATCTTAATTACTACTATATTCTGTACCCACAAATATTTAAACATATATTTTCTTCATCCAGCATACACATTAATATTATTGAATGTTTTTAGTTCTTTTATTTAACATACCAAAGTACTGTTTAAAAGAGATAATGATTTCACTTAAATTGTTTGCTTTTGTTTATTGATATTTACTCAAATTTGAATAAATGTATGAGGTGCATACAATAAGTTTCCAGACTTTTTTTATATGGGCACTTTTATTGATAGTACACGCATGAAACTCTAGTCCTCTTGTGTCAATGACCTTCATCACAGCCTCTTTCGTCTCCCCAATTGTCTCATAATGACAGCTTCTGAGCTTAGGGAATAACCAAAAGTCACAGGGAGCAACGTCTGGACTATAGGGAGGCTGAGGAACTGTCTTGATGCCCATCTTGGTCAAATAGTCTGTGACAAGGATAGAGTTGTGGACTGGTCTATTGTCCTGGTGGAAATGCCACTGACCCGATTTGAAGAGTGCTGGCCTCTTCCGATAGAATCTCATCCTGAACTCCCTTAAAACCTCAACATAGTAACCCTAACCCTAACCCTTTGGCTAATCAACTCTGGTGTTCTAACTTCCTTACTCCTCCCACACCTCTCCTTATCCCTCACAGACTCCCTCTCTTCCTTGAATCTCTTATGCCACTCAAAAACTGATGCTCAATTTATGCAAGATGCTCCAAAAACAGTCTAAAGCATTCCATACATTTCTATGGCATTTTTTCCAAGATAAAAACAGAATTTTATTGCATATCGTTCTTCTAAAATGTCAGATTGCATTTTTGAAATTCACCAGCTGTGACAATCAGGCTTTAGTTGGGTGTATTCCAATTCCTACTGTAGCTGTTCTTTTGAACATGAAATCATAAAAATTGGTCAGTCATCTCATAAGATGTATAGCAATAACATACTGAATTCTCAAGAGTCTACGACAAATTTAAATGCCCATACAAAAAAAGTCTGGGAGCTTATCGTATGCACCTCGTATATATGTTAAGAAATCAAAGTTATCTTATTATTCATGTTGTACTTGGATTTTCAATGAATGGAGAATCCCTGAGCTCCTACAAGTTAAAATGAAGTATCTGTCAGCATCCCATCTATAGGTCAAATAGATGTGTTTAAAACCTATTATTATTGAATAGGAATATGTGAAGCCATATAACTGTGTGCAAATCATTTGAATTAAATCAAAATTCTTGATACCATATAACTGTGTACATACAAATGACTTTTATAAACAAATAAAAAAGTGTGATTAAAAAAAAGATTCCAGTGAAACATGAAAATATAAACAGTTATGATCTCAATCAAATATTTTCAAATGAATCAACCTTTGGCATTAAATAGCCTAAAAGGATTTGATATCCCATTAAATAATCCAAACTGAAACAAATAGATTAATCTATAATAATAGTAATAATTATTAACCTCAGTTATTCAGTCATAAAAACATTACTTTTTATATCTATAAATGTATTTCTCTTAGTTTTTGATCTAAATTATTGTTGGTCTTCTTTTTGTTTTTAGGATTTTTAAGTTGCAAATATGGCAGAATTTGAATGTGTGGAGGATGGTGACCCAGAATTGAAACTAAAACAGATTTCATCAGCTGTCAATTCACAAGATGTGAGTCACATTCTTACAACCATTTTCAAGGAACTACTTTCCAACAGTTCTTTCAACACAGAAATGATTGAAAATCAAGTCAATTCAAAAGGAAGTGATGATCCTTATCATAAGAGATATGTGTCTGAAATGCAAAAGGTAAGCTTTTTACTTCTTTATTTCAGTTGGTTAAAAATATTACATTTTTTTTATCATAAATCAAGGTATTTATACAGAAATTTAATCTATTTATTCATTGATATGAAACTTTTGGACAATCTGAAATCATATATATATACTTCTTGCTATTTACTAACCTTTGGTTCATCTAGCATACTGGCTGCTGGTTGTTTACTGTACCTGCCATTATCAATATAAACAATATATCTCTAAAACCATCAATACAAAGAATATATCTGCACTCTTTCAAACAATTGTGTAGGATGTATATACAAGGATCATTAAATAAGTTTCCAGACTTTTTTCGTATGGGCATTTTTATTGATTGCACACACATGAAACACTAGTCACCTTCAAAGTAATCTCCTCTGGCTGCAATGCACTTGTCGTACCGTTCCAACAACTTCTGGAAAGCCCCATGGAAGTCCTCTTGTATAAGCGTGTCAATGACCTTCATCACAGCCTCTTTCGTCTCCCCAATTGTCTCATAACGACAGCTTCTGAGCTTAGGGAATAACCAAAAGTCACAGGGAGCAAGGTCTGGACTATAGGGAGGGTGAGGAACTATCTTGATGCCCATCTTGGTCAAATAGTCTGTGACAAGAATAGAGTTGTGGACTGATGTATTGTCCTGGTGGAAATGCCACTGACCCGATTTGAAGAGTGCTGGCCTCTTCCGACAGAATCTCATCCTGAACTCCCTTAAAACCTCAACATAGTAACCCTAACCCTAACTGTAACCCTAACCCTTTGGCTAATCAACTCTGGTGTTCTGACTTCCTTACTCCTTCTACACCTCTGCTCATCCCTCACAGACTCCCTGCCTTCCTTGAATCTCTAATGCTGCTCAAAAACTGATGCTCAATTCATGCAAGATGCTCCAAAAGCAGTCTGAAGCATTCCATATGTTTCTGTAGCATTTTTTCCAAGATAAAAACAGAATTTTATTGCATATTGTTCTTCTAAAGTGTCCTCACATCCAGATTGCATTTTTGAAATTCACCAGCTGTGACAATCAGGCTTTAGTTGGGTGTATTCCAATTCCTACTGTAGCTGTTCTTTTGAACCTGAAATCATAAAAATTGGTCAGTCATCTCATAAGATGTATTGCAATAACATGCTGAATTTTCAGGAGTCTACGACAAATTTAAATGCCTGTACTTAAAAGTCTGGAAAATTATTGAATGCACCACATATTAAATTGTTAGTGAATTGTTTTGGATACTTTTGTATATGCATCCTATGATACCAGTTTGGAGTTTGTTACATGTAACTCCATGATGAAGTTTAATACTGAGTCTGAACTTAAGTGTTTAGAACTCCAGTTTCGTAAAAATGACTCACACTGAGGTTTATTGCTTTGTTGTTATTTCACTGATTTTTTGTTTTTGTTTTTGTTTTTCCTTCTTTTTATTTTCTTTTTTTCCTTTTTCTTTTGGTTTCTTTGTTTTAATAACCCAATGACAGTTGTCATGTTGTAAAACCAACCATTAATGAAACAGAAGACATAATAAAATATATTGATTTCTTTGGGTAGAGTATCTCATGATAATTTATTTTCACTTAACTTAAAGGCTTCTTGTTTATGATTGGTATGGTGTGAAGTTAGCGAGTTCATGACTTATTTGCTTTTTTTGTTCTTCTGAGGTTTCCAGAAATTAAAACATTCAATAAAAGAAAGATAGGAAGACTACCTTGTTTAAACAACGTCAAATCTTTATTCTCTCAGTTTATAAGACATTCGGTTTGAAGTTGGAGAATATGGGGGAGAGCTTTGCAAACCTGTTTTGTAGGGCTGGCAAGTATTGAAAGAGAATAGTTTCTCCTTTTTGCTACCTAAAGTTAAACTTTTATAAAAAGTAGAAGTGGAATTTATGGGATTTTTTTCATATTTTATTATTTGTTTTATTTTTTATTTCAGTATTTTATTATTTGTTTTATTTTTTAAACTTTATTTATCAATCCTCACAAATTGCTTCTCTTATTTTGTTTGCTTACTTGTATTTACAATAGATATTATACATGATAGTATTTGTGTATGGAAGATACAGCCTACAGAAAAATAATGTTGCAAATTGGTTTTATATTGTTGGAACTGTCAAAATATATTGAGTTTGGTAGATATGAGTCCACACTCAGTCATATAAACAGTTTAGTTACAAGTTGAAGTGAACTCTACAGAACTCTGAGAGAGATTTTATTGTCATTGGGTCATTTTATTATTGGTTAAGTCCATTCCCTGGACAGTGATTTGTTGCACAAAGTGAGCAATTCACTCTAAAGTTACGTATGGATGTGTTCATGCCAGGCCAATAAACCGTATTGTAAACACAAGCTTTCATATCATCCATGCTTTGGTGAGCTGAGTGCAGGCAGTGCAGTACTTTTCTTCTGAGGGTTTCTGGTATAACGATTCTTTTGTCCTAGGCCTCTCTCAGAGCTGAGTCAGAAGTCATAGATGTCAGGTTCTGTGGAAGGAAATTCCTGATTAATAGAGTTTATAAAGTTTGTGAGGTTCTGGTCATTTCAGCCCAAGACCTAAATGTGGTCAGGTGTTATCACAATGTTATTGTTATGAGTATTCAATGTTGCTTGGATGGTGGCTAATTTCATTGTGGCATCTATGTGGATATCTTTGCAAGATGGGTATGTGGAGCATAGGCTAATAAGGGCTTTTACTGTGGCCACTGGATTGCAGGAGATGGCATTGGGACCTTTGTGCCACTTGCCTGGGCAATGTTGGATGGTGAAGAAATATCTGAAATATTTCTCCTTAAGTCTAAAGAAACATCGATTGTGTACTTTGCTAAGGTCCCTGTCACCAAATATTCCTGTTAGTGGTTGATGGTCTGTTACTACTATTACATTTCGGCAGCTTATGATAAATATGTGTCATTTTCTTAGTGCCCAGGTGATTGCAGCCGCTTGGCCCTCAATGGGTGCGTATCAGCACTATGCATCGATGCAGACAAAAATAAAATGGCTATAACTCAATACAGTCCTGTGCCATTACTGAAACAAGCTGGTATATATATATATATATATACACCAATAGGAACTGTTTTGTTTTATTTGTCTAAATTTCTGATATGAAGCTTGATAATTTTTATCACTTAGAATATTTGGACTATTGACTTCATCTTCATTGTTATAATCACGTTTTGGCCGATATATGCTTTGGCCTTCTTCAGGTGTTTCATGTCAATCTCAGGAGCCTACACAGATACTCTAACTGAACCCCTAACTTGATCCATGGGGTAGATTGTTCCAATTCTGTTAACCATGATTGGGTACATGTGCTAAGTATTCCTTGTTGTTCTTACCTGCCGTTGGGTTGAACCTGTAATCTCCAGATGATTTCACTCAGAAGAACTTTTCAACCAAACACCTTATCCACTGCACCATATGTTCTTGCTATTGTGTTTTAGTTGATGAGTAATTTGTCAATTCAATCCCGTACACAGTACATTTATCCCTGTGTCATTATTAATTTCACTCACAGAACTGAGTGTGGCTTGAAAGAAGATAATAATTCCAGCCAAAAACCTTTCAAAATGCTGAGTGAAAACTGATATAAAGTGAGATTCTTGAAGCAGAATAGGTGGGAGGGGCACATAAAAACAAGTTATTGTATTTACTAAGATGAAGATTTCTTATATGCCTACTTTTATGCTTCTAGGGAAACAAAAAATAATTATCTCCTTTTGACTGATTACATCACTAGGTCAGTTGGAGACTGCAACAAAAAATTGACTCACTCATTGGTGACTAAGAGATTGTGATACTTGATATGTTTTTTTGCCTTGTCAGCTGGGGTTGTAGAATACACTGACTGCACCTCTTCAGAGGGATAAGATCCCACCCCACCCAATGAGTATCCTGGATATGACACTAAAAAATCTGATGGTGAGGTTCCAATAATGCTGGAGCTTTGGGGAATGCAGAGTACCCCTTCATTGCCATCGCTCCCAGGTCCACTCTGGCCTGGAGTGGTATAACCTGATAGGATCCTATCTATGGGTTAAATAGAACTAAACTGCATACTTATGCTAAACTGAATTGTTTGAAATGGAACTGTTTTTGACATTGAAACTGTACTTATGCTAAACTGAATTGTTTAATATAGAACTGTTTTGACATTAAATTGTATGTAAATAAAATCTATACTTATAGTAAGATGAATTGTTTCAATTAGAATTGATTGACTTAACTGAATAGCTTGAAATAGAAATGTTTTTGACAAACTGTACTTATGCTAAACTGTTAATATGTATAAAAATGGATTTGGCATTAAATAACCTACGATGGTTGATATGCCATAAAAACCAACCAACCAACCAGCCAACCTCATATGTTTTGTCCACCATATGCAATTTGAAAATGGAGTGCATGTATGAACTAAAAATATCTGAGGTAGATGGTGAGAGCCGCGCACATAAATTAAGAATTGGTAAAATGCCTGCAGATTTGTCAGTTGGCAGAGTGATTTGTTACTGGCAAATATACAAACAAATTCAGAGACAGATGGTATTGCAAGACAGAAGGAAGAAAGAGAAGCCCTGAACAAGATTAGTAATGTTTGCAGACTTCATTTTGACTGACTTTGATCTCCTTCATTGGTTTCATTTGGCCTTGCTAGAACTATTATATAATCTTATTTCAGGGACATATGACAGTTTCTTGTGGATTGTTACGTCAATTGTTTTCAAGTTTTCAATTAGTAAAATATCTTATTGAGTTCTATTTAGGAACAGTAAGGAAATTCATGACTGTTTTTTTTTATCCCACTTTAGGTACATAACAAATAGACTTTTTTTGCCCCCCTTCTACATACTACTTGTCTGGGGAAACTATATATCTCCTAATTTTGTATGCTGAGATAGATTGCTATCACTACTTGTCATCTTGTATGTGTTGTGCATATAAAATGCTTTATATTAATTTCCTCTACATTGTTCTTGTCTTTTTTTTCATCTTGTTAAGGTGCTAATATATCACTGGTATACTAATGTCTGTATTAGTCCTTTCAATAAACCAATATACCCGTGCATTTTACATGCTAATGTTTTCAAATTGTCACGTGATATCCCACGGAGACGATGGAAATAAGATTAATACTATCCTCCCGTTGGAATGAACAGTGGCAACCCTTCAAAAAAGTGACCGTTAAGAAAGAATGTAGGTCACAGAGGGGATATCAACAGATGTTGGTACTTAGTAACCTCAGGTCGCCGGACACCAGGGGGAGGAAGGTAGAAGCCAAATGATTGGCTGGGGCCCTAAAACGGAAGTGGCACCCTTCTCCCCGTCGGCGAAAAAAACGAGAAGAAAGGTTAGTTATTGGAAAGGGCTCGTGGCAGACAGACCCATAGCCATTTACTCCGGGTAGAAGACAAAAGAATATCTGAGACACAAGGGACCCAAGTTCTTCAAGCCAGTGTTAAAAATAGCTTCTTCGTGAAAGAAGAAAGATTCTCCAGTGGAACGCCGTCGAAAAATAAGATAAGTAACTTTGGGGCTATTTTTCCTTTATATCCAAATTTTATATACCACTCTCTCTCTCTCTCTCTCTCTCAATTTGAAGAAAAACAAAAGTCAAGAAAAGACATTTATATTCGTGGACTGTCCATTTATTATATATTTGACACTTTGAAAGTATATCTCTTTGTATAGTAAAGGATTCCTGTATTTTTAATGTTACCACGTGGTCTAAGTTATTCTTTGCCGTATCTTCTACGAATTTGTTACTTCATGCTTCCTTTTCAGCTTCTATTCGCTTTATGTTATCTTGCTTAGAGTTGTCCTATTAATTCCTTAAAAATATCACACGGGAAACCGGAGTTGCCGACTACTACAATATAATATTATTACGACTAAACTTATAGGTCCATATCTTCTGTTGTCGAGGGGAAGAAGTTTAGTGGCCTTGGTGGGTGTGTGGATAGTGTGAAATTTGGAACCCCTTGCCAGCGGCGGTCAGTCTGGCCCTAAATTGGTCCCTCACGTAATATGCCAGGTCTTATATGCCTGAGAGAAAACTCTGAACGAAGACTTATTATATAGGGGATCAAGTGCCAACCTGCCCCGTCTTCACACGTGCGAAATAAAACCCCGTTCTGGGATAAAAGTAAACCTTTCGGTCACAAAATCAAGAAATGTAAAATCTTATTTGAATATTGAAATTTTAAGGAAGCTTTTTCATAGCTAAATATATCAATTCAAAAAGGGAAAACATTTCTTATGAAGACATTGTACCTTAGAATCACCTTAAAATGCAAATGAACTATTTTTTTTTTTTTAAATTTGTTTTTTAAAAATTCTGTGAATTCTGAACTTGGACTACTTAATACATTTCTCTTTGAGTTGATTTAAAATTTAAAGAAATTAAGGAATTAAATTTCATTTGTTCTTAATATACATTTTAATTGATTAGATGAAAAATGTTCAATGAATTTTATTTATATATTGCAGTTATTTATGGAGAGAGAGGAAAGAGTGTCTCATATCACAAACTTGGAACATTACATCATTCAAGCACAGGCAAGAGCTTTGTCTGCAGATGAACGACATTATAATAAGTATCGGTCAATAGGAATAAACAAAGATATATCAGCTCCCAATGGTAAGTTCAATTAACTAAAAAAATCAAGGTTTGAGGGTATTTTGAAAGTGCACTTTTATTTTTTTATCTTAAAACTCAGAGAAAATGAGATAATGTAATTTTTCAGACCAGTGCCATCAATTATCTTCTTTTTAAACACATTTTGATTAATAAACTTTCCAATCATCTTCTGGTGATATAAAATAAGATTAGTTTTTAAACCAGTTACACTATATGTAAACTGAAAACTTCATTAAAAATAGTTTTCTGCATTTTTTGAATATATTAAAAAGGTTATCACTTGTTTGTTTCTATGGTTTGGCTGCAACTTCCAAAAACTCAGAAATCATTAAAACTCAGACTAGTGTTTTTTTTCACCATGTGATCATCTAATAACCAACCAATGTGCAAATTCTAAACAAAATCCAATGTTATTAATTCTACAAGCTGACCCATAACCTTTGACTTCTCAGTCATCAGTTATCATCTCTTCAGGTGACTAACTTTTGAATGTTAATGAAAGATGATAAAGTTTTTTTTTCTTTCTTCATTAGATTCTTACACTGATTTTGTTCATATAGAATCATTTAAGAGACTATATCTAGAGAAACTTGATAAATTTTTTCAAATTTCAAAGGTAATAATGATGTCAATTACTTTGGGACTTAACAAGAAGTCACTTTCTGATATCCCAACTTTACATGAATAATTTCCCAGACAATCCACTTCAGAATATCAAGTTCCACAAACATCTTATGATGTTTGTATTTTTTGTCATCTTAAATCAAGGTTTCCGCATTCACAATGTTTTCTTGCATTGTTGATGGTTGTGGATTCTCTGCATAAGGTTCTAGCTCTTTTAGCATACTGTATCTGACTGATACCTGTTTCCTGCTCATAACATGTTTGTCATACACAAGTTCACAATGAATTCTGGTTACATTTTTGCTTTGGTCACTTATTTTTCAACTATTTTATGGTGGCAGCCAACTATGCTGTGACATCATACAACAAGTATTGCATATTTGATTTATATTTACAACTTTTACAAAGTCTTAATTTTAGTCAATTAATGATTCTCTGTAACTTTTCAGACTTCTTTTGTATAATATGAAACAAAGATTAAATATATAAAACAATTGATTAAAGATTTGTTCTTTAATTGTTAAAACAAGAAACATTATTCATATTCTCTTCTATACATTCTTTATTCTAAAACTGAAAAAAATAGCACATATTTAACTTGTTTCTACATTATTACAAGCAGACAATAGCCTAAATAACTGTTCTTATTAACATGAATATATTTGATTTTCATTGGACGACCTGAACCCTGAACTTGAGTTGTGAAGTATTAATTTCTCCCTTTTCAGCTCATCCTCGTTTGCACTCAACTATTGATATGAAAATACTAAAATCCAATGGCCTCATCACCCCAGATGACTACACAAAGGAAAAAAAGATACCAGTTCCACCCCCAAATGCTTTCAGTAAAGGTACCAATAAAATATTTTGTTTTATAAAACAGAACTAAAGAGATTTATTTGTATATTAGTATCATGTTTTATTCATTTCCAAAAATTAATGATGCTTTAAATCTTTTAAAATTACATCACATCTTTTAAAATTACACTGCAAAGCTGTAAAAATGTAATTACACTTTATTAAAAAAATGAATTATTATTACTTATAAATATAAATCAAAATTACTAACTTGTATATAAGTCTCTGTAGCTACTTAGTGGATAAAAATAACATATATCACCTCGCTCTTTATTTCTCTCTCTCTCTATATATATATATATATATAAACACACACACACACACACACACACACCCTCTACTATATACATAAAATCTTTTATTCATATAAATTCGTACAAGCTACACCATTCCATATCAACAAAATCAGACATAAAGTTTAAATATGGAACTGTTAAGACTGGGCATACAAAAAATTAGCTATCTCCAGGAGTCGAGTCCTAAATTGTTATATGACTGCATGGATGTAGTTGAGAGCAGGTCATGTAATAACTAAATCAGTTGAAGAGCCAATCAATATGCACCAGTTCTCTTTTCATTTTTGAGCCAATTTGAATTGACTGCTTGACATAAATACAGGGAGATTCAGGTCAAAAGTTCAGACAGAACATTGAAACCATTTATAACAAAGATGTCAATATAGAATGGAATGAAAAATTTAGCAGCAGACAAGCCAGATAATTATTACTATGTAAACCATATTTACATATACATTTTTATCATCCAACATACATATTGATATTATCAAACTTTTTTTTAGCGGTGGGGGGAGGTCCTCGTGGTGTAATGTTTAAAGTGCTGAAATCGTAGTAAGCAAGTTTAAACTCCCATCACGCTATTACATTCACTTTCAGACAAATACCCTTGGAAAAGGTATGAACCCCCTTATACTCCCAGCTATGGGTTAAATAGCATTATTGCTGTTCTTCTAGAAGGATGGCTTTGGCATCAAATAACCTAGAAAGGTTGATATGCCATTAAACAAAGAAACCTAACCAAAACCAGACCTTTTTACCTTTTTTGGACTTAAACACTCTGAAGTACTGTTTTAGAAAGATAATGATTTCACTTAAATTGTTTGTTTTCATTGCTGTTTGTTCAAAAGTTATTGCATTGGAAAAATAAGGTCTAAAAAATTTGGCTTCAGGTTTTTAACCTGAACTAAATGTTTGTTTCTGTGACTTCATATGGAACTCATTTTCCTAACATCTGAATTTTTCTTTAGTTTTGTAAATCATATGCAACAATTGACTAATTACATGAACAATTACAATCTGAATGCACTTCAAAGACATTTGGAAGATTTCTCAGTTTCACTCTGACCAGGAGTGGCAGTACCTGCTAGGGTTCCATCTAGGAGTCAAATTGATGATTTTGAGATGTTTAGAATATTGAACTACGTTAATACATTGATTTATTAAAAACATTCATATTTTCATGAACTATAAAATGTTTAATTGTTTAAACTACATAACATTGATTAAAAATTATAAGTATTAGATACAAATACTTGTAACCATATAAATATGGGCAAATTATTTATATTAGATAGAAATAGTTAATTGAAGATATATCATTGTTTGGAAATGATTATTATTAAATAGAAATGGTTACCTGAAACCATATGATTGCTTACAAAAAAAACCCCTCACTTTAGCATTAAATAACCCAACAAGGGTTGACATGCCACAAAATTAACCAATCAACCATTGTTCCAAAGATAAAACTGGGAATTTTTGCATAAACCTAATGACATTTTACTGTCTGATTGGCAGTCTGTTGCTTTTTTTTTTTTTTTTTTTTGTATGAAGCTCCTCAACAAAGAAATATGTACTCATCAAAACAACCTCAAAAGATTCTGAATAAAGAACAGAAACTTGAAAATCAATCAACTTTAACTTACAGCAACAGTGATAAGTCTGTTAAAAATGCAAGTGTGAAACAATCACCCAAGAAGGATGATTTGGTAAGTTTTCTTTTTTCATGGAACAGTTTTATAAAGTATAATTTTTATCAAAAGTTGATTTAATTTGATTACTTTTAAACTTGGTTGGTATTTTTATTTTAGAAATATCATTCTAGCACTCAACTGTCAATTAAGGTTTCATTCTTTTACTTCTTTTTTAAAAACAAAATTTTGATCTTATTTTTTTGCATTTTATGACTTAATTATTAGGTTTTTCCAAGTTCAAATGCCTGGAAAGAGTACCCCAGTGTAGAGGAACGCTTAAAGGAAAAATCTATTATGGCAAAAATGGAGGCCAAAGCAAATTACTTGCGTAATCCCCGACACCAGAATCTATCACTCATTTCAGGAATGACTTCTTTAATCTGCCAAAAGAAAAATTCAGCAGAGATTAATGTTCCTTTGCAAACAGACAACAATGAAGAGTAAGTTTTTTATTTGATATAAAATCTATATATAAAGCAGCTTATTCCATCAGGGGAAATTTGGTAACTTTTTTCTCTTTATGGTCAAGTCATCTATAGTGAGTGGATAACAAAAAAAGTAAAAAGGCTAAAGATAATACTGGGCATGCCTTTCCACATTTTTTGAGGAGACAATGTCTATGTGATTTTCAGATGATATGTCATATACTTTATTGTGATGGTGCAAGGAGCCAAGGGTGTGAGTGTCGTGAGATGGAAAATCTAGTCACTCTTAGCCAGATGAATCTATTATAAATTTGCAATATGTAAATATGGCGTGTGTATGTGTACATCAATCTTCTCTCATCTTAAGCAATAGTCTGCATCAGCTTTTCCAAACCTTTTTACATAAAAGCTGACTAAAAACACTTGGATGCTTTTACTGCTCCCAAATTATAACCTGATGTAAGCCACTGCCTCTTCATAACTCTTGATATTCCCACCTTGTCAATGGGGTTTAGAATACTCCTCACTGTATCCCCTGATGTGTTGGGATTTTACCTGTTAAGAATAAGATGAAATCAATTTCTGCAGTGTAAGGAAAAATAAGGCTTACTGTAACATGTGACAAGACAAGAGAAGAGGAACAAGACAATAATATGGTTGAAAGAAAAGGGTTTATATTTAGTAAAAGAGATAAAGAAAAGAAGAATAATTGCAAAAAGAGGTGTTTTCTGCAGACTCAACTATAGCGTTCATCTTGGTAACAGTTCTTTCAGTTCCGTGTAGTTTTGGTGGCTGGTCCATACAAATTCAAAGGTTTGAAGAAGGAGAATTTTGGGTTCCCACATGCATAGAGTCTCTCATGGGATGACCATCCTCATACTTAGTGCACTGCATGCCTTCCACTGCTTTGTTAGCAGTCAAGATTCCGTGCTACATAGTTGGTGTTAAAAAGTCTGTTAGTTTGAAGAACACATGCACGTGTGGTGGTATGGCAGATGTGCTGATAGCAGCCCATGAATTGTTGTTTTTCAGCCAATCACAGGGCACGTAAAAGATGACTCCATAAATAATTTCCAATAGAAGAGAGGTAAAATCCCCTCCCCAAAAAAAGGGTGTCCTGGGTCTGACATTAAAGTGCATCTGGTGGTGAGGCTCTAGTTCTAGAGATTTGGGGAATGTGGATTCAATCCTTCATTGCCATAACTCTCTGGTCCACTCTGACCCTGAATGGTTGTATTTGTTAAGATTCCGTGTTTCAAATAGATCTGTTTAAAATTATTAGTATTAGATAGGAATACTTGAAACTGTGTAAATTATTTGTACAAAGAATAGTTACTTGAACCTATAATTGTTTACAAATGATTATCATTAGTTACATAAAACCATATAATTGATTTAAAAAAAAGCATGACTTTAGCATTAAATAATCTAATAAGGGTTGACATGCCAAAAAAATCAATCAATCAACCAACCAATGAAATCTAGAGTATGCATGCACTTTACTTCTTCAAACTCTTAAACAGTCAGTTGCAGTAAAGACAACAAACCAGACAAACCTATAAATATCAATTTCAATTTCAATCAGAAACATATTCTTACTTACCACACTAGATAAATGTTGGGCTTTAGTGATTTATTGACAAACTCTTTTTTTTTTCTTTATTATTCCAATTAAATATGAAACTATGAAATTACACATTTGTTACGTAAAATTTTTTTTTATCTCAAACTTACTAAGGGATTTAAAAGTTTTGCAATATTATGGTAATGTAAAGTACAATTTGACAGATGCAGATGCTTTTGCTGAGGTTGTAAAAGTGACAAACTACACTAGATTGTGAGATGCCAAAAGTGCTACTCACCAAATTTGCCTCTATGCCTTGGAGCACGACTTCATAATCTACACTTTTAGGTGTACCTGACCTAGCCTGACTGTTGAGGTTCTAACAATTTATTGTGAAATTTCTTGAACCATCTGGTTATTGTACTGTGATCAACTGCACCTTCATCTTTTGTGCAACAATTTTTTTTGGTTGCTTCGGTGACATTATGGCCCAGTTCATAAAACATAATTCCCCAAATTAGTCTATATTGTATGCTCACTGGTGCAGCAGCTTTCAA
Organism: Sepioteuthis lessoniana; assembly: GCA_963585895.1. Classification (NCBI taxonomy): domain Eukaryota; kingdom Metazoa; phylum Mollusca; class Cephalopoda; order Myopsida; family Loliginidae; genus Sepioteuthis; species Sepioteuthis lessoniana. The sequence goes on along the minus strand of OY757919.1, from coordinate 34,488,202 downwards.
ATTGCACAAGAGTAAAACAATGCACGATATGTCCACACACCAAATAACATGATACTACCAACCATCATAGATGTCTAACATGGCTTGAACTGCTTCAGTGATGTGATATACCTGTCAAAAACTAATGTGTACCAAACTTTTGCAAAACTTTTGACTCTCTATAATATTTACTTACCTCATTTCTTAGCAACATTTGTGTACATTTTGATATGCTGAATGTTTTTGTTTTCTTTTTTTCTTTTTTCTTTTTCTGATAAAAAAAACAACAACTTGAGTCTGATTAGTTAATTTAGGAAGTTAAATGATCATCCACCACATTTAAAACAGTGCTTATTTGTCATATTTTAGTGATGTCTTCAAATTGTCGTCCTAGCTTTTAGTCAGAGATTAAAGTAAAGTATCTGTTTTCTCTCAGCTGTATTCTTCTCTGTGGACAAGCGTGGACATCAAGTCATGGGAACAGCGACTGTTTTAAGTCTTGCCCATATTTATGCATTAGGACTTCCTTTTTAAATCAACCATATGTTGCAAAATGCAACCAAAAAGATATAGTTCAATACTGTCTCTTTTTGTTTTGTTTGAAGATAACTAATTATAAAATTTGTTTTGTCATGTTATTTTCAGATCACTTATTTTCTTACCAATTCCTAAAGAAATTATTTTCAAAGAATATAAAACTGGAAATATCTATGAGGTAATGTTATTTTTTATAAACAAATAACTATAGAAATATAAAAGTATGAATAATAAATTGTATTTAGTATGTGTATAATCATTTCCTTATCTATTAATTTTCACTTTTTATTAATTTTATCACTTATCCATTTATTTATTAAACAACAGATTTTTGTCAAGGCTAAAAATGAGTGTAAGAGTTGCTTACTGTTACAAGTACTGAAACAGATGCTTATTTTCTTTCAACCACCTTGGCATTACAGTGACATGAAATTTTACCAAAATATCTGTTGATAGGTCAAAATGTAGAGAGAGGTAGATTCATGCCTTTCTCCAAAGATATTAGAAGTAAATATAAGCAAACTCAGCCACAATTGAATCTTAGTTTTTTTTAATATAAGCTATACTTAGTTTTTCAGACTTTTAATCAAGTCACAATGAAAGCATACTTTCTCATTAGATAAGCAAGGATGAGTCTCCTGCCTTTCATCAGGATATTAGTGCTAGGCGATCACTCGCAGCTTAAGCAGACCAGTGATAGGATAGAGCAACAGAATGTTGTGGCACTACGTGCGGTTAAATATTTAATTAATGTATAAAAATTGAAATATATATATGAAATTTAATGTGTATCTCAAAAACAAAGGGATCCTTAAAATAAGTATCTTTTTGTTCAAAGCTTGTATTGACCTGGGGGAGCTGGTTGATTGTTTCTGAGGGTCAGTTAAGTGCGGGACACTTGTTTTTGGTTTTGAGAGTCGGTGGGTTTTGTTTAATTTTCATTTTGACAACTACATCCGTCGATCATAATGATAGGAAGGGTCATTTTGTGCAGCGTATTTTTCTAGTCCTTGTTTTAAAGATCAATGTCAAAAAAGAGATTTAATTATAAATAAAGGTGAGCTGGGCATGGCTCATCCAATCGGGTGAGGCTGGGAGTTTTTGGTTCAACCCCATTACTGTTCCAATTGGTCAAAGCGTCTAAGAAGGGTTTTTCCCTTTGCCTGTGAGATATGGTCCTGAACTAGGATTGGCTGACCAATGGGAATATGACTCCTGATTGGCTTTTATTGGACAACAAATCAGAAACCTTTTTGATCCAGATATTGATCTATAAAAATAGGATGTTAAAACGGGTCATCAAAGAGAAAAAGAAAAGGGACCAGAAAACAACTCGAGACTGGCAAACTTTCAATTCTAGACCCGAAGCACTCTAAACAACCTTCCGGATATAAAAATTCAAAGTCCCAGACTTTTAGAGATATTAGAATCATACGAACCGCATCTAATTGTCACATTTCTCTCTCAATATTCTTCTTCTGTTTGCCAGGAAAGCAAACCTTGTTGCTTTATTGTCTCACAAAAGTGTTTCAATAAAACCATTTTTGTTAAATTTTTAGCAACACGTTTTTCTGTTTATTATTTCAGTAGCTAGACAATCTAGCCACTCATATTACCTAACCATCAGAAGAAGATCCGGCTGAATTGTGTCAACCTCCCTTTGTGGACCTTTCAAACACAGCGTGGGCACGGAAGGAATTAACAAAAGCAAACAGTCGGAAGCAAATGTGGTAGTCACGAACACAACAGCCACAACAAGTATTGTGACTAGTAGTCACACGACATTGGACTCCGTGACTTGCATTGGACCACAATGTGGACTCATGCCTTTCCCAAGGATATTAGTGCTAGGCGATCATTCTCAGCTTAAGCGGACCAGTGATAAGATAGAGCAACAGAATGTGGAGTCATGCCTTTCCCCAGGATATTAGTGCTAGGCGATCACTCGCAGCTTAAGTGGACAAGTGATAGGATTGAGCAACAGAATGTGGAGTCATGCCTTTCCCAAGGATATTAGTGCTAGGCAATCACTCACAGCTTAGACCAAATGTTGATAAGACAGAGTAATTTTTTTTTTGTTTTGTTTTGTTTTTTTGTACTGTTCACATTTGTGCTATTTGATCTCTAGTTGTACAAAAAGTAAAAACAAATTCTCTTTCACTCAATATTTTTATAAATTCAGAATTTGATTAGCATATCATGTTATTCTTTGTAAAACAGTAATAATACTGGTTTCCAGTGAAATTGATTACTTTTGAATTCTATTAAAGATTTATGCTTTAAATTTTAATTACAAAATATTTTTACTTGCTTTGTTTTTTGTTGAATACTATAAAAGTTAATCATCACTAACTGAATTATTATTTACACATCTACAGGCGACTCTGGAACTAAAAAACGTAACTACTGTATTGAGATCATGCAGAGTTTTACCCCCTGCTTCCAAATACTTTACACTTGGTCTGGGTAAGTAAATATATCAATTCTTTAGAATTTTTACTAATTGTTGGAAAGTTTTTTTTGTGTCACAGCATATTAAGTCCAATTCTTGTCAAATATATCAGAACTGATAGAAATTGGATCAGATTCAAGTCAAGATTCAAAATAAATGTAATTAAAAGTAAAATTTCTTTACCTTTTTTTAATGTAAAATTTCTTCAGGTTTTAAAATGGTGACTTTTAGGCCACTCTGTATAAATACTGAAAAGGAAAAAAGATGAAAAATTTTGTTGAAAATAAAAACATTGAATATAATCCAGAATAATTGAAAGAAAGGAATTTATATCTAGATATTTAGAATATTTCTTCTTTTTAATGTGTGACACTCTTTGATAATTAAAGCTATCAGAAATTACTGAAATTACCTTGCATAAAAGAGGCAACCTCAATTAAGTGTTGCAGGGCCAATAAGAATGTTAACCCAGCAAATTATTTTTGTTGTTGTTCATGTGAGTAAATTGACAGCCAGAAGACAATGAAGAGAACAGAGGCGAGGTAACAGTATAATAAATGACAATTTATTTTGTCTCAGGTTACAGAATTATGGTCTAATTGACGATGGAAATAGCAGAGATGACTGGTAGAATAGTCGCCGAAGGTAGAGACAGTTGGTGATCGTCGTTGATAGTAGAGACAGCTGGCAGTCATTGTTGTTGGTAGAGACTGCTGGTTAATCGATGTCATTGGTAGAGACAGCTGGTGGTCATCATTGTTGGTAGAGACAGCTGGATGATTGATGGCCTGGTTGTACAGTACTTTGGTTTAACTGGGGGAGGGGTTAATGTGGTCTCGAGTGTTAATGCTAGTCCAAGCAGTGAGTCATTCATGAACTGGATAGCAATGCTGGAGTTGGTCTGCAGTTGGTGATGGTAGCTTGGTCGCACAGGATCGAACAAGTGGGCTAAGACTGCTATATCTTAGCTCTATGTAGGTGAGGAATGAACGAATAAACAAGTGACTAAGACTACCATGTCTTAGCATTGCGGAGCTGGGGAACGAGCGAAAGAATGTTGTGACTAAGAGTACCATGTCTTAGCACTGTGAAACTGAGGAATAAGCAAACGAGTGTCATGGCTAAGACTGCCGTGTCTTAGCACTGCAGAGCAGAGAAATGAGCAAATCAGTGTCTAAGACTACTGGGTCTTAGCTCTGCATATCCGAGGAATGGACGGGGAAACCATGGCTAAGACTACCATGCCTTAGCGCTGTGCGATTGGAAACTGACCAAAATGGTTAAGATTGGATAGTCTTAATATCCTCTTCATGTTTGTCTCTAGGCCGTCTGCTTCAATAAGTTCATGAGAACTATCAGAGATACTCCAACACTAGGAATGGAGACATCTAGTGGTCCTTAAAAGTACCTTTCTGCATATCTACATAGGTGTAAGGCAGATGCAACCACTAGAAGTAGGATCACGCCTCAAGACCTTCACTTACGAGTCTGGATTCTAGAGAATCGTATCAACAAGCAAGCCAATTTGACTGCTGAAAATACTTGTCTGTAAATAGAATGAAAGTCATATCACACTACCAGAGCTGTGTGGACAGAAAGTTCATCCATAAAGAATATCAGTGGTGATACAATCCTTTCTTAACCTGAAATAGGCTTCTGAAGATAGTCCACCTTATTTTGATAGAGTGACTTTTGCAAGACTGGCTCTATTAATGTTGTAGACAGACAGATTTTTTTCTTTCTTCGCTGGTGCTGCTAGTTAGGGCTATGGATGATTTCATCATTTCTGGTTGTAGCCAGACGTAGCATTTTTAAGGGATCTGGTTTGTTTATATTTTAACAGGGCACAACAAAGGTATGTAATAACAAATTGTCCTGAGTTTTTATATTTTCACCTTTTGGTCATAAAGATAAATTTATCACCATCTCTCTTACTAATAACATCATTTTTCATTGTGTAGGGAAACAATAAATAATTATCTCCCTTAAAGACTGGACATGCCCATCTGAGGGCTTGTCGGGTGTTACACAACAGTTCCCTTCTCAACTTCTTTTTGCCTCTGTTCTTTGAATAGTAGAGACATTGTCTCCGACCCTGCTAGAAATGTTAAGGCCAGATGGTTATATTACCCACACTTATAAATTAAAAATTTGGGTTAAAGTCTTGTATGTACAATTGAGTTTATTTTGTCTTTGTTTCCATTTTGTTCAGTGTCTGTATATCACAGATATACTAATGTTAATATTGGTCCTTGGAAAGTGGGGACTCAACTAAATATCTTCCCTACCAGCAAGCATACCAATAATTTTTACCCCTAAATTCTATTGAGGGACATTTGTAAGGGTGACAGGAGAAAAAGTGGATATGACATGCCTCTCAGGTCAAATGAGAAGTTCCATATTTCAAACATTTCATGATGAGAACAGGAGGATTCAATATCTGAAATGTTTCAATAAACAAAAACTAACAGATGAGGAAATTTGCTTGAGCAAACCAATTGTAATGGTAGAGTTCCATTTGAAATTATAAGAAAGATGATTAATGTTGATGAAGATTGGAAAATACATTAGTTCATTGCCGATATAAAAATGGATAAATTTAAAGATGCCAGTTTCTAAAAACAAGTGTAAACCATTTTATGTCTCTTTCTGAGATTTTCTTTTAGACTAGTGAAAAGCAAACATTTCTTTGAGAATAAACCATTCACTTTTGCTTTGTCATTTTCTTACAACCTTTATCTCAAGAAATCATGAGAAAAATATTCAACATTAGCAGGATGTGTGAAAATTCCATGGAAAGAAAAAAAATCATGAGGAGCTAGAAAGAATGATTTGCAATTTTTTTTATATAAATCCTATTGTTGGCTTTGCAATAAATAATACAAAAATATACAAAAACAGTCTATATAATACTTAATACATATATCATTGTAAATCATCCTTTCTTGCTAGTAGTAATGATTTCCATATATACTTGAGTAAAGAATGACTGTGTGTAATGAAAAACTCCTAATTTCTAGCCACAAAAAGGTGTTTTTATTGGCATGGTAAGCTTCGAAGTTTAAGAATATTGTAATTGGTTGAGGAGGAGAATGGAAGAATATCACAATTGGGTGCATGTGGATAAGCATAACATGTGTACAAATGGACAAATAAACAGAATTAATATATATTTTTTATTTCCAGAAAATAGGAAAATATATTGATAAAAAGAGAAGTTGGGATTAAAATCTGAATCTTTAAAATGGGTTTTTCTTTCATTCTTTTTCTTTGGTTTTATATAAAAAGACACAATAACCTATTATATTTGTAGTAGTGTATATTTCAATCTCTTGTTAACTTTCTAAAGTTGATTGCAATTCATTTCAGGCCAGTTTCCAGGAGAAAATGGTTTGGTTGCCCCTGGAATGAGCTGTCTTTATACAATTCGATTTGCACCAGATTCCCTTAATGATTTTACTGATGAATTGAAAATCATCACACAATCTTCAAATTCCATCTCTGTTCCTCTTTTGGGTAAAAGACCTCATCCAATTCTGACATGTAAGTCTCATGTACAAAATCAAATCTCAGTTTTCCTATATTAGTCTGTTTTTATCCATTCAAACAATTTCATCTCTGATGTTTTGTCTATTGCACTTTATCTATCTATCCTAATAGGTGTAGGTTTGTCAGAAAGTCCAGAGTCTAATGAGGAAAAATAATTTATTTTTCACAACAAATATTTTTTACATCATAATCTCCTTCTTTGTCAATGCATTTAACCCAGTGACTTCTCTAATCTAGTTATCTTAAAAAATATGAAATGATATTCTGAAAAGAATAGAATATTTTTTTAAATAAACTATATTTGGTATAATCCATTAACAGATTAAATATTCAGAAGAATCCATTAATAGATTGAATATTCAGGATTATCCATTAATAGATTAAAATATAAAAAAGTTACATTTTACAACACAACTTGTTTCAAGAAGCATAAATCCAATTCTCCCTGGACTCTGTTCCAGCTTCAGATATCCTGAAAAAATTCTTTGCTCTGACATATCTTGAATAAAGTGCATGAGCACTTGAGGTAAACTACTTTCCTGTAACTTCCAAATCCATATTTAACCAATACAGGAAACAGTTTATACTCATCAAAATCCTATATCTGATAAAATGGTTAATCCAGTCTGAAATGGAACTGTATTTTAATTAGAGCTACTAAAGACAAGAAAAATCATTAATTTTTTTTAATAATGCAACAGTATTTGAAAAATATAAAAGGTTTCAGCAAATTATTGGCCACTTATAATTAGGACAGGTTTGGTTTGGTTTATTGGTTCATTTTATGGGATATCAACCCTTGTTGGTTTATTTAATGCCAAAATCAGTTTTTTTTTTTAAAGCAATTTTATAGTTTCAAGTACTTGATATACATTTGTAAACAATTAAAATTTCAAGTAATGATTCTTAATATAAATAATTTGCACACGAGTTATATTTTTCAAGTATTCATATCTAATACTAATAATTTTCTAACAGATCTATTTAATCTCTAGATAAGACCTTAAAAGGTTAGAGTGGATCTAGGAGTAATGGCAATATAGGGAAGACTCTGTATTCCCCAGAGCCTCACCATCAAATACAGTTTAGTGTCATATTCAGGACACCCTTTTGTAATTGAAATGCAATCAAAGAAATTCCAAATTTTGATATTTATTCCCTTATCATATTTTCAGTGCCACCTATAATCAACTTGGGTTATTGTCTAGTTGGAAGTATTAGTGTGACTCAAGTTCTGCTTAAGAATAGTGGAGGGCCTGGCTGTTTTTGCTTGCTGCCAACATCTTCCTGGCCAGCCACAAACTTCAGGGTAAGCTAGCTCTTTTAATAAATCTATAAATTCCAATTTTGCAGATTATAAAGTCATCCAGTTTTACATCAGTTTCAAAAAGATTAACATAACCATTAAAAACAGCTTGGAATATTTATCTGTGCACACACATACACAAATATATTTACTTGAAAATTCTGCATTTACTAACTTAATTCTGTCCGTAATATTTTCTTTAATTCACTACTAACTTATTTCTAGTTGTAGATTCATGACTTAATTTCAGCTTATTAAATATCCAAGAAAATATGCCCTAATTTTTTAACCTAGACAATTCTTTTCACTGATTTTAAATACCTTTCTATATTAAAATCATTGATAATACATTTCTGCAGTCATCATCAAAGTGAACCAAAAGTATGGATTCCCTTGACTTTCTCTTACCATCCATCCCTAAAAGCTATCACTCTTGGTAACTCTTCTAGATGGCACCCAGAGTCCACACAGTCAATGAATGTAAGTTTTTACTGGTTGGTCAACACTAGTATGTCCATAGAAGAATGTTATTTATGAGTTTGTACTTAATTCTCCAGCAGTGCCCACCATGTTTTGTTCATATTACTTGGATGGTTTCCAAGTGGTTATACAGCTGTTTTGTAAATTGCTGCTTTCAGGATTTGTTTAAAACAGCATATAACATCCTTGTGTAGTTTCCATTAAACTTTTTCTCCAATCATTTCATTAGAGTCCAGATTGTGTAACCGTACAGTAGTATTGACACAGCTACAGCTTGAGAGAATTCCCATTTTATTTTATCAGAGATCAGCTTTCCAAATGGTCATTAAACTGCAGATAGTTGTCCATGCTTAATGCATTATTGCAATGTATTTATGTTGTTCATACAATCTTCCTATTTAGCAAAGTTTTCATTAATTTCTGACTACTGACAGTTCCTTTATTCTTGATTTTCACTGTACAAAATGTGTCAAGTTAGAGTAAGTTATTTGGTTTGGTTTGGATATTTGTTTAAGTGGCATATCAACCCTTGTGGGTTATTTTATGCTAAATCTGTTTTGTGGATATGATTTTTAAGCAAATTGTTTGTTGGTAAATATTTTTGTTAATCAAGGAATTGTTAGGACTCATGAAAAGGGTTAGTTGATGATTTTTCTTCATAGACGTTTGCTTTGTAAATGGTCTTGTTTTGTAGGATTATCTTTATATTTTTTATTCTTATTTATAGCTTTGAGATATGAAATTAGTTGGTCGATTTCAACATTTTCAAATAGTTTCTTTATATTATTTTCCTTGTAGTAATTATGTCTTAAAGGGGCTAGGTGTGTACATTCAGTCAAGATATATTTCAATGTGAGAACTGCTTGGCATATTGAGTACATTAGCTGATCTTCTTCCTTAAGCAAGTGTATGGCCTATGCATAGTCAAGACAGTATTACTTCAATCAATTTTTAATCATTAATGTAACTATGGTGACTTTCATTCCTAGGCTTGTCATCAGCCCTCAGATTACTTTGATTGAACTACTTATGTAATGGTTATCGTCGTAGGAAATGGACACGGCGACAAGAGTTCAAATCCTGCTATGGGTAAATAGTAGGGCAGACTAGGTTCTTCAGCCTTGGTGAGGCAACTAGTCTAGGAGAAGGAAAACTCTAAATTAAAACCTGTCAAACTCCGCTTAAAAAATTGACCTTGTGTCATATCCTGCCCTAGCAGAGGGGTTGGTAAATATAATAGCATTATCTACTTTAGGGGCAGCACAGTCTAGGAAATGAACTCAATAAACCATGTTCAAACCCTGGCAGAAGCTCTTTGCATTCCATTTTGTGCTAATCCTCTTGCAAAAGGAATGTTCTTTCCCTAGCAAATACAATGCTCTCGTAAATATTAGGGTAGACTCAACTCTTTAGCCTTGGTATGACAACTTATTGAAGAGAAGGAAAACTTTAAATTCAAACCAGTTGTACTCTGTTTAAAAACTGACCATGAATCAGATCCTTCTCATGGTAGAGGGGTTGGATAAATACATATATTATCTAGTAAAAGCAATCTGTAAATGGGATGTTACAAATTTTTTGAGATTTATAATAGAATTGAACATTATTTTCCAAACAATCTAATAATTATATATTACTAAAAGTTTTATTCTTTTAGTTTGGTTTATTTAACTGCATATCAACTCCTTATGGGTTATTTAATGCTGAAATTTGACTCATTTGTAAATGTTTTATTGTAATCATGAGTAATTTTCACTATTCCATTGAAATAATTTTTAGATCCCCCTTTTTTTTATTTGTCTCTAATCATTGGCTTGCACACAGGAATACTTGATATCATATAACTGTCTAATACTATCAATTTTCAAACATATCTATTTGACCCATAGATTAGACCCTAACAGGTACTACTACTCAAGGTTAATGTGAACCTGGCAGTTATGACAATGAAGGCATGACTCCACACTCCCTAGATCTCAAGAATTGAAGACTCACACCACTGGATGCACTTTGTTGCCTTGGTCAAGACACTCTTTTTTTAAGGTGGGGGATATTATCTCTCTGCAGGTCATGGACCCATCATATTTGATCTCAATACCGCATTAGTTGAATTATATATCGAGTGTTTGTGTCTGTATGTATGAAAAGTGTATTATTCAAAAGTTTACAATATGAAAATCCTTCCGAAAAATATATTTATTGGTAATCAAATTAGAAAGTGTGGTAGATTTGTGGATATTTTAATTTTCATCCATGCTATGTGAACATTGATATGACTGTTGTGGACTCTTGTTACTCTTTTAAAAATTAGTTAAAAAATATGCAGATATAATTTTAAAGCTATTTGACATAATTCTTTGGGGAGTTATTTCACATTGTTACAAACTTTGTCAAGGAAAACTTGGTATTGTTTTATGCATTATTATTCTTTTTTCTTTTTTTCATGTTAATTTTGCTTTTTTTTTGAAATTGTAAATGCTCAAACTGGCATTCTACTGTGATTATTAAACAGCATAAAACACAGATCAAATATTAAAAACAACAGCTTTTATTTCCTGCAGCCCTATTTTATCAGAAAGTCTATCATAGCTTGACAATTGCTCTGTCACTTGAGCTACAAAAACAAATGGTTACAGAAAATCTGACCATATTGCATTATTCCTTCCCCCCCCACAAACACTTACTGTTGAATTCATTGATGTTTGTTTATACACAGTAATAGTATTAGTAATAATATTATGTTGAATTCCAATGTATTTTAAAATGTTTTTTTCTTTTTTTTTTGAATGAGGCTTTCATATTTTTCCTTAGACAGTTGTTCATGAAGAGACGATTAACATCCAACCTTTTGGGATCAGGCCATCCACATTTGAAATGAAGAGTGGTCAATCTGGTGTTCTTGAGTTTGTCTTTAAACCAAAAGAAATAAAAGCTTACAAAGAAAATGTGACCATAATTTGTGACAATTGTCATGTGAAAGACTTTACTATTGTTGGTAGGTAACTAGGCTTTTGAATTTAACCTTTTGAGCTCTGAGTTTCTGAGCCTAAAATCACTCTCTGCTATTTGAACCTGATCTTCACACCATTGAACTGATGCTACAGTATGTGGGGGGGGGATAAAAGTAACTGATATGACAGTGTAATGTTCACAAAGGTGTTAACAAATAAAAATTTTTTAAAATTCAATTTTGACTAAATCTATTTATTCATTGTATTATATCAGTGTTCAAACTTTTAATGTTATATGAAAATTGTACATATAATTATTAAAAAGCTACCATTCACTTAGGCTTTGATATATTTCATCAAAAAAGTTAACTCTCTGGCTCAAATTAATATCAACAGTAAAAATTTATTTTAAAATGCAAACAATAGACAGATGCTGCATAGCATTTTGTCATCTTTTTATGATGATTAAATAACTTTAATTCTGAATAGCTAATTGATACTAATTAATACATGAGGGATACAAAAGTTCTTGGCCTGACCAAAAAGGGAATGACTTAGAACCATGACATATACATTCCTTGCATAATTATTATCATTGGAGGAAAAGGAATTGGTGAACTGAGTTCAAATCCTGCACAAGGCTGTTTGCATTTCACTTTGCACAAATGTCCTTGGAAAATTCATCTCCTCTGCCCCTCTAGCTATGTGGATTTATGAACAAGGATATTGCTTCTATTACTGAAACATACTTAGTTCATTTTACAAAATAAATAACAATTGCTTATAACCAAATTCAAATTTAAATGTCTTTAATATTTAATCTTTTTTCTTTTTATGTATCAGGAGTTGCACAAAAAGCTGAAGTGGCTATTATTCCAAGTCCAGATGTTTATACTGAACCTGCATCTGAAGATCCAAAGAAACCTGAAAAACATTACATCAAATTTAAAAATGCAAATCAGTTTGCTTATCAGGAAAAATGTTTTACTGTAAAGAACTGCACGTAAGTCATCAGTTCCTATATTTCCTTTATGAGCTTTTATTTGAAATTACCTTTGTTGTACATTTTCATAGACAAATCATTAGCAAGGAGTGCTGATGGCATAGATTCTCTAGATTCTTTCCTGCCATCTGTCCCAATTGGCCATTGTTTTTGGTAGGTTTTCTTGACAGAGCTGGTTTCATTTCTTCCATTTATCTTCCTCCATTTTTTCTTTTTACACATAGCACATAAAAATTTCATTGCGATTTTTAAATATTTGGCCTCATCAAGAAATTATTGCCATTATTTTTCTATTTCTTTTCTTTTTTCCTTTTTTTTAATATTTAACATGAATAAAACATCATTTAAATTTGATTAATTTATTAAGAATATTTCTTGTACTTTGGCTGCCTTGATGGGGTACCCAGTGAGGAATGAACTCATCATAATTACTCTAATTTATTTACAAGATTATACAAATGTTTTCAAACTGCATAAAAAGATTCCTACAAAGACTATTTACTAATAGAGCCTTTATGAGGAAGTGCTGTAAAGTTGTGAACCATATCTAGAAAGGAATGATCCAGAGCCATGTTCATGGCTATTTCATGTAACCATACTGCACTTCAACACACTTGGCACATTGTTTCTCAAGTTTCTTTAGCCCTTCCAAAAATATTCAATTTAATAAAAAAAAACAAGAGTTTATTCCCTTCTTGGTTTGGCTTTCTGGGGGCTGAAGAATCTGAACATTTTTGTCAAACTTTAAATATGGCTGGATTAATTTCCGGTTTGTTCCTCACATAAAATGTATAAAAGTGTTTAACTTTGATAAATTGTTTGTTAAGCATCCAAATTATTAAACATAAAAAGCAAAGTTTATCAGCAGTGAATAATTAAACTGTATATTTATTTACTCCTTTTTGAGTTTTCCACACCAGTGTTAGCCGATGGTTTCATCCTGGAGTTTGAGTAACAGCAAGACTCTGTAAGTTTCCAAAACTCATCTCAGTATTCTGGCTGATCTCAATAGTGCTGTAGTTTGAATGGTCTCCACTTGTCCTCTTATTTTCAAGTCCTCCAGTCTTTGTACCAAACCTAGATGATTGTGCCAAGAGCACCAATTACAGTTGATATTACTGTTACTTTCATGTTTCACAGTTTTTTCAATTCTCTAGCAAGGTGCAGGTACTTATCTTGCTTTCAGTTTTACTCTGTGGTCAGCTTGCACAACTAAGTCCACAATTCAGCAAGTTCTCTTTTTCCATTGATTATTACTTGATCTGTTTGTATCTCAAAATCCCAGAGGAGTTTGTGTGTCTCATTCTCCTGGATAGATTCTGGGTTATGCAGATACCATTTTTTTCTTCTGGTCAAATTTAAATTTCTTGCACAATTCCCAGTGAATCACTTTGCCCACCCAGTTGTGTCTAGTCTTATATTCTTTCTGTACTAATTTGCTGCATTTGCTTATTATGTAATTGATCATTTTGTCTCTAACACCACATAACCTACATCTGCTGTCTTTTTGCATTTTATCTATTCTTGCTTTGATATGATTGCTCTTTATGGCATTGTTTTGAGCTGTTATTAGAAAAGATTCAGTTTCTCTCTTCAGGTTTCTTTTTTTTAGCCATGTCCACATTTTCTCCAGTGAGATGTTGCTTGTTAATCACTTAAAACATCCATAGAGTTGTTTTTGTTCCCATTTTTGTTTTCTGGTTATTTTCATTCTGTTGTGTCTCATGTTGTCAGTATTGTTTCTGGTGGCTTTAATCAGTCTTCCTCCATGCTTTTCTAAGTAGTCTTCAAGTCATTGTATTGATGTGTCAATGTTGCCTTCAATGCTGGTAAGTCCTCTTCCTCCTTCTTTTCTTGACACATATAGTCTGACACATATTATTTTCTTGTTCTCTGGTCCATTTGCTTAAGTTCTTCTCTGGTCCACTTCAAGAATGGTCCTGAGTATCTTATGAAAGGGACAGCCCAGGTATTCATCTCTTTCATAAGGTTCTTGCTATATAGTTTTGTTTCATATAGCTTTCTTGTTCTCCTGAGATACTCTTTTTTAATTTTTTTCTTTCATTTTCACTTAATTGACGATGTCAGCTTCTAATATTCTCAAGTATCTATACATTTCCTTTTCTCTGAGCATTCTAATTTTTTCTTGATTTGGTTGTTTAATCCTTTCCATCATGTGTTGTTTTCCACTTTTTATTATTAGGATGGTGCATTTTTCTATGCCAGATTCTATCCCTATGTCCTGATTGTATGTTCTCACTGCGTGTATTAGAGTTTCCAATTCTTTGTCAAAACAGTTTGATGTCATCCATGTACATTAGGTGATTGATCTTTTCTTGCAATTTACTAAGTTTGTATCTACCTGTGCATTTTCTGGGTATGTGGTTAAGTGGCATCATCACTATTACAAACAGTAATGGTGATAGCGTATTTCCTTGGAAAATACTTCTTTGGATCTTTGCTTTAGCTAAGCTTTTCCCTCCTGCTGTTAATTTCACTCTCCAGGTTTTCATAGTTTTTTCGATAAAGTTGATGACGTCATCTGATATCTTGTACATTTTGTGACAGTTTATTATCTAGCTTTGCGGGACCATATCCTAAGCTTTTTATGGTCAATCAATGCCATAACTAAATTTTTTAATCTTGTCCTACACTCATTGAGGATATGTTGATCAATGTGGAGTAGCTCTCCTGTTCCTCTAGATTCTTTGCAGCATCCTTTCTGTTCCTAGGGGAACAATCCGCAGCTTGTTAACAAGTCATAAATCTCTTCCCTTTTTTGTACCATTAGTATTTTTTCCATCATTGGTAAGCATGTTATGGGCCTGTAGTTGTTTGGGGGTGGTTCCTTTGAAGGAGTCTTTCTAGATCAATATAGTCTTTCCCTTGGTCATCCATTCAGGTATGTCTGCTTCTTGTAAGCATCCATTCATTTTGATAGCTAGTCTGTCATTTTATTATTATCATTATTATTATTATTACTATATATGTTCATAATTATGCAGATGATGATTCTAATAACTGGGTTTAATGAGTATTTATCTTAAAACCAATTTATAATTACCACTAGTTTTAATGTTGATTTTATGATTTAATAATATCAATAAAACTTATAAGAAGCTGGAGAAATCAAAAGGATTTATCAAAGGACAAAACAAATTGGGAAATATGAAGATGGCAAACCCATCATTATTTGTGAACTGATATAGTCCTCAGGAGCTTTGCAAGATTGGAAGAATTGAAAATCCAAGTTAAAAGTAAATAATTTTGGTAATGGCATTATTAAAACTTGCAAGAATACTGTAAAGGGTGCTGAAGCATTGAGGAAATCTGCTGTCATTTAATCCCCAACAATAGACCCTAGATACTACTTATGTGAAATTTAAGTCAAAATAATGATTATATTGTGAATGAGCTATGAGTGTTAAGTAGATTGTTTTCATAATTATTATGATAATCACAATAGTAAAGGATCCTCCTATCAAGCCCAATGTATGAAGACCCAGCAATTAAGTTAAAGATATAAATGTTGGATTGCCTACACAGGTGACTAATTTATATTGATGAAATTGTGTGTAAAACCAGCCACACTTTTTTGAATGGCTGATAACAGAAGAATGGCATACCAATATGCTTCTGATTCCCTGAACAACGCTCCTTGGATTTAAATTTTTTCTTTCTTCTTATCATAATAATGTCCTTGTCCCATTAAAATTGTTACATTTAGTGTATGAAATTTATATGTAAATGTCCCAACTATTATGAGACAGAGGTAGTATTACATAAAATTTACTATGAAATGAGATAAAAAAAATACCTGCATATTCTGGAAAAACTATTTCTATTTTGGGGTATCACCACTTGGTCAGAGTATTAACTTTCCTATTAAAATTAAGGAACTATTATATGATCCCAATCCAAATATTATTAATTTTGATAAAATAGCAAAATTGTCAATGTCTTTAATGGAGTTTTGTTCTTATTTCAGTAATGTTAGTCTACAATTTTATTGGCTAAAATATAAATTAACAGTTGACCCAACAAACCCAGAAGGATCTGTTATTTACTCAAAAGTAATGGCTGGAACTCCTCCATTTTGTGTTTACCCAACATATGGCATTCTGCCTCCTGCAGACAGTTTATACTTTGAAACCATTTTTGCTCCAGAGAAGGTAAGCATCTTGAAACATTGACTGAAATAAAATCTATCTTGGTTATCACTTATTCATGGCATTTGTCAGTCTTGTTGTGGTAACTATAGTACCAACAAGTGAAGTTAAGCTTTGTACATTTGTTGTCATCTTTGGATACCATAACTCATGCTAACAATACAAGATTGAGAAGTAACACAAGGGAGATAAGACTTGTATGAGATAAATAAAGTAAAGACTGTTATTGCATAATTTGGTTGTTATGTCTATTGTTGAGATCTCTTCAAAGTGCTGCTGCTACTTGGTCATCATGTTGAGATCTTTGTGAATGTTGCTGCTTGTTAGTCATCGTTTGATGTCTCTTTGAAGTGGTTGCCACTAGAATCTATTCCTTTCTGACTTTTTACTTGAACCAGCCTTCTTATATATGAATAGGCTAGCTCAAACTGGCTCTCATAGCCCACACAGACTGGGGTGCTGATAGAAAGACCCTTATCAAGCTATATAGATCTCTAATAAGATCAAAACATGACTATGGCTGCTTCATATATGGAGCAGCCAGAAAATCCTACTTACAACAACTGGAAACTATACACCACCAAGGACTTCGCCTCACTTTAGGAGCCTTTAATACTTCCCCAAAGGAAAGTCTATACATAGAAGCAAACGAACCCCCTCTCTATTTAAGAAGACAAAAATTAGCCCTACATTACTACATCAAACTCATCTGTTGTCCACAAAATCCTGCTTATGACTACATTGGCAAAACAAAATATGAAAACCTGTATCAAAATAACCCCAAAAAAATCAGACCTTTTAGCTTAAGAATAAGTGACCTCCTCAATGAAATCAAAATCAACACTAAAATAGTACACCATACCATACTCTCCAAAACCACACCATGGACCATAAGGCAACCAACTATAAACTTAGAACTGGCTAAGTTATCCAAAACAAAAACACACCCCATCACTTATCAAGAGAAACTCATAAAAATGCAAAATAAGTTCCCAGACCACTATCACATCTATACAGACGGATCCAAACAAGGAAAAAAAGTAGGTTGTGCTGCTATTTCTCAAAAAAAAAGAAACCCTAAAACGCCTACCAAATGAAGCTTCAATTTACTGTGCAGAAACCACAGCCATTGATCTAGCTATGAATATCATAGCAAATCATAAAGCTTCCAAATTTATCATATACACAGACTCCAAATCAGTCCTGCTAGCACTACAGAACAGAGATACATCATCCCCCTTGATTACAAAGCTCCTAAACAAACTAAACACCCTCTCTAATAATAATAACATCATATTCACCTGGATACCAAGTCACATTGGCATCCAAGGAAATGAAAAAGCAGACAAAGCTGCAAAAAAAGCTCTTCAAATTGATATGTGCAAATCGAAAATCCCATATACAGATCTAAAACCAACCATAAAGAAATTTATATCAGACAAATGGCAGAAATCATGGGACAATCAGACCCAAAACAAACTCCATGAAATACAAGAAGCTATCGGAGAGTGGCCAACAGGCCACAGAAGTATCAGAAGAAAAGAAGTAATACTTGCCAGATTGCGTATTGGGCACACCCACATTACTCATTCACACCTGTTAAAAGGGGAGGATGCCCCAATGTGCCCATCATGCAAAGTACAACTCACAACCAAACATATCCTTCTAAATTGTAACAACCTTAAACATATCCGCACTAAGTAAAATCAAGCAAGAAACCTGAGGGACATCTTTAAGAATACAAACCCTGAAAACATTTTTAATTTTCTAAAAAAAAGCAACTTTTTCAGCAAGATGTAACCAAACATCTCTATAGAACTGCTACTTTAATGACTGAAATTCAAAATAACCTTTTTGGCATTAAATGACCCACAGGGGTTGATATGCCATTAAACAAAACTCAAACTCAAACTGGCTCTGCAATCAACTTGTTTAAAAGTTGTATAATGGTTGCTAATTGATTGCTAATTTAATTACTCATTATATTTTTCTTTTGTGTTTATCCTAGCAGTGGATGCATGGATCTGGTTGTAATTTCAGTTTGATTTTTTTGCCATGTGAGCAATGGCTGTCAAGGTAAACACTTCCAGTTGGGCTATAAAAAGAACTTCTGACAGGTTACAGCAGTCTTATGAGACTATAGATCTGTGCCTGGATCTCAGCACAAGTCTGGGCAAGGTTGTATGAAAGACTGACAAATGGGTTAAACAGTATCACTGCTGTTCTTATACAAGAATGGTCTTGGTATTAAATAACCCAGGGAAAATGTAGGGTACTGTGACGGCAAATTGACTAAAATCCCAAAACAGGACTTTTATTTTCGCACGTGTGAAGACGGGGCAGGTTGGCACTTGATCCCTTGTAGAATAAGTCCTCGTTCAGAGTTTTTCTCTCAGGCATATAAGAACTGGCATATTATGTGAGGGATTAATTTAGGGCTAGACTGACCGCCGCTGGCAAGGGGTTCCAAATTTCACACTATACGCACACCCACCAAGGCCACTAAACTTCCTCCCCTAGAACAAAGGAAGATATGAGCCTATAGGTTTAGTCGTAATAATATTATATTGTAGTAGTCGGCAACTCCGGTTTCCCGTGTGATATTTTAAAGGAATTTATAGGACAATTCTAAGCAAGATAACATAAGGCGAATAGAAGCTGAAAAGGAAATGTGACACAACAAATTCGTAGCAGAACTGCAAAGAACAACTTAGACCATGTGGTGACATTAAAATACATGAATCTTTTACTACAATTATATACACTTTCAAAGTGTCAAAACATATAATAATTGAACAGTCCATGAACATAAATGTCTTTCTTCCTTTCTGTTCTTTCGTGTTTCTTCAAATTGAGAGAGAGAGTGGTATATAAAATTTGGTATAAGGAGAAACAGTCCCAAAGTTACTTATCTTATTTTTCGACGGGGTTCCACTGGAGAATCTTTCTTCTTTCACGGGCTAATAGACTTTAAGCTATTTTTAACACTGGCTTGAAGAACTTGGGTCCCTCGTGTCCGAGATATGTTTTTGTCTTCTTCACCCGGAGTAATGGCTATGGGTCTGTCTGCCACGAGCCCCTTCCAATAACTGACTTTTTTACTTTTTATTTCCACTGACGGGAAGGAGTCCCCACTTCCGTTTTGGGGTCCCAGCCAATCATTTGGCTTCTCTCTTCCTCCCCCTGGTCGGGCGATTTCTTAGGGCTACTAGATGTCACCCAAGTCAGGTTACTCAGTACAGATAGCTTGCACTAATTTACTATCATGCCTTAACGGTCATTTTCTGACGGCTTGCTACTGTTCATTCCAACAAGAGGATAGCAGTCATCCCACTTCCATCGTCTCAGTGGGATATCACGTGACATATGGTTTCTAACCAGACTATGGAACATGTTTTATAAATCAACATATTGGTTTTTGAAAATTCCAAAATTTTAAATATCTGTAATGAGTGGGTCTTTGATTGATAATGTAAGTACTTGGGTGAGTCAAAAGTTTTGCAATATTCTGGGAGTCACTATTTGGCAACTCTAGATGCTTTTGCTGAGGTTGTGAAGGTGATGAACCACATTCACCTCATGCTCTCCAAGTACTACTCACCAGAATTGTCTCCATGCCTTGGATTATGGCCTTGGAATCCATGCTTGCCTGATGATTGAGTTTCTTACAACCCAAGTGAAATTACTTCAACCATCTAGTTACTGTACAATGATCAACTGCTTTTTCACCTTTTGTAAAACAGATGTTTTTGGTTGTTTCTCTGGTGTTATGGCCCAGTTTGAACTCATAAAGCATAAGTTTACAAATTAAAATATATTGCACATCTCTCTGTGTGATTTTCAAATTACACACACAGTTAAACAATACACAATGTGTCAGCATATCAACTACCATGATACTAGCAACCACAGCTGATACCTTCCACATCTTGAACTCTTTTGGTCACATAATATATGCATTGCAAACTAAAATGTACCAAAATATTGCAAAACTTTTGACTCACCTGAATATAAGGCAAAAGTCAAATAACCAAATAAACTAAGAGAGTCATTTCTTAACTTTGCAGAACTTTTATCTACTAAAAGTCCATTTTGGAATTCACAAAAATAGTCAAACATTTTTTATTTAAGTCAAATATTCTTGTTCTCTTGCTTCAAAAGGTTCCAAAATTTTTTCCCAAACAGTTTACTATATATATTTTTTGTATTTTCCAGGTAGAATCTTACAGGTGTGTTTTACAAATGGTCCTAGAAAATGTTCCCAACATACGGAATACAAACGAAGAAAATAACTTCAACAAAAATGATGACATTGTGGGTGGGAAATCAGAAATAGGTAAGTAAGTTATGACAAACTTTACAGCTGGTCAGGGATTACAATCTGTTCATATACCTCAACTGAAGCTTTGTCTTTTGGCAAAAAAATGAAACTATCTTGCTTCTCCTAGCATCTTCCCTATTACATCAAAAGAGATTTAAAAAAGAATGTTTTTCATTAAGATTCACCTGAATCAAAGTCAGATTGGTTTGGTTTATTTTTTTAATGGCATATTAACTCCTTATGGGCCATTTAATGCCAAAATTTGATTCATTTGTAAATGTCTGATCGCAATCTTAATTTTCAATATTCTATTGCATTCTTTTAATTGTTCTTTTTTATTTGTTTATAATCATTGGTTTGTATGGTTTCAAGTATTCCTATCTAATACAAATAATTTATACACAATTACATCGTTTAAAGTAACTATTCCTATTTACTAAGAATCATTAGTTTTCACAGCTAGTTTCAGATATTCCTATCTAACACTGATAATTTGCAAGCAATTATATAGTTTCAAGTAATTAATAATAATAATAATAATAACACTTTAAGCCTGGTCGGCTGGGGCTGTAGAATATACCAACTGAATCTCTGCAAAGAGGTAAGACCTCCCCCCACCAACAAATGTTGTGGATATGACAGGAAACAATCTGATAGTGAGGCTTCAGTTCTGATGTTTTGGTAAATGTAGAGTAACCCTTAATTGCCATTGTTCCCAGGTCCATTCTGACCTGGAGTGGTAGCACCTGATAATGTCTTATCTATTTAAACTGTGTGCAAACAAATTATTTATGTAAATCAAATTTTTAATAATACATAGCAATACTTCAAACCATTTAACTTTGTATGAATGAATTAGTAATGTTGAATAGAATTATTAGTGTTAAATAACAATACTTGTAACCACTTCACTGTCTGTAGTAAATAGAATTATTCATGTTAGATAGAAATATTTGAAATCATTTAAATGTGTACAAAAAAGAGCTTAGGTTCATTTAAATGTGTTTACAAATCAAATATATATGTATAAACTATAAAAAATTAATATATATGTATTAACAGGATATGGTATTAAATAACCTTCAATGGTTGATACACCATAAAACCAAACCAACAGATAACCCTTTGTAAACAATTATAGTTTCAAGTAACTATTTTTAATACAAATAATTTGCATACAGTTAAATAGTTTCAAGTATTCCTATTCAGCATTAATAATTCTAGTTTATAAGAATTATAGTAAAAATTTGTTTGACTAACATATAAAAGGTAAACAAAAGAGTTTACATATGTTAGACTTTGTTTTATATACAATTTTTACCAAATTACCACAATGAACAAGGATAGCAGTTTAGTAGTGTAAGGGAGAGAAAGTAAGGTAGGGAAAAAGGGTGTAGAAAAAAAGGGAAGGAAAGTATTTACTCTACTATTAACCAGTAAAAGAAGGTGACAACTATGTTCCTAAAAACAAAACAGCTTTTTGCCCACAAAAAGGTATTTGTTCCTGAAGAAATAAATTTTACAAAATAGTTATACCACTTACATTGCATATATTTCTCTATGCAGGTTGAGCTGTACACTCATTTAAAATGCAAAAATAAAAGATAAACATAACATGAAACAATCCAAATGAGAGAAACAAAACAAAATATACCTAAGGAGAAGTATTGGAATAGACAAAAACTTACTTGGCATTAGACCACACCTTTATTTGAATTCAAAGTTCATGTTTATTTTATTTTCTCGGATGCTTCTGTCGGCAGAAAGTCCACTAATCAACCAGGAAAACACCCTGTATCTTGAGTAGAATATTTCCTTTTCTCCATAGCTTGTTGGGACAATTCTGTAGGCTGCTCCTTGGAATTCAAATTTTGCATAGAATTTCTTCCATATTCCTTCAGCTTCAAAATGTCAAAAACTCACTCTGAGTAAGCAGGTGTTACATAACCGTTCATTTCTTTCTAGATAGAGAATACTCTCACTCGGTTTCTCCATGACTTTTAATTCCATTTCTTTGTGTCATAGTTGTCTACGGGTAGCAAATTCAGAATATTGACCTGGCTCAACTTACTTGTGTCAGCTGAATGGTCATTATGCAACCTGGCAAACTGGTCAATAAACACGTTCTATCCTGCTCCTGGCAAAGACCAAATTTCCTACAAGCAAAGGCAAAAAGTCAAAGAGCCTAATGAGCCAAAAGGAGGTTTGAGGCAAAAAGCAAAAAGAGAAAAGGGCGGACCACCCCAGGCGACTTATTTTTATAACCACAAGGAGCCAGTAACAATCCAACTTTGAAATAAGTCAATGGCATTCAAGCTGTTATTAACTGTCGAATTTACAAATTCCAACTGTATGAATTGTTTGCATGTATTTATATGGTTTCTTGTAGAGTTGGAAGGTTTGGCAATTTATATTTTGGTATCAGTTTCAGTTTTTCCCCTTGATACCACAGTTTTTGATTTAGTTCGTAATTTAGTATTTTTGTTTTCTAAGGAAGCCATTCTTTTTGTTGTGTAACGATAGCATTTCAAGTCAAAATCTGATTTCGTTTGAAATTGACAAATTTGCAACTTATTCCGTTCAACTCGCAATTTCTCGTGTATTTCTAGTCCAATCTTAAAATATTTCCATGGTTGGAAAAAAAATCTTTCTAAATATGTAATTTATGTGTGATTTTATCCATTGAATTATTTTTACAACGAGTTAAAACGCTATTTTGCTTCAAACCGCCAAAAATGCGAAATATGATTAAAAAGAAATTTTTTCAAAACTATTTTTTACACGTTACTTTATTTCGCAAAATCAAAGTGACCAATTTTTATCAATATTCTCGAAATTCTACACTCAATTAGAAGACACCTTAAACTACAACCAAGAAGATGTCCACTTCTTCTCTGACCCCTGAAAGCAAATTACTCCAAAAATTATAAAGTAAGCTAAAAAAGAGCAACGTCTCATTAATAGAAGATAATCTCAGAATTATTTCAATATATATGTGTGAAATTTTGATGATGTTTTAACATCAAGCTTTTTAGTGAAAGTTTTGGAAAAAACGAACTTAAAATTTACTATTAAAAAAATGTAAACTAAAAGTTTCGAGTTAAATGGTTTTTCGAGTTAAATGGTTTTTAAAAAGTTAAATTGTTAAGAATATATCTTTCCATTTTTAAAATATGGAACTGGTACGTTGTTGGGATTTTACTCGTTGAGAATAAGACAAAATTTACATCTGCAGTGTAAGGAAAAATAAGGCTTTCTATAGCAAGAGATGTGACAAGAGAAAAGGAATAAAGCAACAATTCGGTTGAAAAAAAGGGTTTATATTTAGTGAAAGAGATAAAGAAAAGAAGAAAAGAAGAATTGCAAAAAGAGGTGTTTTCTGCAGACTTAACTATAGCATTCGTCTTGGTAACAGTTCTTTCAGTTCCATGTAGTTTTGGTGGCTGGTCCGAACAGATTCAAAGGCTTGAAGAAGGAGAATTTTGTGTCCCCATGTGTGTAGAGTCTCTCATGAGATGACTGTCCTTATATGTACCTCGCTACTTGCAGTCGCCTGCTTCGTCAGCAGTCACAATTCCGTGTTATATCGTTGACGTTAAAGGGAAAAATGGGATATTAGATTGAAGAATGCGCGCACGTGTAGTGGTACAGTAGATGTGCTGATAGTGGCCCGTGATTGGTCGTTTTCAATATTTGGTTTTAAGTAAGTGTAATAGAAATTTATAGACATGCATAAAGACCAGTACAATTGAAAACCTGAAAACCCTGAATCGGGGTAGGTAATAAAGTAGGGATTGTTCACCTAAAGTCAGTTGCTAGGCTTTAAAGGTAATTTAGTCATAGAATTCATGACTTAGATTAAAGTTTATTTATCAAGCTTATGAATAAATTGTCAACTATAAATAACTACAATATTTATTAACAAATTGGTAAAATACCAAAGAAATCGTCGCATAAACTATCTATATTTGTGTCTTTGGACATTTGAGAGAGAAAATGGTATAGTTCTCCAGAAATTAGTTTATGATGTGGCTTAAAAAAAAAAAACAAGAGATGAAACACCTCGTTTAAAATAATTAAAACTAAGGCATTTCTTTTCTGGTACGCCAGTCAACTGTTGTTGGGGTTTTTCAAATAAATTTCTTCTAAACAAGGAAAATCAATGAATTATTAATTTTTCCCTCTAAATAAATTTGTTTTTATCTAGCAAATACCCCTAAAATCAAATATTAAAAATAATTAAAAGCTTTTTATTTCATTTTTAGAATGTGTATATTTTCCAATCTGCGAGTATCACCTGTTCTTTTTTAGATACACATTTTAAAACTGGAATTAAAAGCTATTCTAATCATTTTAATATATACTTTTAAGTGTATTTGCTACATAAAACTATAAAGATATTTGTAAAAATAAATCAATAAATTATCCTTGTTTAGAATGGTTTTATAGGCAGAATACCACGAAACACTAGTGGCTAAAAATGGAAAAAAAATACTTTAGGTTTTTAGTGTATGGTTAGTTCATATACACTATAAGTTAATTTATAGTTATTTATGTAGCGCTGAACAAAATAACAACCACTTTGAAGAAGAACAACGAAAGGTTTATTTTTATGACAGAAAGTAGACTTGTGTCAGAGTGAGAAAAGTTCTTAGTGTGTCGCAAGTCGCAGCAGTGTTGCAGGTAGCAGCAGTTATCTTCAGCGAAGATCTATGGCCTTGTTGGTTGGGTTTGGAGTGTTACAACATACAATGAGAAAAAAACTTCATTTAACACAAGACAAACAAGGAACATCTAATAATTAAACAATTTTTATAAAACAAAAAAACGTCAACTTGGATTTGAATGTTCAGAAGTTCTCCTTTGTGAGTAGCAAATTTTCGAAGTGGTGGAAAGTCAGATATCAAGAAACAGGGTAAAGGAGGAGAATGTTTTTAAAGAGTACTTATTCCTTTTTCTTTTCTTTTCTTTCTTTTTTTCTTTTATGGTCAGGTAGTGGAACTAGCAGAGGTAGTTTCGGCTCTTAACTCGAGGGCGGACGTTACTTCTCTCCTGGTTATCGTGTCTACGTTCTTTATTGTGTCTCCTTTTGTTCTCACTGATCTGGTTCACAGAAAACCTGAGTATTTATCTCTCTCTACCGGCTCCAAATTCGCCACTTCAAAATCCTTCCAATTTTGGCGCGACCGCTTCCCAGTGGATACTTTACTTTTTATTATTTTTCTTTTTTTCTGATTTTTAACCGGATGGATGCGTGGAGCCTTATGCGTGGCGACGCGTTTATACATTTTGTATGTGGCAGCCGACGAGTCAACATCCGGTTAGGAGTTTTATTGTTAATTCCTAAATCCCCACAGATCATTAATGTTGGAGCGTCCTGTAGAAAAGGACGGGAGAGAAGTATTTCTTCTCTGCTGTCCGAGTACTCTCTGGTGCTGGCTGTAACTTCCAAAAAGGGCTAGAAAAAAATAGTTATTTACAGGAAGATGGAATCAATGCGCTCTGCCCGCTGATTGGTCAGTGTGTGGCCGAATCGCTACAGGTTTAAAAAAATGATTTGCTGTTTTCAAAATATATACATTTTAAAACTGAGATTGAAATTTACGTTATCTTTTAATATCTAATTTTAGGTGTATTCGCTAGATAGAAACATAATTTTATTTGTAGAAAACAAACTATTTTACACTAGAGATTCGTATACCTGGAAATTTTAAAAGTAAAATTAAGAACTATTTTAATTATTCTTGATATCTAATTTAGGTGCATTCCCTGGATAAAAACATTTATTTATAAGAAAAATTTTCATTTATTTTTATTGTTTAGAACAACTTTATTTCGTGATTGGTGTACTTGCTTACCAGAAAACAATTACCTTGAGAAAAAAATCTTACTTCATAAAATCTAACATTAAGGCAAAACTGGCAACTATCTTTTTTTTTAAATTTTTACCCGATACTTTGTTAACTTTATTTTATCACAAAAGTTTTTTTTATTTTTTTATTTTTAAACTGAAACAAATAGATTTCATACATCGTGTCGTATTTCCCTTTTTTACATATTTGAAAACATTCTATGATATAAAAGATTTCCAAGCTGTCGTATTTCCTTTTCTTCTTCTTCATTTCTTTTGTAAACCAACAGATTTCACATTTAGTTCCTTAAACTAGTCAATTAAACGTTTTTATGATATTTTTGCTTAATCTTTTAATCTTTGATAACACTTAATTTTATTAAAATCTGAAAGTCTTTTTCAACGGTGTTTACTTGGATAGGGTCACTCAGTAGTGATAGTACAAAACCGAATGATTTCAGTTTCGTAAAAAATTTCAATGCTGTTTTATGGTGTGAAGAATTAAAAAAAAGTCGGTTTTTCGGTTAACCTGCCCATCTCTAGTTTCATGTATTCCTATCCAATACTAATCATTTTCAGATGTACCTATTTTCCCCATTGATGGAACTCTAACAGATACTACCACTTTGGATCAGAGTGGACCTAGGAGTTACAGCAATAAAGAGATACTCCACAATCACTAGAACTCCAAAAGTTACATGATGGTGTGGGGGGAGTATGTAATTTGGTTATTTCTGTAGATTGCTCTCTAAATTATTCCCTCCACAAATACAACACAAAACATTACAATCGCGCAAAAGAAATGGAATAGAACACAACGAACATTAAATAACAATTTAATATGCATATCACAGAATATGAAAAACAAACAACATATATGATGTGTAAATGGCCTTTTGGAAAATAAAGTTTGAAGAAGAGAATAAATTTGTTGAAAGATGTGTGTATGTTCATGTTATCAGAGTCCGTAAATAAGTCGTTCTTACTTACATTAAGTTTATAGCGGGTTTTATGATTGTGGCGACAGCGTGTCTCGTTGATAAAAGAAAGTTTGTCGGGTTTTCCTTTTGAATATAATTCTCGGCCATTTGAAAAGAGGTCATGAACTTTAGTTGAGGAAGGAAAGGAATTGGTTGGACATAGTATCGGCTACTGGCTTAGTGGCTTGTGTTCGTCTGTGTCTTCGTTTGTGTGTAAGCTTGTGTCTTGTGTGTTTATTTCCTGTTGATTACTTACAGGAAGGCACAAGGCCTTAAGTTTTGGGAGGAGGGGAAGCGTGCGGTCTTGCATTAACTATGTTTTTACTAAGGGGACCTAGCTAGCCACATTCGCCGACCCATTCAACAATACAATATATAGTCATTCATCCGTCGCCTTGCGCGCTGCTACCACCAAAATACCACATTTGCTCTATGGAGAAAGACCTACTTAAAACCCCGGAAGTGATGCATGATTTTATTTACAAATTGTGATTTTTTTACAAATGAATTCATATGATGGGGATGGGAGAAAACCCCCGAAATATATACAAAAACAAAGAAACAAAGGAAAAATCCCCCGTTTGGTTGCCCTCCCATCCCCCCGTCTATAAAATTGGAGGCCGACTGTTTTCCGGGGCGAAAGAACCGGAAACAAGTCGGACCTGCCCTAGGTGGGACTGGGATCCTAATCTATTGGGGGGAAAAAATAAAATAAAGGGTCGGGCACGGTGTGGGTCGATACAAGCCGGTAATATGATTTTTATACATATGAATGTTCAAGATCTTCAGTAAAAGCGGACTGGGATACGGGTTGAGGTCGAAAAATAATGGGGATGGGGAAGATCTTGAATACTAATGACTAGATGACGGGGACAATGACTGACAACATACTGCTAACTAGGTTACAAGGGGAAAACATTGCCTACTTACCGGGGGTGGGGTCCCTAAAGACCCGTACCGTAGACGCCATGGGCGGGCAGAGGAGGGAAGGATGACTCCAACGTTGCCCCCTTTCGTACGACCAGGCTCGCTGCATTCACCTACCTTCTGTTGAATGTTATGCGATCCAAGCGTTTTCTATCGCATCTGATTTTGACCCTCAGCTGATGCCGAAAATACAAAACCAGATCGCGATGAGAAAAGTTTGCATCGTCATACAATCCCTTCTTTCGCGTGATCCAAATCACCATTCGAGCTACAGCCAGGATCACGAGAAACACCACACGCTTCTCACCCTGAAACGGAGGAAGAACGTTGTCCACGACGTAACCAACGTCGAGCAGCACGAGCTGCTTGGGTTCGATGCGAGCCGTCCACTCCCCGACGTGATCCCAAAACGGGCGAACTCGCTCGCAGTAGTAGAAGGCGTGCTCAGCCGTTTCTTCTAATCCACTGCCGCAGCGAGGACAATCAGGCATGTCTGCTAGGCCCGCTTTGTAGTTCAAGCCAAGAAGGGGTAACGCATTCCGTACAAGTCGCCAGGTGAGCGAGAACTCGTCCAGCCTCGCCGCTCGCTAAGAGGATCAGAAGCGGAACCCATCACTAACTCCCGATATAGCTCTTTCCGAGGCCGTGAAAGGTCACTGGACCCAAGAAGGTTACGAAGGGCCTTTCGGCACTCGCTAAAAAACAGTGCTTCGTCCGTAGGCCTACGTCGACCTTCAGCCTTTGGGTCTGACTTGAGGCGAGGAAAAGTCCGACTCGCCTTTCGTCTCCACACTGAGTCCCCTGTCAAGGACCGGCCGAGGTATGCAAGTCTTTCAGCAAGCCAGTGGCTCTCCAGATCAGGCATACCCAGACCCCCGTTGCGTGTACGTTGGATACAGACCTGCCTACGGACCATCGGCCTTGCACCTCCCCAGAGTAATCTGGAGAGGGATTGTTGCAGTGCCAACCGACGTGCCTTAGGCAGAGGAAATACAGCCAATCGGTAAAGGATCAGAGGGAAGACGTACGTGGCGCACGCCTCCGCCCTGCCCTTTAAGGACAACCTCCTTGAAAGCCAGATTCCCACCTGAGCATTCACCTTGGTTTGTACTTCCGACCAATTTCGCTCCAGTTGGAGGTCGGGCCCGAACCACACCCCGAGGTTGCGGATTGGTCTGTCACTCCAGCGGAAGGGCCCTGGAAGAGTATTGCTACCCCTCCAAGCACCAAGCCGCAAACCTTCGCTTTTGTCAAAATTGACCTTGGCTCCTGCGATCCGCTCGTACTCGACAACCGCCTCTTTCACAGCCTTTATATCCAGACGGCGGGACACAAAGACTGTGATGTCATCAGCGAACGCGGAAACCCTTGCCGCAAGGCTGCTAACAAAAGGTATACCGCGCAGGGACGGACTTGTCCCCTCATCCCTAAGCCTGCGCAGGAGGGGCTCCAACGCGAGGACATATAGAAGAGGAGTCAACGGGCAGCCCTGCCGGACCGAACGCTCGATCGCGAATACCCTCGAACGCCTTCCGTTCACCTGCACCACTGCCTGAGGGTTGTGGTACATCATGCTAATCCATCTGCGGAACTCCGGTTTGAATCCGGCAGTCTCCAAAACAGACGCCAAGAACTGATGGTCAACCCTATCGAAGGCCTTGGACTGATCTAAACTGATCAGCGCGGCTTCTGTGTCGTCTTCTATCCCCTCTAGGACCTCGCGAATTGTGCAGATTGTCCTGGATCGATCTTCCCTTCACAGCAAAGGTCTGTTCAGGGCCGATCAGATCACTGATGACACGCCGTAAACGATTCGCCAAGACCCGGGCCAAAATCTTTAACTCTGTGTTAAGCAGAGTTATGGGCCTGTAGTCATCTAAACCCTCCCAAACATGCCTGCCACCTTTCTTCAGCAATGTGATCACGCCCTTGGTAACGCTACCAGGGATGGCTCCCTGGGCGAACCAATGGTTGAACATATCCGTCAGAATAGGCACAAACATGTGCGACATCCTCAAGTACACTTCGTAGGGCAAACCATCTAGTCCTGGCGACTTGTTGAGGCCGACCTGTTTCAACGCATCACGGACTTCGCATTCAGTAACCACACCCTCGCAGCTAGCCGCTTCAGCCACCCGGAGGCGGGGTAAGTCGGCAAGATAGCTACGAAACTCCCGGATCGGGAGATCAGGGCAGCGGGCAAAGCGATCCCGAAAGTGCGCCCGAAAGGCATCACGTATCTCACGACTCGAATGCAGCAGTCACCCGTCCGCGGTCTTGACAGACGCGACGTACCGATCGGGGAACCTTCGCACTTCTTCCTCACGCGCAGTCGCGTTCGATTTCACAGCTTCGTAGAGAACTCTATTTAACCTAGATCTAACTACGTATCCCTTGTAGCGCTCGCTATTCTCACGCTCAAGGTCCCTCCTAGCTAGTTCTACACCTAGGGAGTCCCCCCCAGCCACCGCCCGGGAAAGTCTATCGTCTATAGACTTCGCCTCCTTGGCCTTATCTAGTTTGAGCTGTTGACCGTATTTGGTGGCGAAGTCTCTAATCCTATATTTGAGAGAAGCCCACCACCTATTCCCGGTAACCGCCCCCACTAACGCCCGCTGAATTAGGGATTGCAGCCGGTCCCGGAAGTCCCGTATCTCCAGTAAGGAGGCATTGAACTTCCAGTAGCCGGCTAGACTAGGCCTATTTGCTAACCGCAGACTGACCCTAACAAGCTTATGGTCAGTCCACGCTATCAGGTGGAACGTGGGACAACTAACGAAATCAATGTCAGCTCGTCTAACTAACACTCTGTCCAAGTAGGAACCTACTTTGGCAGAGGGCGAGCTATCTAGCCACGTCCACATCTCCCGCCCTGGGTGATCGAGACGAAACCTGTCGACGAGACCGTGACGAGTCACGAAGCCGGCAAGGCTGCTCTCACACCTTCCCGCACGACTAGCTCCCCGACCGACCTTATCTATCTTGGGATCAAGGATCGCATTCCAATCACCCATTAAGACTAGTCGCTTCGTATCGTCCAGGAACGGCGCCAACCGACGAAAAAAGGAAACCCTCTCCGCAGCGATATTGGACGCATAAACCGCAACCAGACGAAACTTGAAACTTTTCACGGCAACATCGGCCACAACCAGCCGGCCCCCGTCACCTGCAAAAACAACGTCAACATCAGCATCAAGGCTGCGTCCAACTAGCAAGGAGACCCCAGCGCTGACGTGGCTGCTGTATGCTGAGAAAACGTTAAAGTCGCTTTCCAGCACTCGACAGTCAGCATCGCAAGTGAAGTGGGTCTCCTGCACTGCAGCAACATCTACCCTGAGGTTCTTGAGTTCACCAAGCAAGCGCGCACACTTGCTTGAATCCCTCAGTCCCCTCACATTCAAACTGGCAACGTTTAAAGCCATCAATCCGACTTACCTTACTCATCGTCGACTACGGGCCGGAAATCCTTGGGTGTGAGGATACCGACAGCCTGACGCAGGGAACCGGTGCCGAGTTCAGTTGTTACTCGGTTGTCCCTGGTGATTCCGCCGACATCTATCGGGAACTTCAGCTTTAGGGCCCTATAAAGAGACGGGTGAACCAAAATCGGGACCCTACCCGAACAATATGTAATACATTTTTTTAGGGAGGAGTGCTCCAACTCCGCCAGCTTTATGCCCGTATCAGTCTGACAGACCGTACTCAAGAACTTCCACACGCCCTTGGTACGGTCGCCAGCTGACCGGACAAAAGTGGTCACCATGGCTGCACTCCTGAAATTCGGGGGGTTTGATACATTTAAGTTTTTCACTTTTTCTAAGCTGAGCAACGGCTTTAGTGCCTTCCGGAGCTGGAAGTCCCCAACTGCCTCCAGCTCCGCAGAGCACAAAGCCGCTGCCCGCTGTATCTGTCCGATTGAAAGTTCGTTGTCTTTGTAATTAGGTTTCTTTTTCTCAGCAGGAGGGTTGGTTTTTCTTTTTGGGGAAATGATGGCCGGGAATAGTTCTTGCGAAGAAATGTCTGCAGGGCTGAGTGAGGGAAGGGATGGGGTTCGGGCTAGGCCCGAGGGTTGTGCCCTTTCGGCAGACTGAGATCTGGGGAGGGGGATTTTGTAAGGGCGGTGATATTTTTTGAAAAGAAGTTCATGTTGGGGTGAAAGAGGGTCCATTTGTTGGGGAGGAGACTGTAAAGTTATTTTTGGAGGTGGAAACGGTGGTGGAGGTAGTGGAGGTGGTGGTGAAGGTACTGGTGGAGATGGGAGAGGTAACTGTGATTGAGAGGAGGGGCCTGCCTCAGGTTGGTTTTTTTCCGGGCACATTTTCTTTGCTGCCCCTTCCCCACTGTCCCTTCTCCTCTTCAGATTCGTCGACGTTTCCATGTTTTCTATCGTTTTATTTTTCTTTTTAGTCACTTTGGGTGATGGAGCTGCTGGTGTCTTGGGAGTTACTGGTTTCCTTTGGGTCGTTGGTTTTTTTGGCGTTACTGCCGGTGATTGTGTTGTTATTCTAGATGCTGCTGCTGATACCGTTGGTTCTGTTGATGTTGTTGCTGCTGGTGATTCTGTTGTTGTTTTTGTTACTGCTG
Organism: Sepioteuthis lessoniana; assembly: GCA_963585895.1. Taxonomy (NCBI): domain Eukaryota; kingdom Metazoa; phylum Mollusca; class Cephalopoda; order Myopsida; family Loliginidae; genus Sepioteuthis; species Sepioteuthis lessoniana. The sequence continues at coordinate 34,455,113 of OY757919.1, read as the reverse complement.
CTGCTGCCGGTGGTTCTGCCGTTGCTGTTGCTGCTGCTGCTGTTGGTGGTTCTGGTGTTGTTGTTGCTGCTGCTGCAGCTGCTGCTTGTGTTGGGGCCTTGGTTTGTTTTTGAGGAGGGGATGTAATTGGACTTTTTTCTCCTTGTTTAGGGGATCCCCTCCTCTTTTTGGTCACTTCAGTCCAGCCCTCCTGGTTGTTTTTGGGCTGGACCTGACCCGGGCCCTTGGCCTCCGCTTCTTCGTTGATGGTGATGGTGATGGCAGCTACGTCTTTTGTTGTTGTTGTTGTTGTTGTTGACGCCTTTTCCTTGTTTTCAGGTCGCTGGGGGCAAAACTTAGCGATATGTCCGACTTGTTTGCACCCCCAGCACCTGGGGCGTCTTCCTTCCACCATCACCATCATCTGCCGATCCCCGCAAATCAGAGATTCAGGGATGGCTTTGAAGCCATCCCTTGTCAGGCACAGCCGGAAGGCATAATCCCCGTAGGCTGTCCCGGCCAGGGATCTGAGGAGGCTAAACTTCTCGACGTGGCCATAGGCGCTTAGATACGCCACGAGGACCTCCCCAGTGATGATGGCCGGGACATTACAGACCGTGACGCGGAGCCTACGGGTGCCTTTATACTCCGGCTGTAGCCTGAAGTGCTTAGTGATGATGTCAGATTCTGCTGTTTTGGCAGCTTGTTTTTCTGTAGGAAGGAGGACATCCCATGTCGCAAAACTTTTACGGCAAAAGTATTGGCATGGGATGCCTGCCTTCCTCAACAGCTCTTCAAAGACTTCTTTTGTCAGTCCCACCAGCCTTTTTGTTTTAAGGTCGGAAACGACCAGCGAGAGGACTCTTGGTATAATTTTATCCGCAATTTCCGGGATGGGCAGTATTTCATTGCCTTTAAAGTACTTGGCAAATCTGCCCACCCGGTCCTTCTCGTATTCATCCGGTCCTCTCTGCTGGCCTTTCCAGGCTGTGGGGCTATGTTGGGCAGGCTGAATCGGGCTTGAATTTCTTGTGTATCACCGGGGATCGGCAGCGAAGGCCAATTCGATCCTATTAGGCTTGGCGTTGTCTTGGTAGAGGTTGTCGTTTCCCCCTCCATGGCTGAGGTAGAATTAGCAGCCAAGGAGGGTAAAAAGAACTAAACCTCCACCTGCTGCAAGTATGGAGGGGGTTCTACTGTTTAAACAAAAGACGAAAAAATAATCAAACACAAAAACAGTGAAAAAATGCCACAAAAACACGTAGAACCCCTGAAAAATAAAAAACGACAAAACAAGCAAATAAAAATTAAAGACACAAAAATAACAAAGTCCGACGACAAAAACACAAGTCGGATAACAAAAACAAGAGATTTGACAAGCGTCACAAATAAAGAATTCTCGGTAAGACTTAAAAACAAATAAAAAATTCAAACAGAAAAAAACAAAGTCTTACCGAGATAACCAATTTAACAATCCAAGTAACGGAGGTAATAACAATATAGACTGATCTTTTTCAAAATAAAAACGTGAAGGAGCAAGTCTGACTGCTTGTGTCTTGTGTGTCTGGCTTCCTAACTCTGTGTTATTTATATCCTACAGGTGGATCAAAGAATCGCCCTAAAATCTTGGCGCGTAGACATTTATTGACCAATCAGATTTGTATTTTACTATTTTATTTTCGAGCCTAAATATTTTCTGTTAGTTCACTTCTGATCCTAATTTTCTAGAATGTTCTATTCCATGTTTTTAGCTGATTGGGTGAAAAATATAAAAATGTAATTTAAATGCTAATGCGGGTTTGATCCTAAATTTCTAGAATATTCTTAAGTATGTTTTTATTGCTTATTTTAAAGCTAGAAAAATTTGTATCCCATAATGGTCATGTAAACAGTTCTTGATATATTCTTAAGTGGCTGTAAATTTTTTGGATTGGATTCCTATTTATTGCATCATAATTATCTTTTATAATCCTTAATGGCTAATTGAATTTTCTATTTGCAGATGATAACAATGAATATGTGAGCTTATCTATTGAGTTGCAGGGTCTTTGCATTCCATTCAATGTAATATTACATCCTTATGCTATGTTTATCCACGGACATATATTCATAGGAATTACTGAAAAAAGGCAATTTTCAGTAAGTTTTTTTTTCTATTCCTAATGTTGGCTAAAAATAATGCAAACCTGTAAAGGTTTTATGCGAATTAAACCTGTACATTAAAATACTGTAGAATCTTGAATATAATCTAGGTTAAAAGCACAGTAAGGATAACCTAAAGGTGAACTTTTTTAGACTTTATTTTTCTAATGCAGGTATCCTTGGGGAATGAAAAAAGTTTATGCCCATTTACAAAAACTTTCCTCGTTCCCCAATGATACCTGTATCAGAAAATATAAGGTCTAAAACAGTTTGGTTTCATGTTACCATTACTGCACCCTTAACCTAGACTAATAGTTTTGTAATACCTCTAGAACTAAAAAAAAAAAATACCCAAGAATCAGCTCAGCAGGTGCCTGCCAACATCAAGATAAGAATTCAAATATATAAGGATATAGCAGAAAGCAGGTCACATGACCAGACTTTTGTATTTTACTGACCAATCAGAGGTAAGGATTGGTCATTGAAAAAAAACTTCTCTGGTCAGGTATGTACAAACCATTATATTTCTAGCATTTACTTGCTTGAGGTATGGTGTTGATTAAAAAGTAGCAGTTTCTTTTTGTTAATATATGCAGTAATAAATAATATGAAACTAATTTTATCCTGTCTTTGTTTATTTCTTTCAGTTTATCAACAAAAGTATCACCCCTGTCAAGTTTAAGTGGGAATTGTATGAAAATGAATCCTTTATTTTGGAAGTGGAACCATCAAATGATATAATAGGTATGATAATTATTAGTCTGTACTGTAATGAATCAGTATGATATTGGGAAGGTATGTCAAAATTAGATCTAATTTGTGATTATTCATACTTTCAGTAAAAAAGCTGTAATAGTCTTATAAAGAAGTAGGCCCAGAAAAATACAGGGATCTTTTTATTGTAATATCGAGAAAAATTAAAAAACAAAGTAATCCAAAATTGATGAATTTATTAGAAGGAAAGTCAATGTTAAAACGTTTTGGTTTCAATGAACCTTTGTCAGACTTTAAAATGGTGACAAATGTTGATTAATAAAATACAAAAAACAGAAGGGAAAGAGTGCATACAAAGAAAAATCATATAACCATTAAATCATTCAATCAGCATTCTTTTTAAAAAATCTATCCCGTGATTGGCACAGGCAATGATGTTAAACAAATAGAACCAATAAGAGATACAACAGATTAAAAAGAACAAGAAGAAAAGAAAAGAAGAAAAAGGTAAAAGAAGAATAAGAAGAAAGAAAAGAGAAAGGAAAGAAGAAATATAGAAGCAGTATTATAATATGTGAAAATATATATAAAACACAATTTCCATATTAAATAAAAACAATAACCAAGAAAGTGCAATGTGAGATTTCTTTTTTAGAAATTATCTGAACAAATCAGTTTCTCTGATATATATGCTCAATTTTTGTTACTAGCAAACAAGATCCAACTGTTTAATACCTTATTACTACTGTTGTCACTTCTAAACCAATATGATGGAAAATCAGAAATAAATTTAATCAACCTTTAAAGCACTGAAAATATGACATCATATCAAAAATATGCCTAATAGAGATTGTAATTTTTATGATATATTTTATTTATATCTGTTTAGATTATATATATGTCAAAATATTCTAAAGATAAGAATAAATGCATTTCCTAAATTATAAACATATGGATGAAATATGCAACAGAATTGAAGAAAAATATGACTTGAAAAACAAAGTTGATGGAGTAATTACATATTATGACATTTTGCCCTCTATGTGCTTATAAGGATTTGGAAAAAACTTTTAATTTTAGGAGAGAAATAATAGGGAATGCTGAAACTGTCTTCAAGGTTGTCATGTCAATATAATTAAAAAGGCCAGTTTTTATGAAACTACAAAATGTGGGAATGAAATGTTAAAATTGTGCTAATGACCATTTTTTAAGTAATGAATTAAAAGATTTGAAAATATCATTGTGTGTAAATTAAGATATTGTTAATCATAAGATATAAGTAAATTGTGCATAAATATTAGTGAATTTTGGGGATAAGTTTGTCTAATTAATTTGAATTTTGTTTTGATATTTATTTTGCTAGAAAAGGTGATGTGTTATAAAATCTGGATCATTGTTTGATTGCTTCATACAAAAAGATTACAGTAGATTCTATCAGTTTTTAATTTTTCTTACATTCATAAAATAACATTAGACCATTGTTCATATTAAAATTCTGGTCTATTTCAAATTGATATGTGACAAGTTTATCTAAATTAAATTCCTTTTAAAGAAAGGCATACCTTTGTTCTTATGAAATATTTAAAAATAAATCAAGATGTTTGATGGACAAACATTTTTACAAATCTTACAGAGAATAATATAGATACCTCTATTATGTAGCTTTGTTGTCTGGTTTATCATTAAGAATATTTTACTCCACACGCAACTATGATATTTTCAAATGTTTTAATTCATAATGTAAATAATGAACATAATGACAATTTTGAATGTTTTTCATATATATTTTAAAATAGTAATAATAGAATGACAAATAAAAACAAAAAAATGCTCAATACTTTATATGTAGGGCAATATACAATAGATATTAACTATAAAAACTCATAAAGTTTTTCTACCATTCAAATTTCAGTAAAGTCAATCCTCAAGTAGACAGTAAAATGGAGTAAATAAAAAAGTTAAGAAATATTTAAATAGGAAAAGAATCACTTCCTTATTTACTACATTTTACTACCAACCTGAGGATTGCCATTCATGAAACTCAAATGGTAGGAAAACTTGGAATTTTTATTGTTAATATTTATTGTGTGTGTATACATATGTGTGTGAGTATATATATATATATATATATATATATATATATATAATAAAGTGACTACTTAGAGCTATTGAATGAAAAAACATCCCTGCATTTGACCAACAGCAATACAAGATCAAATAGATATACTTATATGTGTACTCATACACATACACACACACACATACTCATATCTATATATATGTTAGGGATCAGACCGAATGAAAAAAAAATATGAAAGTTATTTCCTCTAAGGGAAAGAAAGGGTATTGCCTCCCTTAAACAGTAGATTGTTGGATTTGGAGAGACTTGGAATCCACCATGAGACATGGATGTATATTTGACTGGTACACACAAAGTTTAAAATAGTTCTTTTCCTGATCAATAGACATATGTTTCTGTTTGTGGTTAATAAACCTAATTGTTTTGTTGTACACTCATGAGTCTATCTCTTTTCAGTTTTGTTTACATATTTTCTTTGTTTGTAAAAACATAACAAATTTGGCGATGAGGATTTTCTTTTGGATTCTGGAACTCATATGTGTCTACAAAAGGAAAAAATGGAGTTGGCAATACAGCAATTATTGCAGCACAAATTAAGATTGATGGAATTATTTACAGAGACTATCAATCCCACTGCAAACATATCAAGAAACAAAATTATGTACACTAGGAGATGCAGAATCAGTCAGACATTCTATCACAGAATTTCACTACATCACAGGTGTGAAATCAATATTTCCTAAGTGGTTTTCACATTATGAAGATCTCTTTACCATCAATTTGAAGGAACAGGCAGATGACTGGAAAGTTGGACTTTTATTAAGAAAGCTGAGGTCAGCAGAACTTAGCCGGTATTCCAATTATATTTTACCAAAACATCCTCAAGACTTTAATTTCATTGAAATGGTGGAAATTTTAAAACAAATATTCAGTGAGTGCATTCCACTTTTTAACATTCATTTTAAATGTTTGAACATCACAGAATATGATACAGTTGATTTCATGACATATGCAGACACTCAACAAAGAGTGTGAGCAGTTTAAAATTTCATTTATCACGGATGCACAATTTAAATGCCCAAAATGACACACAAGCGACTACATACCAAACTCAGCAAAGAAAAACACATACAAACAGTCTGGTGGCAACCTTTCTCCCCACCACTAAGTCAAACTGAAAATGGCTACTCTGTTTGGTTACAAATAGACACCACCTCAAACATAACTCTCATCTCACAGAGACTATGGAAAACCATAGACCAGCTTCTGCTAAGACCTATAAGACATGTAGCAAGGAGTGCATCTGTAGATTGTGTCTACATTACTGCAGAATTCCCAGCAACAATCAAAATTGTGTGCAAAACAGCATCCGGAAATATCTATATAGCAGATTCAAGACACAACTTATTGGGTCTTGATTTTATCAAGTCAATGGATTTTCTGGACATACCTTTAATTCTGTTTGTAATGCAGTTTCCAGGTGTCCAGCTCAAAGTGCTTTTATGGAGCAGGCCAATGACAGCATCAAGTGTTTCCCTCCAGTTTTCACAGATGACCTCTGACACTGCACTCAAGCTGAAGCTACATCAACACTCAGACCATCTGCTACACTTGTTTTCCAACTTAAATGACCAGAGTAGCCATGATCGTGGACACATGTGGACTTTGCTGGCCCTATTAATGGCGGTAGCTTTTTGGTAGTGGTTGATACCCATTCCAAATAGCCAGAAATTTTTCCAATGCAGAAGGCTGATACCTGCTCAATGATAGCCATTCTTAAATGACTATTCAGCCAACATGACCTGCTAGAAATGTTAGTCTCAGATAATGGATCACAATTTACATCAGAGACATTCCAATACTTCTGAAGTTCATGCTGCATCACACATGTTCAGTCACCACCCTATGACCTACAATCCAATGTTCAAGCAGAACATTTTGTAGATACCTTTAAAAGTATACTGCTCAAAGCAAAACAGGAGGAACAACAACAGAGGAGATACTAAATACATTTCTCATTTCATACGAAACAGCACCAAATGCTACAGTGAAAAATGGAATGTCTCCAGCAGAAGCACTCATAAGCTTCTGACCACTCTGGATGCCCTATGCCAACACTCAGAACAACCAAGTTGACAACATACCAACCATTCCATTTGACATATTACTGAAAACATTTGAATTAATATCTCCGTCACCTCCTGTGCAGACAAATGCAAGTAGCACAGAAGCAAGACCTTACAGGATGTTACTAAAGCACTATCTCATAAGAATGAGACATCTCCAAATTAATCCCAAGCATACTCAAATACTAAAATAGGAAAGTGTTAGGGATCAGACCTAACGAAAAAAAAAAATCAAAGTTATTCCCCCTGAGGGATAGAAAGGGAGTTGCCTCCTGTGAACAGTGGATTGTGGGATTTGGAGAAACTTGGAGTCCACAAAAAGTTTTAAAATTTTTTTTCTGGTCAACAGATACATGTCTTTGCCTATGATTAATAAACCTAATTGTTTTGTTGTACACCCAAGAGTCCATCTCTTTTCAGTTTTGTTTATGTATTTTCTTTGTTCATAAAAACATAACACTATATACATATATATACCCAGACATGTATGTATGTATGTATGATTAAATTTACTATCCTATGGCAATAGCTGTTATACTCATAATGTAATATTTATCATTATAAAAAATGGACACAATCCATTTTTATATAATGATGAACAAAATTGATTTGATAAATAGTAATGATATTTCTTTGTAATTGCTTACATTTTAATTTTTAATTGCTCTCAACAGATTTTCACCTCACAAGAGAAAATTTTTTGAAGTTATTTTAAAAAATAAAAATCATTTTTATTACTTTCAACTTTATTCATTTGAATTAAATCTATGAATACAATTTTCTTTTTTTCCTCTTCTTCATATAAATAGATAATAAAGAATATACTTTTCTGTGTGATCTTTTTTTTTTCAATATATAAACTTATTTCTAAGAAATATGCATAGAACATTAGATAAAAAGGGATTTTTAGTTTCCATAATTTTCAACTAAGTGTTTTATAAAATCGTTTTTTGTCATTATAAATATATATGTTTGCATTAACCCTTTTGCTTTTTACTTGTAGATCCAAATAAGGAGATGCAATTGCAATTGTGTGTCACTGGGTATCACCCAGGACATATTAATCATCAACTGAAATGTTATTTGGAATACCAAGAAAATCCTATAAATTTTAGTATTCAAGCTGACATCAAAGTAAATAACATTTTGTTTCTCACAAACTTCTACTCAATAAAACAAAAATTATTCTTTCATTTGATTTTTGTTTTGTTTCATAACAAATTAAAATTTTGCTTAGTAAAATAACTTTTAAATTGGAGATTTAAAAAAAGATATTGTTTTCTCCTTCATTAAAATTTGTTTTCATTATGTAGAAGTGTTTTGTTTTTTCCCCATATAAAACTCTATATCTGATATTTGGATTTTCTCATTTTTCTTAATGTCACACTATTTTTTTTCAGGGAGCTGATATTGTTATTGAAGAACCAAATGTTGATTTTGGTCTTATTTGCCAAGGCGATTGTCCAACCAGGGAAATAACTTTGCATAACAAATCTCCAATTCCTGCTGATTTCTTTGTTCGAGAGACAACAAAATTAGATTCAGTAAATATTTATACTCTTTTAATAACTGTTGTTTGCTTTGCTTTTTTTTTTTTCAAGACATAAAATGTGTTATATGGCAAATTTGCTGTAGAATTCAAGCATTTTAGTTGAAGCATGACAGTCAATTGGTAATAAATAGTTTTATTTTCTTTCTAAAGCTGCACACAGCATATTTTTAAAAATGCTCCTATGTATAATATATGAACACAATAATAACCCTACATCAAGAAAGACTAGTAACATCTAATATAACACTAGTATTGGATTGGGAAGTTATTTAGTATAATAATAATAGTATTAGTATATCCAATGATATACCAACACAGAAGGAAAGACAAAACAAACTCATTTACACACAAAGAAACATTCAATACATTCATAATATGTATACAAAAAGTATTGACAAGACTATGCAAACATGTTTCAAGAGATGAAATATGTACATTGTTCTATGAACAAGCAGTATATGAAAAGAGTACAAAAACAGTAAAAGACTTACTTGATGTGGTTAGACAGTTAATCATATGGTAAAGCTATGCTGGCTTTACTGTATCATGGCAGGAACAAGAGACAATATGTCTACTGTTCAAAGAACAGAAGCAAAAGAGAATAAGATGGATTCTGAGATTGTCACATGTGACTATGAGGTGCCCAATGGACATGCTCCCATTATCCAAAGGATACTGTTGTGTTGTGCAAGGTTAGCACTAATCAGTGGCTAATCAATCTTCCCTGTTATTCTCAGTGAGAGACTTATATAGGCTCTCTCTAACACTTATGCAAATTAGGTAGATTAATTAGCCAGTATCACTACATCTCCCTGAAATGTAGGGGGTCTTATGCACCTAGTAGGTCTTGTACTTCTTCTAGTGATTGTTTCATTTTTGGGATTACTTTGCTCTCCTTGTGTCTCTTACCTATTTCTTTCTCTGGGAGATCTAGATCTGTCTCACTCTCAGCTGTAATCAGGGACATCTTGCATTATTTGGTCTTCAGCCAAGTTTTCAAACTCATTCTGCCCCACCTGATCATGCAATATTTCATCTTCTGACATTTCATTCTGTAAAGTTTGTTTCAATAGATCATTAATGGAAGGAATCATAGAGATTTCCTCCTCATTTTGCTCTTCATATTTGCCCTGGGGCCTTATTTGATCTGCTTTGGCTAATATACAGTTCCCCTTTTTTCTATTTATTATAGCTGTATTGTGGCCTTTTTGCATGATAAATTCTGCCCTTTCTGGATTTGATTCTTTGTACTTTTTGTAACACATTTTTTTATTTGTGGAATACATGATAAACGGAGCTCTGATGGGCTTTCTAGCCTTCTGACATGTGGTATTGTGCAATAACTTAAAAACAGCCTTGGTAGAAAGACTTCTATTTTTTCTTTTTGCTGAGAACATGCTTTCACTCTTGTTTTTACGGTCCAAACCACTAATCCATTCGATTGAGGGTGATATGGCAGTTTCTTATACAGTTTACACCCTATTTTTTCTAACCATAAATTAAGATCTTCATCACAAAATTCTCATGCATTGTCAGATACCAGGGTTTTTAGTATGCTGTTTTTGGAAAATATGATCCTTAGAATCTGTTTTATCATAGAACTTTTCTTGTTTGGCACACAGATTACTTGAGGCCAGCCTGAAAAAGAGTCTACTAGTATTGATAAGAGTCTTGCTCCAGTAAAATGTATGCATGATCCAAATGCACACAACTCCACGGCTCCACTACTCTGGGCCATGAATGTAAAGTAGTCTGTATAAAATTTCTTAATTCTTGACCTTTTTTGCATCTTTTTATATATTCTTTGACATCTTGTGGATATCCCAGCCACCATGCTTCTAATTTTATCCTTTTTTTTTGTGTGGCCACTACTCCATAGTGTATATCATCGTGTACACTTTTTATCACCAACTTTCTTTGTGCTTCTGGGGAAATTATCAGATCCCCATTACAAATCACCCCATGTTCTATTGTAAACTTATGTCTTATTTCTTAGTAGGGTCTTTCTGCCCTGGAACAATTTCCCCATATGTTTTTTCTAATTCTCGATGTTATCCTACTTAGTACTGGATCATGTCTAGTTTCCACAGCCATTCTATCTAAAGACGATACATCAATCTCTACTCAATATAAAAACGTATCTTCAAATTCTTTTTCTGTTTTATCTTTTGACTCCTTGTAAAATCGTAATCTTGATAGTGTATCTATGTGTGGAATTGAATTTCCTTTGACATATTCTATATCAAAGTCAAATACCATTAATCTTATTGCCCATCTTAGTATCCTTGATGTCGTGACTTTGGGTAATTCTTTTCTTGTATTGAATATAAATTTTAATGGTCTATGATCACTTCTCAAAAGAAATTTTTTCCAATTAAAAACTGTCGGGCTCTAGTGGTTGTCCACACAATGGTCAATGCTTCTTTCTCTATATTTAAATAATTCAATTCAGTGTTTGTTAGTCTTCTTGATAAATACATTATCGGATGTCCTTCTTGTGATAATATTCCAAATATTGAATGTTCGCTTACATCTGTGGTTAATGTAACGTCCTTTTTCAGATCAAAAATTTTCACTACTGGTTTCTTTGACATGATTACTTTTAATCTATCTAAAGCTTTTTGTGTTTCTCTGACCAGATAAATTCAACATTCTTTTGCCTTAAATTTGCAAATGGATCAGTCAAGTTCGTATATTTTGGTACATATCGCCTGTACAAATTCATCAATCCTCCAAAAGATTCAAGTTCATTTTTATTTGTAAGTGTAGCTATTTTTTGTATTTTTTCTATCAAGGCTTGGTCTGGTGATATACCTTCTTTCGAAATAGAATAACCTAAAAATGATATTTTACTACTTTTGTTTACACATTTTTTTCATTTATTGTCATTCCAACGTTTCTTAATCTATTCAAGACGATGTTGGTTTTCTTTTTTAATTTATTTTCATTAGTAGCTCCTCTGCATATATTATCTTGGCAACAAACCATATTTTTTATATCTTCTCCTAAAACCTGTTCCATGGCCCTTTGAAATATGGCACTGGCCGTTTTTATTCCATATGGCATCCTTCTCCATTTCAGTAATGCTATTGGTGTATTTATCATCATTACTTCTTTGAAGTTATTATCTATTGGTATTTGGTGGTTTGCTGTTTTCAAATCTAGTTTTGTAAAAACACTCATACCTGCTAGTGCATGAAATGCAACTTCAACATTAGGTAAAAGATATGAATCCAAGCAAACTCTGTGATTTACGCCTATTTTATTATCTCCACGTATACATATGTCTCCATCTAACTTTCTTAAAACTACAATGGGTGATGCCCACTTACAACTCCCAGAGGGAACATGTTCAAGAAAGTCCTGTTCTATTAATTTTTGTAGTTTTGCTACTACTAATGGCAACAAATGTACTGGTAATTTTCATGCCTCATAATAAACAGGGCTAACATTTTCTTTTAATTTTAAACTCGCTTTATTGTTTTTTAACTTTACATTTTTTTCCATTTTTATCTCATTAATTAATTTGGTAGAATTAATATCAAGCACATTGTTTCCAAGAAGTCTGTGGTTCTTTTTAATAGTTAAAAATGGTTCTTTTTTAAGCAATTTGTACATGTCTTCCCAAATGCGGGGCATTTTTCCCTTTTTATTTCATCTTCAAACATTTTTTTATCTTTTTTAACATGTAACTATTGGCGAATATTTGTTCGCTGTGTTGACTTTTGTCATGGTTGTATTTCTATTAATTCTTATTGCTGTATAAAGTCACTCCAGGTATCTAAAGACATATTTCCTATTTGTAGTTGTTTCATTATTTTATATCGGTGTGATGCATTGTACATACCTTCGATTAACCTTAATTGAATTAAGTCCTCTGCAATTGTCTGTTCTTCTTGTCCAAGTTTTTCTAACTCGCAATATCTACTCGGATTTTGTAGACAGTAGATATTTTATGATTGGTTCATCAATTTCTTGTTTCATCAACATGAACTTTGTTTTTTCTGTCACAACCAACCTTTTCTTGAGCCTCATGTTTCTTCTTATGATCTGACTTAGTTTTTCAAAAGTCAGGTCTTCCAGGTTTGTAGGATATGCCATGGTGGAGACTTTCATTATTGCCTCACATCCAGCTGTAGCCAAAAAGAGATCCATAATCTCATTTTCTTCTCCCTTTTCCTTGTTGTCTTTTAGCTTTTTTAGTTCTTGTGCTCACAGCAAAACATCATAACCATGTATCGACAAAATTGGGATCCTCTTGAGGCAATTGATATCCTATCGGAGACGTCAATGTTGTGATGTGCAAGGTTAGCTCTAGTCAGTGGCTAATCAATCTTCCCAGTTATTTTCAGTGAGAGACTTATCTAGGCTCTCTCTTACAAATTAGGCAGATTAATTGGCCAGTATCACTACTGATACATTAATCTCATAATACCAGTTAGGTCATCTAGCATCCATAATATGCAAAGTAAATTACACATTTTTGGTTTATGTCTTTTCCTTTGTTGTCTCATTGTGCTTATCAACTCATTTTTTGCATTACAGGAATTGTATGAAAAAAATTTAGTACCATATTTCTTAAATGTGTATCGGTCAAAAATACAAATGAGAAATCTACACACCTACTTCAAACAAATCATATACAATATAATCTAAGGAAGATCATTTCTTGCTTTAAAAAAACCCACTTAAATTAAATAATATTCAACATTGCCATACCAAATTCACCCTATATCAAGCTATTCCTATGCCAAATTACAACTCAGTAAACTCGAGTGAAGCTCAGCAATTCTTGAAATATTCTTTGTGAGAAAACACACTTTCTAGGTCAAGATTTTAAAATCAAATTCCTTACAGCCTCACTCTCCTACACACAGCTACCAAGAGTTGACTATTACACTTCTTTCAGATCTATATAAATTTTCTTTTACTAGTACCAATTCTTCTATGTTAAAATGATGAAATATCTATTTATGTATAACTGAATTTAGTTTATTTATTTCTGAGAATACATTCTACCTATGTGATGATTATTTTTAGTAATGAGATGCATTTATAGAATTTGTTGGGGAATAAACCATTTTTTTACAGTTTTTACTAAATGTTATAATTAATGATGTTTTGACTGCTATTGATTTCTCTAGAATTTTCTTTGTATGACACACTTCTCAAATAAACTTCTGTTTGGTTTTGATGATTCTATAAATTGTATTCTTATAAAAATGATTTATTATATCAAATAAAATTACCATGAAATAAATAACCAGGAATTGTTATGAATAATTTTGATATTTGATCTATGTTAGAGAAACCAAGTTTATGATAAGTTTCCTGGCTTTCTAAACAGAATACTAAAATAATTACAGTTTGTTTCTGTTCATTCTCAAAGTATTCTTAACTTTAATTTTAAACATAAGAAATATACACCTAACATTATCTAAATAGAAGAACTGCAAAATCTTTTAGTCAGGCTGCATCACTCAATAAGTCCTGGGCCTGACAAATAGATAGCACCATTATTAAAAAATTCATATGATTTTTATAAAGTAATAACCTTCAAATGGCATGTGTCAAAATTTGAGCCCAATCAGATTATTAGTTTACAAATTACAGTTATTTAAATAAAGCTACTGTTTCAAATTTTCAAAACAATAGAAAAATCTGAATTTTGTGTTTATAAAGCATTGCTTTCTGAGGGGAAAAATACTGTTCAAGCAAAGCAATGGCTTGATAAGTGTTATTCAGACTCTGCTCCATCGGAAACAACACCCAAGAGGTGGTATGCTGACTTTAAATGCGGTCGTACAGACACAAATGATGCTAAATGCTCAAGTTGCCCAAATTTGGCAGTTGTCCCGGAAAACACCAAAAAACTCCACAAACGCATTTTGACTGGTCATAAATTGAAGTTGCGTGAGAAAGCAGAGAAGTTGAAGATATCTAAAGGCAGTATATTCACCATTTTGCATGAACATTTGTCAATGAGAATGCTGTTTTCAAAGTGGGTGCGACATTTGCTTACAGTCGAGTGAAAACAACAATGTGTTGTTTGCAACTGTTTCAATGCAACAAAAAGGAGTTTTTGCATAAATATATGACAATGAATGAAACATGGATACACCACTTCACTCTGGAGTTGAATCAGCAGTCTGCTTAGTGGACAGGTAAAAGCTGTGCAAACATCAGCAGGCAAGGTTTTGGCCTCCGTATTTTGGGATGCGCAAGGTATTTTGTTCATCGATTACCTTGAGAAAAGAAGAACTATAAATAACGAATATTATATAGCATTATCAGTGCATTTGAAGGAAGAAATCGCCAAAAACAGCCACAAATGAAGAAGAAAAAGTGCTCTTTCACTGACAATGCGCTATGTCACAAGTCAATCACAACAATGGCAAAACTACATGAATTGCACTTCAAATTGCTTCCACACCCACCCTATTCTCCAGATCTGGCTCCCAGCAACTACTGGCTGTTTGCAAACCTCAAAAGAATGATACAGGGGAATAGATTTGGCTCCAATGAAGAAGTGATATTGGAAACTGAGATGTATTTTGAAAGCTAATCCATTCTATAAAAAAAGGATCAAATTGTTAGAGAAGCATTGGAATCATTATATCACCCTAGAAGGAGACTATGTTGATGAATAGAGTCAAATTTTACCCAAATGTTGTTTTATTAGTGAGTCCTGAGACTTATTGAGTGATGAGTTCAAAAGAAGAATTTATTAGTGGTTTAGGGCTCAGTAAAACTTATCTGGCAATATTAATACAATTCATGCTAGATGATCTTTGAATTCTCCACTTTTTCTTTAGGATCTGACTGAACTGAAGATCTGGCCAGAAAATGGAAATCTCCAGCCATTGGAGTCTTGTAAATTATATATCACTTATAATGCTGAAAAAGTACTCTCATTTACCAAATATATTTCCATAAAAGTTGTGGATGGAGAAGAAAGGTAAAAACCTGTTATCTTTTTTTACAACTATTTTTGATTTAGTAAACATTTTTATTCAACTTTAGTATAAATACATGTTTAGTGATAGTAATGTTTGTTTTTAATGAGGAAAAGTTGTAACGTGCGTGTGTGTGTTTACGTTGAGTTGTTTCCTCGCTAAGTGTGTAATTCCCTCGCTAATTGGTGTTAGGTTTATAAAGGTATGTAAAGGAGAGAAGTTCCAAGATGTACAAAGTCAATATGTTTTTAGGAATAGTTTTTATTTGCAGCATGGAATATTTAGTTTGCTTTTGTGCTGCAAGCCTCATGGAAAAGGAAAGATGTAAAGAAACGAAATGGAGATATGATAGAGTTGAGAAAGCAGTGCATATCATTGGACGTGCGAGGGATTGTGTTTGCCGTAGTTTAGCGGAAGTCTTGTTTGCCGTTGGAGGAAATAAACTTTGGAGTCACTGTGAGTTTTGTGTGTCTGGTGGTTTTGGGGAGAGGCGTGCGTGTCTCCATTAATGTTGCCCAGAGGTGAAATGAGAGCTAGGTGCAGGGAGCGGGATTAGGTATCACATCGACATGGCCAATTTTGGGGGTGACATGAATTTGTTCCTGTGTGTGGTGTATTGAATGTATCTAATTCATATTCAACTGGAATTCCTTGGTCTAAGAGAAATTAGACGCAAGGAATCCATAAATTAGATAGGCTCCCTCATGTGTCCATGCTGCTGCTGCTATTGAAGAACCGCCAGTGAGACGTCTGCACTGGACGGCATTGTTCCGCCAAAAAGACTGTGTTTGGCAGCTTACTCAATTTCTGCTGCCCGGAAAGGAGGTCCGGTTTGAATAGGATAAGTTATCCTGATTGGGTGAAATTATGCGTTGAATTAAGTTACGCGCCAAACTAAAATTCCTTCTGCTACACATGTAAATTTTGATTCAGGTATTATTTTATACTGATTTTGTAGATATAAAAATGTACAAATTTTCACAATTTTATATTAAGAAAAAAAAGTGAATTTCTAGATTTCATTTTCCAAGGCAGAAAAGCAATGTTTGAGGGGAATAATGGTCATTTTTTATACTTTTATAACGTAAGCAATTAAGAAATGGTGTATACTGCCCAGGAACAAAATTTGAAGAAGATAGAAAAACTGCTGTGAAGATCTAACTGATCATTTATGATTTGCAAAATATTAGCATCTTAAATTGATTTAAGGCATTATTCAGTTTTAAGTTTTAAAACATTGATGTTATATAATTAGCAATGATATTTTGGATTAACCCATTATTATATCATTATTTATTATTCTAAGAACGACAATAAATATTTGTCATTTTTGGTTTAATTCTCTCTGTTTACAAATGGCATGTGAATACAATAATAATGATATGATGCAGTTGATATACATGCTCACAATTTTTTTGTATAGAGTCGGGCAGAAGGAATATACCTTATATAACAACTAAATTTTTTGTGATGGCCATACATGAATCTCAATTTGTGGCAACCCTGCCACACACACTATAAAATGACTTCATGTCACATTGGTGGGAAATAGGATAAATCCATGCCTTATATAACAACTAGATATCTATTAAATATGAAGGCAATAAATAAATAGATTGGTCAGTTGTTTGGGTTTTATGGCATATCAACCTTTGTAAGATATTTAATGTCAAATCTATTTTCATAAAAATTATAGGTTCTATTTCAAACAATTTAGTTTAGCGTAAGTAGTTTCAATGTCAAAAACAGTTCCATTTCAAACAATTCAGTTTAGCATAATTATGCAGTTTAAATATCAAAACAGTTCTAGTTCAAGTAATTCAGTTTAGCATAACTATGCAGTTTAGTTCTATTTAACCCATAGATAGAGCCCTATCAAATGCTACCAGAGTGGACCTGGGAGCGATGACATTGAAGAAGTACTTTGCATTCCCCAAAGCCCCAGCATCACTGGAACCTCACCATCAGATTGTTTAGTGTCATAATCAGGACACTCATTGGTGGGGGAGGTCTTACCCCTCTTCAAAGTTGCAGGCGGTGTATTCTACAGCCCCAGCTGGCTGGGCAAAAAATCAATAGGAAGAGGATTACAGAAGATTATGGAAGGTATATAAAGGGAATTAGATTTAGAAAAGAATGTCTTTGTAAGACTAGAATGTTCACAGAAGTATATTTAAAGAATCAATTATTTACTTATGAAATATTTTTGATCATGACCACAAAGCTATCATTCTTAGTATATATATATATATATATATTTTATCATCATCATCATCATCATCATCATGTGTTAATAGCAAGATGGTCCCTGACTCTCCTTCCCCATCTGTCCCTATTGTTCATCACTCCTGGCAGGTCCTCCTGACTGCATTCAGTATCTGCACAGGACTGATGTATGTAAGTCCTTGCTAGTTGGCAAACCCTGGTGTGTCCATGTCTAGAAGTCCATTGTCTTTCTCCAGCAGTGCGAGGTATATGCTTCTTGCCTTTTTTAGTGTAAGGCCATTTTCTTTTATTAGGTCTATCGATATTTGAAGTATGTAGTCTAAGCAGATTATGAACAGATATGGGGCTAATGTATCTCCTTGTAGAACTCCAGCACAAAAAAAAAAAAAGAATTAAAAAAATGGAATATTGAAGTCAGTGAAATCCAACTGTGGATGCCCAACCAGTAACTACTTTTTCATTCAATATTGCTAAAACTTTTGGAAGTAACCACATGTTTTGTTTGGGCACATTTTAATTATTGCTGTTATTGTTGTTGTTGCTATTATTATTATTATTATATCTTCATTTTAATTATTCTGTGAATTTAGGATTTGTTGTTTAGTTAAAACAATTAAGGTGGAGGTTTAAATAGAGGTAGTGAACTAGAGACAGCTAGAATCTTCTTTGAAGTCATGTGATCAACTTTGAAAAACTTTTAAGAAACTTCTCTATTTGTAAGCAGGAATCAAACACATGAAGTTGACTATGAAATTAGAGGAGAGGAAAATAAATGAAATTGAATAGTTGGACTCTAAGTTAAAACTTAATGAATGTAAAGGGGATTTTTTTTTACTGACACATAAAATTTCAGAAGCTATGGGGAAACAGTATGGTGGATGTGAAGTAAGGTGGATGAACCTAACGCTTTACCTGATACTGAACAGAAGAACCCTACAGGTCAACAGCCAGGATCAGATGGTTCACTCAGAAAAACTACTGTTTCTCCTCTATAAGGGTGACATTTATTGATGAGATAAAAGTACAGCCATCAAAAGTTTGCCATGACTCTAATTCAATCTATGTATCCAAACCACATTGCCCTTCATGCAGGAAAACAAGGGTTGGAGCTCTGGTTCCAGTGTTTGAAAAATCAGCTACAGAACTCAAACCCAAACAAAAATTACTTGGATGCAAAAGTACAGTATACACTTAATGCAAGAACTTTAAATAGAATAGGCTAGCGACCAGAGCTGACAGTGTCTGCAGCAGAGTATAATGTAGACAGTATACATACAAGAACATAGATACTATCATAGTGAAGTAGAAATAAAATACCACAATACTGGCTATGATTGTAACTACATTTAATGGCAACCCCAGTACAACAGTCATCTCTTGCTACAGTCCCAAATAGTTGTGATGAAATAGACCTCATCACCTTCTACAATAGGCTAACCTCCCTTGTCCTTAGCATTCCTAAACACAATCTTCTAATCATCAGTGGAGACACGAATGCTCAAATAGATAAAGACAAAAACAACAAATTCTGCTTACACAACTTGTCAAACAGAAATGGGAAATATCTAACAGAATTCTCACTTGAAAACAGACTAACATGCCTTAATACTACATTCCAGAAAAGGGAGAAAAATCTATGGACCTACATCTGTGCAAATAATGCTAAAGCACAGATAAATTACTTACTCATCAATAAGAAATAGATTTATAGCACTTTGAACTGTGAGGCATATTCCTCTTTTGAAAGAGCATCTTCCAATCACAGAATTGTCACAGCAAAGATATATCTGAGCCTACACAGGAATACTAACACACAAACAGCCAAAACCACACCCTATGACTGGTCCACACTTAACAATGAAGATATTAGCAATAAATATATAACAGTAAGAAACAAATTTAGTACTCTTCAGGAGATATCCAAAACTGACTCCAAATACATAATCTTTATCAACGCCCACATGGAAGCAGCAGCAGAATGGATACCAACCAAACCAAGAGCCAAACATAGAATTCTATGGGAGACACAAGTAGTTAGGAAAAAATGAGATAACATGAAAACAGCATCCTTATGCGATAAAAGAAATCTAACTTATGCCAATGTGCAGAAAATTAAGAAGGCACAAAGAGAACTAATTAACACATATGAAAAGGAACAAACATAATATATTAAAGGTCAGATTAATAAAATAAGAAACTCAGTTGAAGATAGATAAAATTGAATGACATAGCAAACAGTAAATGAAGGAAGTAAAAGAAAGAGCACCTCCAGAGCTAAATTAAAAGCTCCCAGCCAAGATGAGTGAATACACATGTGGAAAGAACTCCCCTAAAGTCACAGATGAACTGATCACAAAAATTATTAATAAACAACTAGACATCAAACTAGGATAGTTTGCTCTAGAAGAATTTAATGTAGTACGCACAAAAATCAAAAACAGAAAAACTGCTGGCCTTAACGAAATACCACTAGAAGTATGGAAGACAAGGAAATTTGATGACTTACTACTCTGATTCTGCAACACCGTATATAACCAGAACCCAATAGAGAGATGGACAAAAGGCTACATCCTTCCACTCCCCAAGAAATGTGACCTCGGAATCGCCAAGAACTACTGTGGCATAACACTTACTTACATTGCAGCTAAGGTTTATAATACTCTGCTTTCAATCACATTGAACTAGAAATTGAAAAACTTCTTAGAAAGAATCAAAATGATTTTCTAAGAAACTGATCCACAACATCACAGATTCTGACTATCAGTTGAATCAGAGGAGTTTGTGCAAAAAACCTCAAGGTGACACTCTTATTTTTAGATTTATCCAAGGCATTTGATTCACTACACAGAGGGAAGATAGAGCAAATACTTCTAGTGTATGGTCTCCCCAAAGAAACTGTCACAGCTATAATGAGGCTCTATAGTAACACAAAAGTCAAGTTTTGCTCACCAGATGGAGACATAGACTTCTTCTATTAATAATAATTCATATAAATTGTAAATAATTATTATTTTTGAAAGCCAATAAAAAGATTTGCTTGTTCTTTTGCAGTATAATCCTTATTAGTGGGGAAGTCCAGATTCCACATGTTGTTTTGAAATCATGTGAGCTCCATATGGAAAAACTTTACCATAAAGTACCAGCTACATATTACGTTGTATTACTCAACAACACCTTGTTACCTGCAATCTTTGAATGGCAACAGGTAATATAACAAAAAAAAACTCTTTTCATCCTCACTATATTTTATATTGAATTTATTTTCTTACATAAGAATTTATAGAATACATTTTCATAATTATACAAAAACATATACAAACATATTTATCAACTAATATATATATAGATATATGTACATGTGTTTGTGTATATATATATATATATATATATATATATATATATATATATATATATATATATATATATTTAATTAATTTATGAGTACAGCAAAATTTATACAATACAATAAGTAGAGATACGGGGTATATATCTATAATATGTAAGTATCTGGCCATTTTACTTATATATTATAGATATATACCCCATTTTTATTTAAATTTTCCGGTGTCCTTTACTTGAAAAGTACCGGACGAAAAGGGCCCTTTGTTGTTTTATAGTTTTACTTAGTTCCCCTACTATACTCACCAATGGTGTCTCTACTTATTGTATTATATATATATATATATATGTATGTTTGTGTGTGTGCATATATACATACATATATATACTTGTGTGTGTGAATATATTTGTATATACACATATATATACGTGTGTGTGTGTGTGTGTGTGTATATATATATATATATATATATATATACATGTATGTGTGTGTGTGTGTGTATATATATATACACACATATATATACATGCATGCATGGTGTAACTTGTGGGGTTGAAATTTTTTATGAAGGTCAGGCGCTAAGGGCAAGGCTGTGTTGCCGTAAGTTATCTGACTCCATATTTTGGTTATATTATTTTACCCCAAGTTGACTGGCCGGTGCAATGCCTTGCCCAAAGAAGGTCCATAAGAATATACAAAAAGGAAAAAGATAAGAACAGATAGGAGACGAAAACATTTCTTTCATACTTTCCTTTATTTACTTGGTGAATGGACTAACCAACGCTACGTCCCAAGACACAGCGTGGTGCCCAAAACACCAGATAGTAAAATCGGTGTTATCGGTTCGATGTCACTACCCGAAAAAAAGGGGTTGGTTCACAGAAAACCTGAGTATTTATCTCTCTTCACCGGCTCCAAATTTCGCCACGCCAAAATCTTCTAATTTTGGCACGACTGCTTCTCATTGGCTACTTTACATTTTATTATTTTTCTTTTTTCTGATTTTAACCGGATGGATGCGTGGAGCCTTATGCGTGGTGACGCGTTTATACATTTTGTATCAGGCAGCCGACGAGTCAATATCCGGTTGGGAGTTTTTTGTTAATTCCTAAATCCCCACAAACTTACCTTCATAAGAAAATGAACTTGATGAGCCAAGTTTAAATCCTGAACAAATGTTTCCATTTCACTCCATGCCCTTGAGAAAACCATGAATCCATTGCTTTTCTCTTCAGCTATGAGTAAAATAGTAGGGCGGACTGGTCTCTCTCACCTAAGTAGAGCAACTGGTTTAGAAGAAGGTAAAACTCAATCCAACTGTACTCTGCTTAAAACATCCTGTTATGGAGAGGCAGGGGACTAAATACATACAACAGATGCAGAAAAACTAAGGAGTACTTTTCTGAAAAATTTCTGGTACAGCATTTTTCTGTTATCATCCTATCCAAAATGTGTGTCTGGTTCTACACATGCCTTCATCACTATAAACAAATCATCTGTCTAGGTTGTTCAATGGTTCACATCTTTAACTAAACTGTTGGACCATCATGCATCAAATTGACTGGAGAGTCCATTATATATACATGGTTATGCTGAAAAATTCTAGTCTAAGCAGGGAGGAAATTATATTTTTTCAATTCTTATTTAGATTTTGAATTTTTTAAAAACTTGTGCCAAATGTGTTGAACTTTTGGATGAACATGTAAAATAGCATCTACTTTTCATCATCTTAGGTTATTTATTACATGGGCAGACTGAGAACTTTTCAGCTCCTCTTTGGATATCATCATCAATATCTTTCTCAGGTTACTACAGGATTCAGTGTATATATATATATATATATATATAGCCACAGTTAATGACTCTCGTCTTTTGTACCAAGTAATAGTGGGAATTTCTGCTTTTATATATATATATATATATATATATATGAAGAGAGAGAGCGAGAAAGGGATTATATATGAATGAGGGTTGTTTAAAAATGTTCTAAGCCTCACCCAGAAAGAAGAGCCATAGCTGAAACATTTATGTTGCCACAACAAAAATGTTCAGCTATACTCTTCTTTCTGGGAAAGGCTTGGAATTTTTTGAACAACCCTTATACTCAAACATTTACACATGCATGTTGTATAACTGATATATATAGGGGTGCATATTATCTTTAATCTCATAGTATAAGCTATTTCAGTAATCAGAAAATATTTAAAGATTAATAACCTGTAATATAAATAATAATCACCTTAAATGATAGAAAAAATATGAGATTTAAAATTCCTTTTTGTAAGTATATAAAAAAATATGGGTTGTAATATCTGCTGAATCAAAGTATTACTTATCAAATTATTTTGAATTAAATATTTTCAATCACTACTTTTCCTCTCTACATATTTTGTTTAATCTTTGCTCTACTCCCATCCCAAAAATCATGGTTTGGTTTAGACATGGTATCTACATAATGCTGTTTGGCAGAATGACTGCTATAAAACCCAATCACACTAATTCGTTTGGAAAAGTTACTGATACATTACTTTCTCTTCAGCTAAGGATTAGTAGTAGGGCAGATTGAGTTCTGTAGCTTTGGTTAGACAACCAGTCTAAGAGAAGGAAATCTCTGAATTCAAATCAGATTTACTCTGCTTAAAAATTGATTTTTTTTCACATCCTATTCATTTAGTAGTCCTTGTGTAAATACATACATGACTATATCAGCCAAGTTGGCTGAGGCTGTAGAACATGCCATCTGCATTTCTGCAAAGGGGTAAGACCTCCACCAACGAGTGTCCTGGCTATGACACGAAACCATCTGATGGTGAGGCTCCAGTTCTAGAGCTTTGAGGAATTTGGAGTATCCCATCTTTGCTATTACTCCCAGGTTCACTTTGACCTGAAGTGGTAGTCCTTGTTAGTGTCAAATCTATGGGTCAAATAGAAATATATGATCATTTTCTAAAACTTGAAATCATTTACTGTATGCTAACAAATGATCTCTGGCTTGTTTAAAAATGTTACCTACAAACTATTTGTTTATAAAACATGTTTAACTACTGGCCCATTGGTATAATGGTTAGAGTGTTTGTCAATGGCCTGGGAGACGGGGTTCAATCCCAAGCTGAGTCATACCAAAGACTCAAAAAATGGTACTTGATGCCTCCTTGCTTAACACTCAGCATTATAAGGTAAGGATCAAGGGTAAAGTGGAGCAATCTAGGGAAAGGAGTAGTGCCCTCCCCTACAACTTGGTGTAGTAGCTATTGAAAAGGGAGCCTACAGGTTACCCACTTTACTTATGTATATGCTTAATATATATATATATATATATATATATAATCTTTGGTAGCACCAGGAGTGGCAATACCGCCTTGAGCTACCGAAACTGTGTTATCACCCTGGTTGGCGGCTGATGAGGCTAGGGTATCGCATGTGCTTTCACATGTTGTATGATGAAAAAATAAAAAAATAAGAAAAATATATATAAACAGTATTTGTCATTAGATAACCTATAAGGGTTGATATGCCATTAAACACAACCACCCAATGACCCTATATGTACATTATATTATTGAACATAAGAATGTTTTAAAACTAATTTCAACCTGATTTTTTCTCTGATATGATGATAAAAATCATTAATTCTATTTGAAGATTTATTTTGACCAGACTTTCTTGCATTAACTCTGACTTTCTGTTACATTTCTAGCTCATCCATGTAACTTTCCTGTTTTTTAGATAAACTTAAATACTGATTTTATTAAAGACAGTGTAATAAGAACTAAACTAGATAATTGCTTTACATAGACTTTATTCAAGTATAACTTAACTGTGGTTTAAATAAGGTGGAGATTCTTTTAGTACCTATAAGGGGTTGATCCAGGGAAGACAACTATGATTGACTTCTCCATTGAAAGATATACTTTTGGTTCTTGGTTGCTAAGTAAAATATATTATTTGGAAAATTGAAAAATGCAACTTTCTTTTATACAAGGGTACTTTTCAGCTATACAAAAAACTACAAAAATAAGTGCCTAAAATATAAACAAATAAGTAAAAAGAGTAAATTTAGATTTACCTGATTTTATGGCTTACTTGAACTCTCTAAAATATTTTAGCTAGTTTTTTGCTATGATTCATTATTATGCTGTTTATTTTTTGAAAATTTTTCAAATGAACTTTATTGTATTTCAGGTTTTTGGGAATCAGTCAACATTTTGTAATGTACAAATGATACCACAATCAGGTTGTATTGGCCCTAGAGAAGAAGAAGAAATTAAACTGATCTTTACTGCTTACAAAAAGGTAAGTTCATCATAAACTTGAAATTAGAAGATTTTATTTATGACTGGGAGAAATATAGAAATATTTCTAACATTAATTCTTGAATGATTGTCAGCACCAAGATAATCTAAATGTAAAAGGGAAAGACATAATCTACAAAATTCATTATATATATATATATATATATATATATATATATATATATATATATATATATATATAGAATTAACTTAAATCGCGAGTTGAAAATCTTCTACTAAAGTTTCACCTTAACGGATCATCAGGAAGCCTAACCTCGACTAAATTTTAAAGAGAAATCGCCTTCTTTTATTCTTGTTACTAACCAGGGTTTTTTTGTTTTTTCCGATACCGTGAATACTGGTAGATATTAGATTAGTAAATATTTAAGCTCTGGTGTTTGTCCATTGAGCACTTTCATTGCTCTTGTTACTATGGAGAGAGCGAACGTAAGTTATTCATACAAGAACATACCAATACCTAATAGGCATCAGTATAAGTTAGTTCTGTTGAGGAGGATAGAATCCTTTATAAAAAGTATGAGGTGGAAAGCATATTTTTTTCTCAATACAATTAACTATACAGAAAAGGAGGGAAGGGAGAAATATGGGTTTAAAACTACGAACCCCCCCCATATCAAAGAGATGGATAAATTTGAAGTTGAAATGATAGGAATGGTTAAGGAGATAAAATTTAGGAAAATGCGCAATAATATTCAGCAAAAAATGTATGAGGATATGAGGAGATTTAAGGAGTCCGATAAAATATTTGTAAAGTCAGATAAGTCAGGCAATTTATATGAAATAGAGAAGGAAAAATATAAACAAATGATATTTAAGGAGGTGGTTAAGAACTATAAGAAAGCACCACCTGATCTCGAAAAAGAGTTAAATAACGAAGCAAAAATGTTGGCGCATAAGCTAGGTATTGTTGATAGAATAGAAAAATACAATGCCAAGAATTGTTTTATTACTATAAAAGACCACAAAAGTAATTTCAAGTCTAATCCGGAATGTAGGCTCATTAACCCGGCAAAGACACAAATAGGTAGGATTAGTAAGATAATCGTACAAGAAATATGTGAATCACTTAGGCTGGCATTAAACATCAACCAGTGGAGGAGCACTAATGACTGTATTAAGTGGTTTGAGGAGTATGAGAAGGATGATAGGTGCTCCTTCATTAAATATGATATAAAGGATTTTTATCCTTCGATAACAGAAAGGACATTGGATCGAGCGTTAGATTTGGCTAAAGAATATATGGTTATACCTTTAGATAAGGTGGAAATAATTAAGCATTGTCGTAAAACATTGTTATACTATGAAGATAGTGGATGGATAAAAAAGGGGAGGGTGGAAATTTTGACGTTTCAATCGGAGCATATGATGGCGCAGAAATTTGTGAACTCGTCGGGTGTGTATTATTGTATAGTATGAATAAGATCATGGACCCTAGCAACCATGGACTTTACCATGATGACAGACTGATTATAGTGGATAAAAGTACACTGAAGAAGTGTGATGGGATTAGAAAAAAATTGTATAAGCTGTTTGAGGAATTTGGATTTAGATAGGATGTAACAACAGACCTAAAAATAACTGATTATCTTGATGTTACTTTAAACTTATATAGTGGAACAGTATCTCCATTTAGAAAAAGGAACCAGGATCTGCGTTATGTAAACAGGGGATCTAATCACCCAATACAGGTGTTTAAACATGTACCGAAGGGAATAGAGCATAGATTATCAAATAACTCCTCCAATAGGGAAATTTTTCAACGAACTAAGCAGGAATATGAGAAGGCTTTAAAGAATGAGGGATATAGGGTCAATTTAGAATATAGGAATAGGGATAGAATTGGAACACAAGGAAGGAGAAACAGACCTAGGAAAATTTTATGGTTTAATCCCCCTTACAACATGGAAGTAATTAATAACTTGGGAAAGGAGTTCTTCAAGATATTAAAAAGAAACTTCCCTAGTGGGAGCCAATTACACAAGGTATTTAATAAGAATTGTATTAAATTAAGCTACAGTTGCAAGCCAAACATTAATGGAATAATAAATAGGAGTAATATAGCTAAATTAGGTACAAAGAAAAATAAGGAGATGGAGAAATGCAACTGTAGGGATAAGGTTAGGTGTCCCCTCGAAGGCAAATGTAAGCAGGAATGCGTAGTGTATAAAGTAGAAGTATATAGTGATTCGAATAATAAGGGAAATAAAAAGATATACTTTGGGTCGACATAAGGGGATTTTAAAACTAGGTACTATAACCATAGAACAAGTTTTTCACATGAGAAGTATAGGTATAGCACTGCTTTATCTAGTTATGTGTGGGAACTTAAGGAAAAACAAGGAGTAGATCCGATAATGAAATGGGAAGTAATAAAGAAATGCCGCAAATATAGGGCAGGTAATAGAGCTTGCAATCTTTGCATGGAGGAAAAATTGGTAATAGCAAATTGTAAAAGTAAGAATATGTTAAATAAAAGATTGGAGGTGTTAAATAGTTGTAGACACAAAAGGGTGTGGTTACTATATAATTAGGATTAGGTTTTAGAATATATATATATTTTTTTTTTTTTTTTTTCCAACGAAAAATAGGGTATTTGTCATTTAGGTATTTATAATTTTTTTTTTTTTTAATGCAAATTCTAGGCTAGGTGGGGTTTTTGGTGAATAAAAGAAGGCGATTTCTCTTTAAAATTTAGTCGAGGTTAGGCTTCCTGATGATCCGTTAAGGTGAAACTTTTGTAGAAGATTTTCGACTCGCGATTTAAGTTAATTCTATAATTGGCTCCATTGTATTGTGTTGAGCACTTTAGTAATTATAGCATTGCAGCATTCGCGGAGGGGTTTTTTGGTTTTCTTTTGACAACTGACTACGTACCCCTTGATTTTTTTCAAGGAGTCGGACGACGTTGGCCTTTTCTTTCTTTTTTACCCAAAAAACTTTTTTCTTTTTCCCCTGGGCGGTGATTCAAGGTACTTTTATCTCTTGTTACTAACCAGGGGTTTTTTGTTTTTTCCGATACCATGAATACTGGTAGATATTAGATTAGTAAATATATATATATATATATATATATATATATATATATATATATATAAAGGTCATTCAAAAAGTTCTAAACCTCACCCAGAAAGAAGAGCCATAGCAGAACATTTTTCATGTATCAACATGCTACCAGTTTTAAAACTAGACAACTCAGAATTAGTTTTAAGGTTTAAAACTTTCTGAATGACTCATGTGTGTATATATATATATATATATATATATATATATATATATATATATATATAGGGCTTTACAGAGTCCTCCAAAGAGAAGAGGGATCATTTTATATTCAGCTGGAGTGGAGTGTGACCAACTCTATTTGCTCCTTGCTCCAAAATGATTTGAATTTTTTTTTTGAAAAAATTAAACAATAAAAAAAAAGAAAAGTAAAGAAAGTTTGAGCTAAATTCTTTGGGTTTTTTATAACTGTGTTAAATGTATATGAAAGAGGGAGTGTTATGTTTTGATCTTCGACCCGGTCCAAAAAAATGCTATTCCAAGGTGATGCACCGGAAGGAAGTGACATATTCCAATGGCCAATAATCGAAAGAGATCACGTGGGCGGATTAAGGCTTATAATATGGGACAAGGTGAAGGTCCCACTGTGCCAATACAGACTGATGCACCGGAAGAGAGTGACCTCTGAACTGCATGACAGTTATTTCCGCTTGATGACGATTAAACATTCGATTTCAAAGATCCAGTGGGCGATCATGTGGGCGTTGAATTATTATTTAACTCAGTTGAGTTCGAGTCCAAGAAGCAGTTGCCAGTAGAATTCCAGACTGTTGGAGACGAGTTGTGGTAGGTAAGGCCACACCCGACCGAGGGGGCCCTCGGAAACCCCGATGGAGTGGACCCCAGCATCAGGAGAACAAGAAAGACACAATGTGACGGTCATAACAGTGGGGTCAAAATGTTACAGTTTATGTTTGATCTCCAGCTCCCTCTCACATGCAACCCTTGAACAACCCTTTCGAACCCTTGCAATAAAGTGAGAGGTAAAATATTGTTAAAGAAGTCTTCCTGCGTTTTTATCCTTCATGCGTCATTTATTACTGCGTGCGTCGTTATCGTTGTGTCGTTGTGAATTATTCTACATATATATGTGCACGTATGTAGATGTGAATCTGCATATGTGACTATATAACAGGAGAGGCATGAAGTTACACATGAAAATTAGATATGAAAGCCGAAAAATTTTAACTTCTCAGATTTTTGTTTAGAAGCAAGCATGATTTGTCAGCTAGGTGCTATATTTCTGATGGGCCATTTTTTCTTAGAAGGCAGGATACAGTCTCGAAAAAGTCTCTTCAAATGTATCAGTCACTCTGTAGAAAAACTTTGAAGTCATTTTTGTAAAGATTTGAACTTTTATTGCTAGAAATAAATCTTTAAGGGTAATAACTAAAGAAATATGATTGTTTTTAAATAAATATTTTTTAAATAAGTATTTTTATTCATTACTACTCTGTTGTTTTCAAGTAGATAATATTGATATTTCTCTAAGTTTTTGTATCTTTTCAAATTATTATTTTAATAAAGAATAGTAAATACATTTTCTTTGTTTTATTTTACACCAATATTTCAAAACATAATAGACATTTGGTAAATCATTAAAAAAAAAAAAAAAGGAATACAACGATTTATTTCTAAAGACAGCCACAAACATCTTTATTTTTTAGTATATTTTACTAATGTTGCCGAATATTACAAATTTCAGTGTATTCAACTAAAAAGGGTAAGCTGGTTGATTATTATTTTTTTGCTTTTCAAAAACAAATAAAACTTGAAATTGTTATCTGTTATTGTAAATTTTGAATGAATAAATGTTTTCATCAAGAAAATTTTACAAAGATTTGAGGCTATATCGTTTTTGCTTCTTTAAAAAGAAATAACTATCAGTAATGCACTAGACTGACACAGTTTTGTTCATCCCTACTGTTTTATTAAAATAATAATTTGAAAATAAGATACAATAATTTAACTAAAATACTTTGATTTTATTTGCTTGAAAACAACAGAGTATAATAATAAATGAAATGGCAATTTTCAACCAATTGCTACCCTGAATCCATTTTGAAGCCATTTGACCCCTGCCTATTATATATATTCTCCACCCCAGAGAAATAATATGACATATCATCACAACTTTTGAAAAAAGAAGATCTGTGCTTTTGTCTGCTGTTCAAATTTTATTTCGCAAATCCTCCTGCCAAATGCGATACTGACAAGAATATTTTTTTTTTTTTGGGCCCAAAACTGTAAATTAAAAATATTTCAACTGATTTTTTTTTTATAAATTCATATTTTGTGTCGCCCTGTCAGCTGGGGCTGTAGAATACGCTGACTGCACCTCTGCAGAGGGGTAAACCCCCCCCCAACGAGGCTACCTGTTGGCCGTGGGTGGCGACCCGTGATGCTTAAGGACGGGATCCTGGTGGTTGAGCAGTACTTGGGCTGAAAATCGAGTGGTCAAGTCTCTTGCAACACACCACTTTGGCCCTTACTAGGCTAGACGGGCGGTCGGAGAGGCCCGATCCGATCAATCGGCTGGTCATGACAGTACTCTCTTGGATTTTTTTTTTTTTAAATCTAAATGAGCACGATGGCTATAGGGTCAATCATGCTGTGGAAAGACTTGTAGTCCTTTCTGTCCCTGGGGAAGTAGTTATCTTGGGAACGAAAACCCAGGGACAAAAAATTAATTTGTCTATCACCAGCATGAGTATACTGAACATGTAGCCCTGGTGTTGCTAGGCGAATGGGTTTCCCCCTAGGCACATCCCCATGTGGGGCTCCGAGGTGGGTGGGGAGCATGTTCAATGAAACTCATCAAACACTTTTATGGCTTCTGTTAAAACAAAAACCCAAGCAAAAAGACCTCATATTGAATGTGATTCAGACAATGATGAGCCATATCCAAGGTTCATCATTCTAGAATCAAAAGAAAAACTACCACTGACAAAACTATCCCCCTTCATCATAGAAAAAAGTATTTCAGCTCTAATAACACCCAAAACTGTAAAAAACTTGAAAAACGGAACCATCCTTATAGAGGTGACAGAAAAAAAACAAGCTGAAATGATATTAAAGCAAAAAAAAATCCACAACATAGACATAAAAGCTTACCCCCATGAGAGATTAAACACCTCTAAAGGGGTGATAAGAAATGGAGAGCTATCATTATGCTCAATAACGGAAATTAAAAATGAACTAAAAAAACAAAATGTAATAGACGTCAAAAGGATCACAATCAAAAAACAAAATGAAATAATTGAAACCAATACCTACGTTTTAACCTTCAATAATCCAAAACCCCTCTTAGAAATGAAAATAGGTTATACAGTGGTTAAAATTGAGACATATATCCCTAATCCTAGAAGATGTCATAACTGTCAGAAATATGGACACCTGAAGGAGCACTGCACAAGAAAACAAGTGTGTGTTAAATGTGGAGAGCAGGAACCAAACCACATAGAGGAATCCTGCAAAAACAGCTTAAATTGTAACAATTGCAAAGGGAATCATAGAGCAGACTCAAAGTACTGCAAAATCTGGGAAAGGGAAAAGGAAATTATCAAAATGAAAATCACCAAAAACATCACCTTTCCTGAAGCAAGAAGACTTATAGAAAATCCCTTTAACAAATTAACTTTCTCGCAGGTAACCAGGACTCCCTCAAACCAAGTAGAAAACAAAGCAAAAGCACAAATAAAAACAACAAAAATAGAAGAAGAATTAACAAATTTAATAAATGACCTACATGAACTAATCAAAACCCTTAAAACTATTATACCCAATGTACAACTAACTCCAACTGACAAATCAAAAAACATCCCTTCAACCTCTAGCCAAAAAGATGAAATGCTAACGATCAAAAACAGAAACCGATCAACCTCAAGAACCAGAGAAAAAGAAGAAAAACAAAAACCTACTCAACACACCCCTACAAAAACCAAAAATAAATCCAGAAACATAGAAAGTATGGAAACCGAAATGGACTCGACACCTAAAATTGAAAATACGAAAATTAAATAATACACCCCAAACCCAAGACACACACTACATAAATAGTTATGGCCAAATACCAAAATACCCACAAGATAATCCTATGGAACTGTCGTGGCTACAAGGCAAATTACAATGAACTCCAGCTGTTAATAACTGAACAAAATCCTACCATTATATGCCTCCAAGAAACATTCCAAAAAAGCAATGATAAAACAAATATGAAAAATTATGAGCAATACGACTACATACATGACACGGGACTAAGAGCTTCAGGTGGTGTATCAATCCTAATAAGGAAAAACATTCCCCAAAGCAAAATCAACATCAGCACACCCTTACAAGCAGTAGCAATTTCAGCAACTTTACACAAAACCACCGCCATCTGCTCTATATACATTCCACCTCAAGACCCTATAAACGAAGAACAGCTAAATAAGTAAATAAATCAACTCCCTAAACCATATATATTGATGGGAGATTTCAATAGCCACAATATTTTGTGGGGAAGCAGGACAACGAACAAAAGAGGTCAGACCCTTGAAAAAATCATTAATAACAACAACCTATGTCTCCACAATCAGAAAGCTCAAACCCACCTAAGCTCATCCTCAGGTACATTCTCTGCTATAGATCTAACACTCAGCGATCCAGCCACCTTCATAGAATATAACTGGAGGGTACATGAAGATTCCTGCGGCAGTGACCACTTTCCAATCATAATAGAAAATACTAAACCAGGAAAATCAGACCCACAAACAGTTTCAAAAACCCCACGATGGAACTTCAAAAAAGCAGACTGGCAAGCCTACAAAAAACTATGCCTTGACACCCTAATCCCAGAAACAAATACAAACCAAGAAGAACCAATAATACATTTCACAAACACCCTAATTAATATAGCAAACAAAACCATACCTAAAACTACAACATCCCCAAAACATAACAATCCCTGGTTTACGGAGGAGTGCAAAACTATGATCAGAGAACGCCAAAGAATCCTCAGGAAATTTAAAACCAACCCTTCATCAGAAAATCTAGACAAATATAGACAACAAAGAGCTAAAACCAGATGCACAATTAAAGAAGCTAAAAGGTCTTCCTGGAGAAACTTCACTGCAAAAATAAACTCAAATACTAATCCCAAAACAATTTGGAACTTTGTAAAGAAAATATCAAATAAAACTGTCCACACTCCTATAAATCATCTCTCCCTAGGAAGCACAAAAGCTTTGAGTGAAAAACAAATAGCTAATCTGATGGCAGAAAACTTTGCCCAAGCATCATCTACCAAAAAATATTCCAACAAATTTAATTCCATCAGAATCAAAGAAGAAAAGAACAAAATAAAGTTCACCTCTGACGATACTAAATGCTACAACCAACTTTTCACCCTAGATGAACTCCAAAATTAATTATCCAAATCCAATAACTCAGCTGCTGGTCCAGATGAAATTCACTACACATTTCTCAAAGAATTACCTACAATTTCCCAGAAATATCTCCTAAACATATATAACAATATCTGGATCTCAGGCAATATCCCTACTTTATGGAAGCAAGCTACAATCATCCCCATCCTCAAAAAACAAAAAGACCCTACAAATCCCACCAGCTATAGGCCCATAGCCCTAACTAGTTGTGCATGCAAAACCTTAGAAAGAATGACAAACCAAAGACTAATATGGTTTCTCGAATCAAATAAACTGCTCTCAAACCTACAAGCAGGCTTCAGAACAAAAAGAAGTACAATGGACCAGGTGGTTCATATAGAAACCCTAATCAGAGAAACATGCATAAAAAAGGAACACCTGGTGGCAGTCTTTTTTGATCTTGAAAAGGCCTATGACACAACATGGCCATACGGAATTCTCAAAGACCTTAAAAACTTTGGGTTACAAGGTAG
The DNA here is from genome assembly GCA_963585895.1 of Sepioteuthis lessoniana. Classification (NCBI taxonomy): domain Eukaryota; kingdom Metazoa; phylum Mollusca; class Cephalopoda; order Myopsida; family Loliginidae; genus Sepioteuthis; species Sepioteuthis lessoniana. The sequence continues at coordinate 34,420,726 of OY757919.1, read as the reverse complement.
ACTTCCTATCTTCATCCAAAATTTTCTTGAAGACCGATCTTTCAGGACACTGATTGGCAGCACATACTCTGATCCGAAGCCACAAGAGGTGGGAGTTCCTCAGGGCAGTATTTTATCAGTATCCCTATTTATAATAAAAATAAACAGCATAACATCCTGCCTCCCTCCAGAAATCAAAGGGTCATTATATGTAGACGACTTCCTCATCTGCTATAATTCCAAAAACATGACAACCATAGAAAGGAAAATACAACAATGCATAAATAAAATCCAAAAATGGACCACAGAAAATGGATTTACAATTTCAAATAGTAAAACAAAATGTGTACACTTCTGTTAAATCCACAAGATGCACAACCACCCTAAACTTACATTAAATAACACTGAAATACCCATAACAGATGAACATAAATTCCTTGGCATTATCTTTGACTCTAAATTATCATTTATCCCACATATAAAAAAGCTAAGAATAAAATGCAATCAAGCCATGCAACTATTGAGAGCCATAGCCCACACAGACTGGGGTGCTGATAGAAAGACCCTTATCAAGCTATATAGATCTCTAATAAGATCAAAACTTGACTATGGCTGCTTCATATACGGAGCAACCAGAAAATCCTACTTACAACGACTGGAAACCATACACCACCAAGGACTTCGCCTCACTTTAGGAGCCTTTAATACTTCCCCAAAGGAAAGTCTATACATAGAAGCAAACGAACCCCCTCTCTATTTAAGAAGACAAAAATTAGCCCTACATTACTACATCAAACTCATCTGTTGTCCACAAAATCCTGCTTATGACTACATTGGCAAAACAAAATATGATAACCTGTATCAAAATAACCCCAAAAAAATCAGACCTTTTAGCTTAAGAATAAGTGACCTCCTCAATGAAATCAAAATCAACACTAAAATAGTACACCATACCATACTCTCCAAAACCGCACCATGGACCATAAGGCAACCAACTATAAACTTAGAACTGGCTAAGTTACCCAAAACAAAAACACACCCCATCACTTATCAAGAGAAACTCATAAAAATGCAAAATAAGTTCCCAGACCACTATCACATCTATACAGACGGATCCAAACAAGGAAAAAAAGTAGGTTGTGCTGCTATTTCTCAAAAAAAAAAGAAACCCTAAAACGCCTACCTAATGAAGCTTCAATTTACTGTGCAGAAACCACAGCCATTGATCTAGCTATGAATATCATAGCAAATCATAAAGCTTCCAAATTTATCATATACACAGACTCCAAATCAGTCCTGCTAGCACTACAGAACAGAGATACATCATCCCCCTTGATTACAAAGCTCCTAAACAAACTAAACACCCTCTCTAAAAATAATAACATCATATTCACCTGGATACCAAGTCACATTGGCATCCAAGGAAATGAAAAAGCAGACAAAGCTGCAAAAAAAGCTCTTCAAATTGACATGTGCAAATCAAAAATCCCATATACAGATCTAAAACCAACCATAAAGAAATTTATATCAGACAAATGGCAGAAATCATGGGACAATCAGACCCAAAACAAACTCCATGAAATACAAGAAGCTATCGGAGAGTGGCCAACAGGCTACAGAAGTATCAGAAGAAAAGAAGTAATACTTGCCAGATTGCGTATTGGGCACACCCACATTACTCATTCACACCTGTTAAAAGGGGAGGATGCCCCAGTGTGCCCATCATGCAAAGAACAACTCAAAACCAAACATATCCTTCTAAATTGTAACAACCTTAAACATATCCGTACTAAGTACTATCAAGCAAGAAACCCGAGGAACATCTTTAAGAATACAAACCCTGAAAACATTTTTAATTTTCTAAAAAAAAGCAACTTTTTCAGTAAGATATAACCAAACATCTCTATAGTACCGCTATTTTAATGACTGAAATTAAAAATAACCTTTTTGGCATTAAAAGACCCACAGGGGTTGATATGCCATTAAACAAAACTCAAACTCAAACTCATATTTTGTGATATCTAAATTCTGTCTCTCCTCTCTTGGAGAAATGTTTGTTGCTTCTTTCTTTAAAAAGAAAATAATCACTAATGTAATGTTTAAAAGTAAAATTTTATTTACTTAGAACAAATTTAAATTCCCTTCCAAAATAAATAGTAAATAATTTATTTTCAAAGAAATAAGCCTCACTATAAATTTTTCTTTAGAAATGATTACAAATAGGTTATTAATGTAATGAACATTTAAATTGTTTTAAAATATTTCAGGGATTTCTCTTTCTATACCTCCAGCAACAAAAATTTATGCATAATCTTATGCTCCTTCTGACATGTTCTCCTTTAAGAGCAAGAAATCCCATCTTCTTAGCAAATCTCAAAATATTAATGAGATTTTGTCAAATATTATCTTATGGTCTTACACTTAAAGTGACATCCCCACCCTTATTGAAAAGATCATTTAATACCCACACCTATACTTTGACCACTTATCAGTGAAATAGAACGTTTATGAAAGAAGGTATATTTTCACTATGGAGCACTGAAAAAGAGCCGCTTCAATTAGAGGAATATTTTTGAAAAAAAAAAAAAAGTTTATTTTTTAGAATTTTTTTCCTATAAATGTAAACTCTACATTGTTTGGAATTGTTTTATACCAAAAGTTATTTTCATCTTGTGAAAACATTTGTTTTGAGGCTATTCAAAATGGTGGAAAATCAAATAGTGCTCCCGGCTTAAACAGAGAACTATCATCAAATTTTTGATGGTTAAAAAATACAAACCATATGAAATTTACAGAAGAATGTGCTTCACAAAGGTGAAGCATATTTTAATCAAAAAAGTGTTTAGAAATGGGCTAAACACAGGTTTGCCAATACAAACCTAAGTTGTAAAGATAATCCATACTGTGGAAACACACTGACTCTCCAGTAAAGAAAAAGTTCCAGACATAGCAGTCAGTGAAGAAAGTCATGCTGATAGTCTTCTTAGATACAAAAAGATTCATCACTATTGATTTCCTTGAAAAAGATGCAACTAAACAGTTCTTCCTATTGCCAAATCCTTAGGAAAAATTCATTTTATTTATTGAATGAACCTCATGATTTATTTTATGTGAACAACTTTAAATTTATTTTATGTGAACTACTTTAAATTTATTTTATGTGAACTACTTTAAATTTTCCTCAATCAAAGTTAATGTAAAATTAATAACTTTCCTAACATATTTTGTTTCTATCTGGTGTTTAATTGCTGCTGCTTATACTAGGAATGGTTTCATTATTTTCAGGTTTTTTTCCATGACATTTATATTCGGTGCCATATTCAAGGGATGAAAACACAACCATGTTTGTCACTCACAGGAGATGTGTTGGGAGTGGAAGTTGAATACAAAATTTCACCAGAGGAATCTTTACTTCCAGGGCAGAGGTAAGAAAAAGAGTCATCTTCTATCAAACACAGAGACTAAGCTGTTCATTATTAAAACCTTCAGGTGAATTTGTTTTAAAAGATTCCACCTTACTAAAGAATACAAGTATTTTTAAAATTAATATCAACCTTTAAAAATCGATTTTATCATTTATAAAGAAATTATATAGATATATAATATTTTTAGTATTCCAATACTAGCACAATTCATAGTGATGAGTTACCTTACTGCTCATGTATCTATCAATGATTATATTAAGATAGGAAAAACCTATTAATTCCATCATAATAAAACCGATGACCAAACTCTCAACGAGGGTGAACTATCATTGCTGATATTTAGTCACAGACAATTTTTTGTTACAATGCCAAAAAGTACCTTTAAAATATAAAAGTTAATTCAACACAAATAGAGAAATACTTCAAAGCAAAATAAAAGGAATGATTTTTACTTAGAATACTTTTTTAAATTAAGGATAATGGTTTTTTTTTGGGGGGGGTATTTGGGGGGGTGTTGTGGACCCTTTTTGAAAGTATGTATAATTATTATTGTTTTGTTACTAATTTTTCCTTATCTTATTAAAAGGTGGGTTCTGACTTTTCAGAAAGAAATTCATACATTTTATTTTAATCATCAAAGAATGTATTGCCCAAGAATGGTAATTTACTAAGCTTTTTGCTTAGATGTGGCAAAAGGCCATATGAAAGGGGCATCCAATGAGATTCGAACTCACTTGTGTAGGTTTGCTAGTCGAGCTTGCTAACCATTACACCACCAAAGGCACCTTTATTGCCCAAGAGTGTCGTGATAAAAAGCAACAATAATAAGATGTATTAAATTAGCCATAAAATAATTGAAATAATGAAGAGTGTTTAACCTAAAAATAATTATGATGAATAATGAAAGTGTAAATGTGGATCAATAAGTCTCTCGCCTAAGATTTAGTTATTAAATGAATTTTTATCTGAAATTTACTCTGTGTAATGTTTGATTGATGGAAAATAATTGGTTTAAGTAAACTTATTATCTCTGGATTTTTGCATCTTGGAAAAAACAGATTCCAGCATAGATTGCTAAAATTGCAGAAAGCTCAGAACTTATCATTGATATGTTTTACAACTGAATGGAACTGTAATTGGTAATAGGGTGAATACAAAATTTATTTCATGGTGTATATCTTGGTGAAAAAATTATGATTTGAAACTAAGACTAAAACTTGCTTCTTTTCTTTTTTTTTTCAACCTGTAGTCAAGAAGTTAAAAATTTAGTGACCACTGATTCTGAAACTAAACAGAAATCTTTTGTTCTGTTTAAAGATGTGTTCCCTTCTTTTATAATTGTGTAAGTGTGTGATTAAATAATTGCAAGATTAACCTTCAGATTTTTGTGTCAATTAAGTACTGTTTTATTGAGATATATCTCCAAAGAATTTTGTTTTCAGTTTTCATATTTTAGTCCAGGTTAAAAAAATATGGTAAAAGTTGTAGTCCAGGTTAAAAGTACAGTAAAAGTTATTGTTCAAATTTAAAGCACAGTAAGAATAACCTGAAGCCTGGCCTGTTTATGAAAGCTTTTTTCAGTCCCCCTTGCATTGGAGAAATAAGGTCCAAAAAAGTTTGGCTTGAGGTTGCCCTGACTATGCTATTAACCTGGACTATTGTGTTCTATAATTTTTTAATTCAGAATTATTGTCTGGAATTTGGATATGTAATATTATAAGAAGTTTTATTATTATTGAATATTGTTTATTTGATTTTTTTTTTTCAGTTATGAATCAGAAACAATAAATTTTGGTGAAGCTGTCAACATTAATTCTTTATCTCAGGTCTACATTCATATTTTCAATCATTCTGCTATTGAGACTTCATTTCAGGCTTATATAGAGCATTTCCCAGCCAGGTTGCCATTGTTACCAACACCTGAAGAGATGTGTAAAAACTTGTAAGTTAAACAAAAAATACTATGTATCTTGTTGCTGTAAAATATGTTCTTTCTTTTTTTTTTTAAACTAGAATCAAAGAATTGTACTTGATATTTTCAGTTTAACTTTTAATCACAATTTCAGTCAGTTATATTATAGCTCTATAAATTTACTTGTGAAATTTTGCTAATGCATATGTATATATATATCTATTACACATGCACATACGCACACATGTATGTATATATATATATATATATATATATATATATGTGTGTGTGTGTGTGTGCGTGTGTATATGAGATGGAACCAGCCACACTTACCACTTTGCACTTCTCATTGTTGGTATGCATATCTGCTGCACCTTGTTACACTTTTGCGGTTTATATAATTTTTTGGACACACGCAATCTTTGTTGTCACACCTCCTGCTTACACGTTGCATGTTGACATGCCTCCAGTCAAGCATCCTATCCACACAACTTTTATGTCACTTTCCAATGAGGAAGCAGTTGTGTTCTGTTTACTTTAGGAAACAGGTGGTCATCTTGTTATGCCTCCCATGCAACTTATGCAGCATTTCCACTGAGCCATCATCCTGTTTACTTTAGGAAACATGTATACATCTTGTTATGCCACCTATGCAACTTATGTGATATGTCAAAGGGATCTTTCCGGTCAATATTCAACATTACAGCACTCGAAAAATTGGAAGCACTAGCTCATTTCCTATTTCTTTGTTCCCTTTTTCTGTGCATTTAGCCACACACTTATTCAAGTTTGCAAGGTTGCTTCTATCAAACTCACAGGGACCTACTGGCCAGCCAGGTTGGTGGTGGGTGATTGAACTGCTTCTTCCTTTTCAGTTTGTCACATATAGTATGAATACATCTACATACCTTACCCAATATACTACCATGCCAAGTGTTTTTCTTAAATCAAGAAATTTATCAAATACTGGCCAAAAGAGCCAGATAAAACCAAAAAAGAAATTGATATCTCACCTCTTTAAATTGGTTTCATGACTAAAATTTTCATGTATTAAAAAATACAATCATCAGATGAAATGCACAAGTAAATCGACAAAGAAAAGAATTATTAAATACTGAATATTTCCTGCACAATGGAAAGAAAGAATACGTAGGTGTTGAAGGAAAAAACAACCTTCTGTTATTATAAAATATAATATCAAAATTAGTAATAAATTGGTCCAAGAATAAGGAGTAGGACCTACTAACTGAACTAAATTAACTGCTAGGACTGAAGAATGGGGGAGTTGATGGAATTTTCTTAAAAATTCAGCAAGAAGACAATTTTTCTTACAATACTGAAAAGAAATATATCTCAATTAAAATGAGTAGAAGATTTCAATGCAGAAAATGCAAATATTTGTTTTATATAATTCAATTTTTCTCTCTTTCTTTTTTTCCAAAGTCATTCCAGAAGAGATTCAGTTTGGCAAAGATCTAACTGTTTAAATTCACCTGGATCTTTTTTAACCAGTGTAGATACAGGTGAGCACATATCATATTTTCTTTTGTTTGTTCAAGATTTCATCTGTTTATTTTCTACTTTGCAATGGAATAGTTGAAACAAAATATTTCCCCGACTTAGATGCAGATTTTCTCATTCTTCTTTTAAATTAAAGTTATTTACCAACAGTGAAAGCATTTCATTCACTAATTTATATTAATCTTTTACCTCATTTTATCTTCAATATTAGCTTTATGAATATCTTTTTTGGGTTTTTTCTCTTATCCACTAAATTAACTGCCAGTGTCACCTACCCAGACACTCTAAACAGGCTCACACCCAACATAATGTTGATTATTAGTTATTAGATATTTTTGAAATTTTTTTTAATATTCTCTATTCTAAAAGTTAAATATTTTTAGCCTTCTAATCAGGTAGCTGCAAGATATATCTGTGTGTGTATATATGTGTGTGTGTGTGTGTATATATATGTATATATATGTGTGTGTGTGTGTATATATGTGTGTGTGTTTGTGCGTGTCTCTCACTCTCTCTGTGTATATATATATATATGTGCATATGTGTGTGTATATATATATATATACACAGACAAATATATACACAGGTATATTTTGTATTAAATAGCCATGCATTGAGCTCTCATTATTTGGATATTCACAGTCCTTATTTACTTGATATATATGTTTTTGTTGTTACCTTGATGTTTTGACTGATTCATTCTACAGCCTTCTTTAAATGTGTAATCCATTTGGATATGGAAATTTTCCATACATCAGTATATCAGCAAAGTGGTGCTCATGTTGTAACAGATGTCATTGTTGGAAATGAACTTGGCCACCCTTGTTCAAATCCTGGATGAGGCTGTTTGCATTTCCCATAACACTAATAGCCATGGAAAAGGTGAAAATCCAACTATTCTCACTCCAGCTATGAGTAAATAGTAGGATAGACAGAGCTCTTTAACTTTGATATAGCAGCTGATCTAGCATAAAGAAAACTTTAAATTCAAACCAGTTAAACTCTGCTTAAAAATAACTTTTTGCATCCTGATCATGTGGAGGGATTGCATATATATATATATATATATATATATATATATATCAACAATGAGTAAATTTGAATTTTATTTAAAAAATTTTCTTAACACCATAATAATAATGAGAAGTTGGAGAATTACAAATACAATTGTCACTGATTTTCTCTCTTCTATTTAACCTTGCTTAATTATCAGTGCATAAAAATTTACCAGAATGATTTGGAATACTGAACTCATTTTTTGCATTGTTTTTATTGTTACTTCAATGTTTGACTGATTCATTTTATAGCCTTCTTCAAAAGTACAATCCATAAGGAATTGGAAAATCTCCTTACAAACATTCATACTTTTTATGAACTTCACACATACGTGTGTACTAGCAAACAAGCTCTTTTTTACACACCTTCGTGCCTTTCTGTTTAGTTTGTTCCTACAATAAAACTGGTTGAGTTAATAAATTATTTTGATATTAACTACCAATAGCAAAATGATAACCGTGACTAACTACTAACAAAAATGTAGCATTTACTCACAGTAATAATTCCTCTGCACATTCTCCAACAAATCATTGTGACATTTCAATCAAAAACTCCCAATATTTTTTAGTTATTCATATTTTCATAAACAATGATACTAAGTTCTAAACTATTTTTTCTAAGTGTGAATGTGAAATATATAGTTCACTCTAAATAACATTTTTTCTAATTGTTGAGTGAAATATACACTTTCTTTTTGGCTGTCTATCCATCAGGTATTTATTTTTTTAACCTTTCTAATCAGGTAGTTTGGATATATATATATATGTGTGTGTGTGTGTGTGTGTAGAAAAGTGAACTAACCAAAACACAGACAACAGATTCAAATTAATATTTCATCTTTATTTTATCAAAGACTTTATCAGAATGATGGTTATTTTGTAGTGATAAGCAAGAAGAGGAAATAGATTAAAAAAAAAAAAAAGAGGGAAGGCCCAAAAGAAGGAGAGATAGAGTAGGTAAAGAAAAGAAAAGATTGGAATACAAATCTGAGCATGATGACAGCAGGCTTATTGGCTACAGCTATGGTACATTTTTGAAACATCTGGGCAATGGGTAAGCAAACAGAGGACAGGATACAGCTAGTGTCAAGCATATCAAACTTCATCAAAACATAACCATCAGAACAAAATATCTAAAGGAAAAATCATCAGGAATTATGGAAGTGTGGTAGGAAAATAAATATCTTGGTTTTTATCATAAAAATTATTCTTATCCATTGTCAATTTTGATATTGTTCTCCAGTAAAATAATGTCTACCAAGTAGGATGAAATATGAAAAAAACCAGGGGATTGTTTAGTAGTGTGATTGGAATGAGGGATGATTGCAGATTCTAACAATCGATGAGATTTTCTACAATCGATGATTTTAATTAAAGTGGCCTGGGAAAAATTGAAAGTATGTTTGAAATCTAACATGAGTTAGAAAAGAGCATTTTGGTCATCATTTAAATTGATTCATCATTCATGTTCATAAATCCTTTTGTCTAAATTACATTGGGCTTCACCTGTGTAATATTTGTCACAATCATTGCACAGAATGGAGTATATGCTTGCATGAAAAGTTGTTATGTTGTTAGTGTATTTAAAGACATAAGTGAAATTTGTAATGGTTTGTGATGTGGTCTGTATAATTGGTATTCTTAATTTAGTTAATTTGTCATAAAGAGGTTTATTGTGTATGTTAGTGGGTAGAGAGATGGTTCTGTGGGTAATAGGAATAGTGGGAGTGTTTTTCTTAAGTTTACTTGATGTGTGTATGTTGAGAGCTTTTTTTCTAGCATTTAGTATAAAAATTTTTTGGTATTTTAAGCTTTTAAGGGAATGCTTGATATATTTAAATTTATCATCTAGATATTGTGGGCAACACATTCTGAGTGCATGTGAATAAAAACCGATTATGAGGCCTGTCTTAATTTTGTTGTTTTGATGAGAATAAAAATGTATATAATCATTTTTGTTTGTGGGTTTGCAGTAGACTTTAAAAGTTGAATTATTTTGGGATTTAATTCGTAGGATGTCTCAGGAACGTATGGTATTGTTTGATTCTTTTTCATAGGTAAAATTGATGGAAGGTTCAACATTGTTTAATTTCTCTGCAATATTTTTGATTTTTATGTTTTGAGGTAGGAAAATGAGTATGTAATCAATATATATGAAATATGTAGCTTTGATAGGTACTCTATATTTAAAAGGGCCAGATTCTAAAATTTCTAAAAATAGACCGGCTAAAACACCATTAAGCAGGTTTCCTATCGGGAGACCAAATTTTTGTTTATAAAATTTATCATTAGATTTAAAATAAGTCTTGTTAGTAATGTGTTTGCAGATGTTAATCAGAGTGTTTAAAGGGAGGGATGAGTTAAGTTTAATTTTTCTTAAATGAATAGTAAGAAGGTTGAGGAAGTTTTTGATAGGTATATTGGTGTAAAAGGAAGTTATATCTAAGCTGTTCATAGTTTTTTTTGTATATCAATGTTCTTAATTTTAATAGGTCACCAAAATTATTAACATGTGAATAGTTAATATTGTATCTATGGTGCGAGCTATTTTGTGAGTGGCACTCCCAATACTGGAAATAATGGGTTGTAGTGGGGGGGGGTGATGGATTTTGAGTAAGCCATAGGAATTGTAGGGTGGTGTTCAATGGGGGAAATCTAAGTCTTTTTTTATTTCTGACAAGTTTTTGAAAAATTTGTTGAATGAAATAATGTCACTATTGATAATGGTTAAATTAGATAATTCAAAGGTATTTGTGTCTGCTAAAGGTGAATTGATTTTGTCAACATAAATATGTTTATGCATAATTACAATGTCACCGCTTTTATCAGTGAGGCAAATGATGATGTCCAGGTCTTGGGATAGGTTAAAAAGTGCCTGTATATATCTTTTAAAAAGGGAAGAATCATTTGTTTGAGAGATTGACTTGAGAATAATTCCTTGGATGAAACATCTGGAAATATCAGTATCGCTGTTCTTGTAGTTGTGGAGGATAGTATTAGTTGTGCTGTTTCTATGTATATCAGTCGCAAATTTTAATCCAAAGTTGAAAACTTTTACTTCAGTAGTGAAAAACTGAAAGTCTGTTAAATTCAGGACTATTTCACATCTTGTCTGATTTTTCCAATCTGCTATTTCTCCATATATACATATTTTGAAGAGAGTATATTTAGACAGCTAGTTATTATTCAAGCAAGTTTTATTAAAGATGATGGAACACTGTTTGTTATTTTTAATTTTAAAATGAAAAAAAATAAACAGTGTTCTATTGTCTTTAACAAAACTTGCTTGAATATATATATATATATATATATATATATATATATGTAATAATTAATCTTGATAATATTTTACTACATGTATAAATAAAGAGTGCTCAATATCAGTGATAGAGCATATATATCTAAATTAGGGTAAGCTTCATTCAAATATTTAATTCTAATTCTACTTTATTCCACAAATTTTCCTATTTTATATCTGGTGTGGTTAAGAATTTTTTTTATGACAAGTCCTTCAGATTTATTTTCAAAAATTGATTCTTTTCAATATTTGCCTTTTCAAAGTTTACTACTTATGGGAAAAGCAATTCTAAGTTATGTAAACCATCAAAATAGTTTGATATATCCGGTGCATTTGATTTTTTTACTTAAAATTTTCCAGAACTGAAGAATTCTTATTTGAGAGACAACAATGGTGCTGCCTTTCTGATCACTCCCACAAATGGTCAGCTTCCTGCTTATGGTTCTGTAGTTCTTCAGATTTTAGCCATCAACAATATGTGGGGTCAATATTCAGATACTTTCTGTTGTCAAGTAAGTTTTATTTTGGGCTCCTATCATGGCTGGCAAGGTAGTTATGATAGAGTGGTTTTCTCGAGTGCTCATTCACTCATCAACTCTTTTCTATGTCAACCATTGTGGCATGCCAGCAATAAGATATGGTTTTATCAAGGATAAATGAACACAGGTAACCTCTGCCAATATTCATATTTATTTTTTTCCCATTTTCTGTGCTTATAACTTTTATACTATGTTATATTAAGTTAGAGTAAAAATAAATGCAGTTTTTCTTATTTTATTTAAACTTTGACATGTATTTGGAAGACACTATCAACCAATTATTTTCATGGAAAACATCATTTTAAATCACAAATTTCATTCTATTGATTTATCATGATAAATTCATTTTTCATTGCTAATTATTGTTTGGTTAAAAAAAATCAAGTTTATCCTATGTTGAGTTAGAAGAGAAAAACAGTGTTTAAACATCAACTGATAAGTTTGTGTAGACCTTATTTTCTGATTTTTGATTTTTTTCCAACAAATTGGAACCAACATACTATAGTTGAGTGATGATTGTACAAGCAATAAAAAGTTAAGAAAAATTCAAAGATACATCTAAGATTTCTCTAACATTATGAAAAAATGGCATCAGAAAGTTTGGCTTGAATATACAATAAACAATAAAATGATTGGTAGCATTATTGATTTAGCTATAAAAACTATTAAACTGTTCATTTTATTTTTATTGACAGGTAGCTGACTTAGAACTGACTAAATTTCCTGTCCAATTAAATGTAGTTGGATCACCTCTCAAGTTCCTTATGGTGGGGCCAAAAACTGATCAAGTACCTAAATTAAGGTAGGTAAAGTCTACATAATAATTTGCAGCTACTGATCTATGATATGCAGATAATGTTTTCTTTATATTTATATGAAATATATTAACTTTACATTCTTAAATTACCTGACTATGTTTAAGTAACTCTTAGAACTTAAGCAGCTGTTAGTTTCACTATTGAGAAGTACATATACCCTTGCAGCCTGAAATTAAATTGAGGAATTCCCATTTCTTCATTGCTATTGCCTTGCAACAATACCACTAATCAGATGTGCCTTTACATCTGAGCCATGGCCCAGTACATTCAGCTAGTATTTGTGCTGCTATCTATTACATATACCTAGACAGCCTTAAATTCAATCAAGGAAAAACCGTTTCTATATTGCTATTACTTAGCAATCACACAGCCTATCAATTTGGGAAAAATGGAATGATAAATAACTTTGGAGCAATATCTTTTCTTTTTAAGATCCCAAAAATGTTTTTCTTCAAGTATATAATTTTACACTGGAAGAAAGCAAATTACTGAGTGCAGAAGCAAAATTAGGAATATTCTAGTATAAAAATCAGCAACTTTATTATAAAACAAGATTCATTTTAGTTTTAAAAAATAAACAAAATAAGAAAAGAGACACAAAACAGTAAATTTACTCAATATGGCAGCCATTTTTTTCAATTATTGTATTAACATGCTTTTGAAATGATTTGCATTCTGTTAGAATAAATTCTTCAGACATTTTATTCCAATCTTCCTCAGCAGCAGTCTTAAGTGAACCAATATTTGGATGGGAAGTTGCATTTGTTTTGTTTTCTAAAAAAACTCCATCTAGTGTTATCAAGGGGATTAAGGTCTAGGCTTGATGGAGGCCATAAAGAAACTACAGTTATTTCAGAAATTTTTCTTGACTTGGTTTTGGCATTAAGCAAATCATAGATTCTTTGTCTTTCTTGCTCATTCATATTTTTTTTCAAACAGGGTCTCCTGGTTTTAATAATTCCAGTTACCTTGTGCATCGTCTATTGAAATAGGATTTTTGTTTTGCCCTTTGTCTGTCCCTTTCTTCAAGGCTTACACATATATTGCTATTCTTTTTATTAGCTTTGGGGGGTTATTTCCTAATTTTCTCCCCATCAACATTTCTGCAGGTGATAATCCATGTTCACCTGGAGTAGTTAGATGGATTAGTAATCCTAATGATAGGTCTTTGTATTTCCTTTTTATATTTTTTATAGTTTTTTCCACCAGTCTATTTGATTGTGGGTATAGCAGTGATAAGGTTGTTCTTTTAAAGTCCTTCGCTGCTGTGAATTGCATAGATTCTAATGATGCAAAACATAGTCCATTGTCTGATAATACTTCTTCAGTTACACCAAACTAGCTGAAGCAATGTTGTATCACTGTAATTACTGCTTCACTTGTTTAAGTTGGTATCTGGTATAGATATGGGTAGTTTGAGTGGCTATCCACTATTAGATAATCTCTGTTAATGTGTCTACACAGATCTACAGATACTTTTGGTCATGGTTGCATTGGTATTTGGTGGCTAATAAGAGTTTGCTTTGGTTGTACATCTCTGTAGGTCATGTACAAGTTACATTCTTGTGCTATTCATTCAATGTCTTTGTTTATATTGGGCCAAAAAATGGATACTCTGGCTCGGCGTTTGCATTTCTCTTGACCTTGATGGCCTACATCTATCTTTTCCAGGATATTTGTTTTTAATTGTGCTGGAATTATAACACATTCTCTTTTCAGTATGATGTTATGGAACATCACCAACTCTGTTTTGAGGTTGAAGTAGGGTTTTATTTCATTTTTGCAGCTTTTAATTGTTTCTAGCCATGAGAGATATAATTTTTTTGCATTGTCAGGTTGGATATTGTCATTTGTTTTATTTTGTTCATTTTTTTGTCAGTAATCCCAGTAAATAACTCTTTATAGGCAGATAGTACATTGTTTTTGTCTGGATTTTGGATAAGGTTTACTTGCTTAATTATGTTCAACTTTTCACCAGCGCCTTTCCCTAGTATGGGTTGGACTTTTCTCAGAGTAATACTGGTTTACCATCCACTGTGAATCATTAGTTATAGTAACTGTACACAATTGCTTCACTATGTTAACAAAAATGGATTGTAGTAGTTGCTTTCATCATTTTTTTGTGTCACTTGTGGCTTATTTATATATTAGACTTTTTCACAGCACAATTTTTTTAAAATGTCCTACTTTCTAACAATTTCTTCATGTCTGTCCCTTTGCTGGGCATGTTCTGTCCATGTGGTTATAGTTACATCTCATGCATTCATTTTTATCTTGTTATACGTGCTCATTCTTTGGTGTACAGCTTGGTCTTCTCTATCTTGTGTACATGTTTTTGTAATTTTGTCATTTTTACAAATTCTTATTACTGTGTTCAGGTCCAGGTCTGCTAGGTTTCTTCACCTTTGTATGTTCATTCCATATGCCAGATATTATACTGTCACATATCATGTTGTCCTTTAGGTAGTCAAAGCCACATTTTTAAGCCTGTTAGGTGTTATTTGTTAAAAAGAAAAAAAAAAAATTTCATCATTCTTTTTAGTCTCTATTGTTGAAGATGTAACGTTCGTGGGCTAAATTTTTTTGCCCTTAACAAATTCTTTAAATTTGCAAACCAAAACATTATATTTACCTTCTTCCGCTTTCATGAATGTTAGTGCATTGTACACTTCTGTTGCTTTTTCTCCGGCTATGTGCAGAAATAGAGCACATTTTACATGGTCTGTCTTTAGCATTTTTACTGAGGCCACAAGGTAGAATTCAAATTTCTGGAATCATGTCCTAAAGTTTTCTTTTACATTGCCATTCCAGTTCATTTGCGTTGGCAGTTGTAATATGTCCATGCTTGTTCTTCACTTCTGACACTATGTAATATATTGTGATGAGGCATTCATTAAGAACAAGAGTTATATTCCTTATATATTCACATTTATTTACAGAGCTGTACAAAATACGTGTTTACTTATAGAAGTCTTGAGAAGAAAGAGGGTGAACCATAGTTTCTATCTCTGGAGTGACATCAATTAAGAGTTTCACTCAAGGGGAATAACTTGTTATGACTATGTTACAGTTATAATCATAGGAAATGGAATTGCTGACCTGAGTTGAAATCCTGGATGAGGTTGTTTGTATTTTATTTTGCACTAATTCCTTTGGGAAAGTAATGAATGAATCTAAGGCTACAAATTCCTGCCCTGAGTATAGGTGAATGAAAAAAAGCATCCTAGAAGCAATAGTAAATAAATTTTTTGTTGCTGTCTATAAATGTCTTAATACAATATCACCAATCTGTTTTTTACTGCATTGTTATAACAGCTCAACTAGTGTTAGTTGACATAGAGTACATTTTTACTATTAGTTAAAATAATTAAGATACAGCCACTTAAAACCCAAAAAGAGCTGACATTCATTTTGCATTGAAGTAAAATGTCTGTAAAATCTATGAGAAGCTGAAAAGTTGTTTGTAAAAGATTGTTTGTAGAGGTTACTGTTGATTTGGAAGACTGTTGTTATATCAGTGGGTTAAAGTGCATTTGAACTTACATTTTTTTTTGTTAAAAGTAAAAAACTTTATTAAGAATTAAAACTTATAATTTTCCTGGTGTAATTCATTCCATTGATAAAATATCAAAAATGTTAGCATTGACAAAGGTCAGTAAGATTGACCACTCTGAGGTTAATTCATTGGAAAACAATATTTCTACTTCTTTCTGAAGAGGTAGTGTGTGATCTGACAACACTGGTTGTTTCACTGTTGACTTGTGCTAGAACAAATCTGTTTGATAGAGACACATATTTGACCACTTTCCTTATCTTGGTGTCTTGGGTGGCCAGACCCTGATCTAAGGCTGACATGAAAAAATATTAATCAAAAATTGATAATAACAACAGAGCGTCTCAAAAATCAATATTATGTCTTGTTAAAATTAGATGTAATCTTGTAACAGAAATAAACAAAAGAAAAATCAGTCAAAATTAATAACAGAAATGATTAATTATAAACAAAAAGATAATTATCCATTTGTTTTACTATGTTTGTCCCATAATACTAAAGTGAGTCAAAAGTTTGCAATATTTTAGCATGTACTAGTTTGCTGGGTGTATATCATGTAACCAAAACATTTGTAGCAGAAGGTATTTTGGTTTGGCACGCAATTTAATTCGATGCATAATTTCACCCAATCAAGATGATTTATCCTATTCAACCTGGATCTCTTTCCTGGGCAGCAGAAATTGGGTAAGCTGCCAAACACAGTCTCTTTGGCTGAACAACGCCGTCCAGTGCAAACATCCCACTGGCCGTTCTTCAATAGCAGCAGCAGCATGGACACATAAGGAAACCTATCTAATTTATGGACTCCTTGCGTCTATCACTTAGACCAAGGAATCCCAGTTGAATATGAATTAGATACATTCAATACGCCACCACAGGAACAACTTTATGTCACCCCCAAAATTGGCTATGTCGATGCGATGCCTAATCCCACTCTCAGCACCTAGCTCTCATTTCACCTCTGGGCCACTTTAATGGAGACAACGCACGCCTCTCCCCAAATCACCAGACATACAAAACTCATGGTGACTCCAAAGTTTATTTCCTCCAACGGCAAACAAGACTTTCGCTAAACTACGGTGAACACAATCCCTCGCATGTCCAACTATACGTGCTGCCTTCTCAACTTTCTCATAACTCTATTTCGTCTCTATACTCACAACCTTTCCTACAAGACTTGCAGCACAAACACAAACTAAATATTCCATACTGCAAATAAAAACTATTCCTAAAACCATTTTAACTTCGTACATCTTGAACCTTCACCTTTATTTACTATTAAGACTTAGCGAGGAAACAACTCAATGTACACACTAACACGCTACATACTGCAAACAACGCTCTTCCTTGCTAACAATAACAAATATACCTATTGCTAAAAATAACTACAAAAATTAAGGCTAAACATTCAAGTTGTGATTGGTCAGCTGACACATTGTATATTGCTTCATTCCATGTGTGATTTAAATGTGCATTGTTGTCTAATTCAGGAACTGGGCTATAACATCATGGAAGCAACCAAAAACATTTGTCTTGTGAAAAGTAAAAGTGCAGTTGATCATACTACAGTAACAAGATGGTTGAAGAAATTTCACTCAGGTTGAAAGAACCTTGACATAAAACAGATAGACATAAAACTGGATTCCAAGGCTTTGCTTCAAGCTATAGAGGCAAATCTAGTGAGTAGAACACAGAGAGTATCAGGAGAGTTTAGCATCACACAATTTAGTCTGATTCATCATCTTCACAACCTCAGCAAAAGTATCCAAAGCTGCTGAATTGTGTCACACGTTACCAAGACATTGCAAAACCTTTGACTAACCCTAGTAGTTGTTACGTCTACTGAATAATCCTAATCTTAACTTTTAATATTGGAGAGTTCCACTGCCCCATGATTTGATATAAAGAAGCATCTAATTTATATCTATTGTCATTTTGGAGTAGAGTGGATAAAAAGGTGTTCTGATTAATTTATATAGATTTTATGTTTCTTCTTTTTTTTGTACCTTTAAAGATTTGGGTCACATGTTGCTGGAGATAATTCCACAGACCGAAAATTGAGAATTTGTAACACAAGTCCTTTTGGTATGTAATTAATACGTGTTCGAAAACAAATTATAATAACATAGTACTTATCATTTTTTGAGAATCAAATGTATTTTGTAATTCATTTCAAATAGAAAAATAACTTTTATTCCAAATATATCTATTGTAAAAGTTTTTGTAATCATTCATTTATAAATTTATGAAAAACAAATATGAAAAAAATATTCTTACTTTTGAATGAGAATCAAGACAAAAGAGATAAAAAGGAGTATGGATGATTTTTAACTTCCATACCCTGATCTAATTATCATTTCCATACCATGGTCTAATTAACATTTTCATACCCTGGTCTAATTAACATTTCTATACCCTGATCTTATTATCATTTCCATACAATGGTGTAATTATCATTTGTATGAATCCTATAAAACTTCCTCAAAAATGAAGACTAAATATAATACGGGGGAGATTAAGCAACTAGATACGACTTTGTTATTCATTAACTATAATAAAATAATCATGTAATAATAACATTAGTATAATGATCATATAATGATTCTGTAATAACATTGCTATAATTATCATGTAATAATAATAATATTGATATTGATAATGTAAAGTAAGATTTACTTTAGTATAAAGGTTTTGAATAAATGTAACTAAAAAAAGATTAAAATCGATTATCCCTTTCTCAAATGGAATCAAGGACTTCCTAATATTCAAAATCTTTTGTCTAAACCTGATGCTTAAAATAATCATGTTTCCAAATCAGTTAAACCTAAAATCAAAGAAAAGAAACAGATTTCAAGCTAGATTTAAGTTCTACCATAAATGTAGGTGCTATGTTATATCTCTTGTTATATATATATATATATATATATATATATATATATATATATATATATATAACACATCACTCAATAAGTCCTGGGGGGATGATGACACCACTAATAAAAAAAAATTCATATGATTTTTATAAAGTAATAACCTTCAAATAGCACATGTCAAAATTTGAGCCCAATCAGATTATTAGTTTACAAATTACAGTTAAGTGAAGCTACTGTTGCAAATTTTCAAAACAATGGAAAAATCTGAATTTTGTCTGTTTATAAAGCATTGCCTTCTGATGGGAAAAAATACTGTTCAAGCAAAGCAATGGCTTGATAAGTGTTATTCAGACTCTGCTCCATCGGAAACAATGCCTAAGAGATGGTATGCTAACTTTAAATGCGGTCGTACATACACAAATGATGCTAAATGCTCAGGTCATCCAAATTCAGCAGTTGTCCTGGAAAACACCAAAAAATACCACAAATTTGTTTTGGCTGATCGTGAATTAAAGTTGCGTGAGATAGCAGATGAGTTGAAGATATCAGAAGGCAGTGTATTCAGCATTTTACATGAACATTTGTCAATGAGAAAGCTGTGTTCAAAGTGGGTGCCCAAGATGCAGGGCTGATCATTCGGCTCTAAGACGTGAGTCCAGAGCAGTCAGAGGGCAGTATCGAGCCAAGAATGAAGACACAGAGCAGTGAAGATGATGACCAGAGATGAGTCAGCATCTTTGGTAGCTGTGTAGGATTTTCACAGAGTTCTTGTGATAGCCATATGCAAAGAATGTTAAAAAGTGCCAACTTTACTTTTCTGTATTTTGCAGTTCTGAATCTGTGTTTGTCTGTTTCTTCCTTCCACCCTCTGTTTGTAGTTTGATTTTTGATTTTTTTTTTTGGTACAACCTGTGAAATGCCTACACAGCCGGGTGTAAGAAGAAACAATGGGGTTCACACCACTAGATGATCAGATAAACGGCCAAAACCAACAAAACCCAGCGTGTAGCTTGTTTCATACCATGTTTGCTCATAGTTGATCAAAAACAACAATGCATCGATGATTCAGAGTGTTGTTTGCAATTGTTTCAATGCAACAAAAAAGAGTTTTTGCATAAATATGTGACAATGGGTAAAACATGGATCCATCACTTCACTCAGGAGTCAAATCAGCAGTCAGCTGAGTGGACAGTAGCAGGTGAAAGCTGTCCAAAGTGATCAAAGGTGCAAAAATCAGCAGGTAAGGTTTTGGCCTCCATATTTTGCGATGCACAAGGTATTTTGTTCATTAATTACCTTGAGAAAGGAAGGAGCATCAATAGCAAATATTATATAGCATTTTTGGTGAGTTTGAAGGCAGAAATCACCAAAAAATAGCCACAAATGAAGAAGAAGAAAAAAGTACTCTTTCACTGTGTCACAAGTTGATTGCAATGATGGCAAAACTATATGAATTCCACTTTGAATTGCTTACACACCCACCCAATTCTTCTGATCTGGCCCCCAGCAACTACTGGCTATTTGCAGACCTCAAAAGAATGCTCCAGGGAAAGAGATTTGGCTCCAATTAAGGAGTGATATCGGAAACTGAGGTGTATTTTGAGGCCAAAAACAAATCGTTCTACAAAAAAAGCATCGAATTGTTAGAGAAGTGTTGGAATCAGTGTATCCCCCTAGAAGGAGACTATATTGATGAATAAAGTCGAATTTTGCCTAAAAGTTGTTGTTTTATTCGTTAAGTCTGGGACTTATTGAGTGATGGGTTATAATAGTATTATAATCATTATTATCACCAAAAATACTTGATCATCAGGAGACAGAAATTTAAAGTTGGGTGATTTTCTTTTTTTTTTATTCATAATCATTTTCAAGTCAATGTCCCTTGACTCTCTCTCACCATCTATCCCTATTGTCTATTGCTTCTTGCAGGTCCTCTAGACTGCATCTAATGTCCACACAGAGCTGGGCACCCAACACTGGTGCATTCATGTGTAGGTGTACATCATTTATGAGTCCATTCTTACTTTTCCAGCTGTACCTAGCATGTCTTGTTTGTCTTTCTTTGATGGTATGTGAGATGAGAGGCAAGTGGCCACACACCTGCTGTTTTGGGTAGTTCTCATCTAGCTTTTTCTCCAAGTGTTTCTTTAGAGTCCAGGTGGTGCATTCATAAACTAGTACCAACACAGCCACAGCTTAGAAGAAATCCTTTTTATCTTATAAGAGATCAGATTTCAATATGGTTAACAGCCTGTCAATAGTAGTTCACATCTTCCTTATTTATATGTTGACATTAATTTCAGATGAGACGTTGCTGCCAAGATGTGTGAACTGGTCTACAAATTTCAGAGGCTTGGCACTTAAAGTGGAGATGGCTCCATTTTGTTTAAAGCACATGAAGCCTGTTTTATTTGTATTCATGTAGAGGCTAATGCTGCTTGAACCAGGCTATACAGCAGGGATTTAGTTAAGGCATGTATATATATATATATATATATATATAATTCTGTGGAGTCATTTCTCCTTGGAATAGAAAAAGATCTATTTAATTAATGCTAGCCATAATCTCATGTAACTTGATGTCCCTTAAATCTCAGATATATATATATATATGTTGACCCCAAAGGCATCATCTGATGAAGGCTTTGTTGGCAACAGAGCTATTGTTTTTTCTTTTTTGTAGCACGTATATATATATATATATATATGTGTGTGTGTGTGTGTGTGTGTGTGTGTGTGTGTGTGTGTAATTATTATCATTATTATCTGCATAAAACCACCAAGTTTCTTCAATTATGCCTATTTTGGTAATTCTCTAGCTTTGATATTCATCCTGTGGGTTTTCTGTTAGTATAGTCATTCTTATATGAATGGTTGACATAGCTGGTTCAACCTTTTCATACCATGGGACCAAACCATGTCAGTCATTTTATTTGGTATATAAAGTTCACTGCTTAAATCATTCATTTTGATGTGAAAAACTCCCACAATAGTCCTGAGGCAATCATCCTCTAATATACAATTTCTTATCTTCCTCCTACAAACTCCAAGTTTTTCCAGTAAACATGGTTATTGGTCTCGTATAATATTGATGAACCTTGATTGCTTTTGAAAGATCTCTTTATTTCTACTTTATTTTCACTTATATATACACACACCATCATAGCCTTTATACCAAGAAGTAATTTTCTTCTCACAATGATAAAGTGATAGAAATCAATTTTTGTGGATTGCTGAAAAGTATTTTTATTTTTCATTTCAACTGTCTTCTTTCTTCTAATACTTTGATCTATTCAATCAGCCATTGTTCTTATAACTTTTCACTGATCATCTTCCTTGATCTTGTCTTGTTTTTTAATTCTTTTTTTAATGTCAAGATATTCGGGTTGATTGGCTTGGCTACAATATATACAGTGATGATGACAAACTTTTAGACTTCAAAGTGATATATGGTGATGCTTTTCCTATTTTGGGAAAGGATGGTTTAGAAGTCGTTCCTCCTGCTCCTGGTAAGGCTTTAATTTTTTCTATCCTCATCTTATCATTTACACCTGTCTCAATTCCAATTTATAAGAAATTTTTCTTGAAGAAACTTTTGAATTTCAAAGTGGTTAGAAATCATTGAAAAACAGTCAATTTAGATGAATAGAGAAATAGGGAAAGTTTAATTCCAAATGACTGAACATTAAAGATTTAATTAACTTGCATTTAATTATAACTTGACATCAAAGTTAATTGTTGCCAAATGTAACTTATAAAGATCTGAATTTTAAAGATATTTGTAAAATCCTAATCACATTTCTGTTCATTTGTAATTGTTTGTATTTTATATTGGGTATGATTTTTAAAAATTTTTTTTAGAATCTCCTCTCCAACGAAGTCATTCTGGATCAGTTGAAGGAAAACAAAAAGAGGAGGATGAAGCAATATTTGATTCAAATAATTTCATAAAAACAATATGTGATATGCACAGTGGTGTCCAGTCAGACAAACCCTTCTCTATCATGCCAAAGCAAATGGTAAGGAACTGTTATGAGGGTACCATGAATTTAACAAATTAGTGTAACAAGTTACAGTAACAAAATTCTATTGTAACAAAGGCATCTTCTAGGTAACTGCAGTAAAAGGTTAAGGAGCCAATGAGTAATAAATAAAACATGCAAACAAATAACAGGAGGTTTTTTTTATAGTTAAGTATTTCTATATAAAGGGTAACTATGAGTTCATGAAGCAAGAATAAAACTAGTTGACTTTCTCTGATAACAGGATAACAACTGAATTTTATTTTAAAAATCTTATGCCTCTGTGTGTGTGTGTGTGTGTGTGTGT
Source organism: Sepioteuthis lessoniana (assembly GCA_963585895.1). Taxonomy (NCBI): domain Eukaryota; kingdom Metazoa; phylum Mollusca; class Cephalopoda; order Myopsida; family Loliginidae; genus Sepioteuthis; species Sepioteuthis lessoniana. The sequence goes on along the minus strand of OY757919.1, from coordinate 34,397,424 downwards.
GTGTGCATGTCAAGTATTTGTGGGCTGATAACCAGAAATGTGTCAGCTTTATTGATGAAATCACAACATTCCTCCCAACTTCAAGAGATTTGAATTCCCTCATTATCAATGTTCATAAGGTATAGTCTTGTAAATGTCTTGGTATAGTTTTTTCTTCTGGTTTTACTTTTTAATGCTTTGTTGTTGTAGTTTCATGTTCCTCTGTTGATGGTTTTGCTATTGCTGTTTTATCTTCAGCTGTGATTGGTTCCTCTGGTTGTTTTGGTATGTCCTCACTTGTTGTGGTTATTTCTGGTGTTGGTGGGTTACTCATGCATATCTTGTTGTAACCACTATAATTGTCTACATCATTCATTGTCGCGTGCATTTCAGTTTTCTCTGTGCTATCATCTATGTCAGTTCCTAGTCTTTCATTCGCTAATTGGTTTGCGAATTTGAACTGGCTAATGTCTCTGATTATCTCCCTTTCATCTTATATTTGCCTTGCTCTAATCTGTGAGCCTTTTTATTCAATTACAATATAAAATGTTGGTTCATACTATGTAGACCATTTGTTTTTCTTTAGTTGCTTTATGAGTACATAGTCTCCAAGTATGAATTTTCTTTCTTTAGTCCTTCCATTTGCATTGAATTTGTTTTTGTATTTTTCATTGTTGGATTCTATTATCTTATTTATCTTTCTTTTCTATTTCAGTTTGTTATAATCTAACTTTATCATAATTTCTTTACTTTCGATGTCTTTATAAAGTTCTATGCCTGTTGCTATATGTGGTGTGGCTCTGTATGCCATTAGAATTTCTATTATGTTGATTCTTCTTTCTATTGAGTCTTTATTTTGTAGGTTAGCCATTTGTTCTACTTTATTTAGCATTCTCATAAATTATTCTACTTTTCCATTTGCTGGTGAGTGTAATGGAGTTAGCTTGTAATGATGGAATCTTTTTTCTTCCATAAATTCTACAAATTCTTTTGACTGGAATGGTGATCCATTATCTGTTAGTATTTTCCTTGGACTCCCATACATTGTGAATATTTCTTTCAGTTTGATTATTGTCTCTTTAAAAGATTTGTTATGTACTCTTTCCACTACTGGGTATCTTGACTTCTGGTCTACTATAACTAGGTTGTAGTGTCCATTTGGGTATAGTCCTCCAAAATCTAAGTTAATAAAGTGCAAAAAGAATTTTTTTTAAATTTTTTGTTCGAGGCAGGGTGTGTGTGTGTGTGTGGGGAATTGAGTTCAACGCTTACTAGTAGATTAATCTTTCTTCTCCTTCTTTCCTTCTTCTTCTCCTTTCTGTCTTACCTAGTCGTCCATCCTTCTCTAACACATCAAGCCACGAGAGAAAACTGGTCCATTCCCTCTCATAAACCTGCTATTTATGCACGTGTCAAGGGGGAGCCAAAATTAATGTATGTCACTCGATTCTTGCCAGCACATGACATGTTTTCTCATAATTTTAGGTCTCAAAAGCAGACATATTTTTCCTTATCAGACATCTGCAGACAAGGCACTTATGGGATTGCTTAGGATCACGAGGTAATTTATTTCACCTTTCACTATCTCCCAGCTTATCTTGAGTTCAAGTGTATTTTATTAGTTCTGGTCATGGATTGCTTGATACTACTTTACATTTGTAGTGTTGGTCTATGATTTTATCATTTATATTATTCATTTTAAGGAACCAATATCTTCCTCTTAATAGTTGTTTGGTCTTTGTTCTTCCCAGGTGTCTAAGGTAGTGTCCTATTTTTGCTATCTTCTTTTGTAATGAATTTGGATTAATTATCTTATCTCTCCTGTATACTACTCCTTTGATTATACTGATTTATTCTTTTATATGTTTGTATGGTGACATTTCTAGATCCTTTTCAGCTTTGATCCAGTCATTGTTGATAATGTGTGATGTCAATTTTCTTAGTATATTATCTTTCTTTGTCCCTTTCCTTATTCTATTTTGAGTTTCAGCATTTTCTTTGTGTGAAATAATGTTTATCACTTGTTCAGTATTGTGTTGATGGTTCTCTGATATGAGGTGTCTCAATATGTAGTCTAATTTCTTCCTGGTTCATATTTAAGTTTGAAATCAAAGTCTGTTATTTCCATGATCCATTTTTCTATGAATGGTAGGAGTCTAGGGTTGACTTTGTTAACCATTGGTATCAAAGTTTTGTAAGCTGTTATAATGACTTTGGGTGCTCCTATTAGGTGATTTCTTTGTCTAGTCACTGCCTATTTTACAGCTTATGCATCTTTTTCTATTTGGCTGTATCTTTTTTCTGTGTCCAATAGTCTTCTGCTGATGTAGTATATCAATTGCTGTCCTTGTGGTCTTTTCTGGAATAACACAACATTCAGTCTTTCATGGAAGCTTGCTTCTGTTCTTTGCATAGTTTGTTTGTTTGGATCAAAATATGTTATTATTTTAGGACTGGTTATTGCTGACTTTAGTTTTTCAAATGCCTCTTTTTCTTCACTGTTCCATTTGAATTTTATTTTATTCCTTATTAAGTTTCTCAACAGTGCACCCAGTGTTCCATAATTCCTTATAAAGTTGTCAAGGTATCCTGTCATTTCATGAAAGCTTTTAACTTTTTCTTTGGATTTTGGTTCCTTGCAATTTATTACAGCTTCAATTATTCTAGGGTCTGGTTTTAGCCCTTCTGATGTGAATAACTGACTAAAAAATGTGATTTCTGTTTAATCAAATTCACTCTTCTTGGTTGAATTTGACTCTGTGTTTCCTGACTTTAATACTTTCTCTGAGATTCTGTTGTGTTCCTCTCTATCTTCTACCATATCTTTTCAAACAAATTATTTTGTCATTATCATCAGTGACTCTTTGTAAATGAAGTTCATCTTCAAATTCTTCTTACCATATTCTCCATCTTTGACCTACATTGGTCCTATCTGAGTCTGTGTTGAATGGGTGTTAGTGTAAGGTGATACTCGAGTTAATCATTTTAATTTTTTCAGCTAAAATGCATGGACTTTTTATCAATACTTAAATATGATATCTAAGAGAGTTTTACAGAACTGATTTTGTTGCCTTTTTGTTATGTATATGTGAAGGAAAGAGAAAGAAGTTAACTACTCTTCACTGTTTATTTTTAAGAAAGACATACACTTTTAGTCCTTGTTTTAATTTTCTTTTATATAAAAACTTATTTACTGATATATACAGACTTGTAACACCTGTACATATCAGGGTAAATCTTGGAGTTCAAACATCTAAAATGAGAAAAATTTGGAAAATATTAAATGGTAAATTTTGACAATCTACTTTAAAAGTTCTTGAAGGTTTAATTAATAGTCATCATTTATCTTCTCTTTTCTTTCTTACGAGAAGTGCAGATTAAAAAATTTTTTCTATTACTAATTTGAATTTTTTTAAATTTTGGATATTTTGAGTAGAATCTATATTTTGGCAACTAAACTTGAAAAGTTTCAAATTTCTTTCAAAAACCCAGAAAACCTAAGCCTACCTCATTGGTTCAGAAAATACTAGCATGAGTGAAAAGTTTTGCAATATATACCTGATTAGTGAAGTTCTTGCAATCCGAGCAAAATTGCTTGAACCATCTGGTTAATTGTACTGAGATCAACTATACTTTCACCTTTTGCTCAACAAATATTTTTGGTTGCTTCTATGATGTTAAGGTTCATTTTAAACTTGTAAAGTATGAATATATGTATTAGACTATGTTGCACATTCATCTGTGTAGCTTTCAAGTCACACATAGAGAGAAGCACAATGTATCAGCATACTAACTACCACAATACTACCAACCACAGCAGGTATTTTCCTCGGTTTAAACTAGTCACATGATATACATGCTATAAACAAGCACATTGCCAAACTTTTGACTCTAGCATTAATGGGGTGAGTCAATACTTATCTATACTTCTACTCTAAATAAAAATAAATACGTACCAGCAATGAAAATGTAACTTTTTTATCCTGATTTTATTTTGTCATAAGGTAATTCCTGCAAATTCCCATTCCTCTGTACTGGTATGCCTTTCACCTCCACCAGCACAAGAAGTGACTGAAGAATACAAGTGTGTTTCTTTTGGACTTGGTTACTTGAATTTATGTGACCTTGAGGTGAGTATTTAGAAATTGATCAATGAAGAATGAAAAGAAACTTAATAGAGATGATTCTTTAGGATTTTTTCTTTTTCTTTGAATTTAACATGAGAAACGCAATACCAAGCTCAAATGAAGTTATAAAAAAGAAGAAAACTCCTCCCCCACCCAAGATATTTGTTAATCATCCAAGTAAAAAAGAGAAACATCTGGCATTTAATAAAAGATTTTTTTTTCATTTTAACAAATTCCCAATTACAGGAGACTGATGACAAATCCTCTAGAATATCACGACCCCAAGGCTATGATACTACACCCTTGACCATCCATATGACAGCTGACATTCTTCCTGCTCAGTAAGTATATTTTCAAAATGAGTTAACATTTTTATTTAATTCTTGGTATTGTTTTATAAGGAGAGTAATCAGGACACCTCATCATAGTGTAATTATTATTGAGCTAGGCTAATAAACAATTACAAATGAGTTTCTTCCTCAGTACTCTGAGCCTTGTGCCAATTCTTAGATAAGCCTTATAAATAAATATATGGTGATTAATGAAGAAAAGAAAATTATTACTTTTCTCTTGAATGAAAACTGAACTATAAAAATATCAATTTTTTAAAAAATAATATTTTTGTTGAATAACAAATTGTGAAGAACAATTTGATTAAACTTTTCTAAAAGAAGAGATGTAATTGGCCACTGTTTAGGATACTTTTATATGTAAAAGAATTCCACCATTGATAGTATTTTACAGTTTAAAACATGCTACCTTGCAACTGAATCCAATACCAATACCCTGAAACTTAAAAAGAGACAAAATGAATTAGTTAACATATACCTAAAAGAACAAACGGAATATATACAAAATCAGCTCAATAAGATTAGAGACTCAGTTGAAGATAGACAATCTAGGATAGCATGGCAAATGGTAAATGAAGTAAGCAAAAGGAAGAGCTCTGACAAAGCTAAACTGAAAGCTACCAGCCAAGGAGAACGAATACAACTATGGAAACAACATTTCGAGAATTTACTCAGAAACCCTCCGAAAGTTACACATGAACCAATCACGAGAATTATTAGTAAACAATTAGACATCAAACTAGGACAGTTTATGCAAGAAGAACTTGACTCAGTACTGAGAAAAATTAAAAATAGAAAAGCAGCAGGGCTTGATGAAATATCCCCAGAAGTATGGAAGACCAGGGAATTCGACAACATACTGCTCTGACATTGTAATGCCGTATATAATCAAAACACAATAGACAGAAGGACAAAGGGATACATCTTCCCCTTCCCTTAGAAGGGTGACTTCGGATTTGCCAAGAATCAGTATTGTATAACCCTTACATCCATAGCAGCCAAGATATACAATGCTCTACTACGCAAATGCATAGAACCCAAATTTGAAGGCATACTTAGGAAGAACCAAAATGGCTTTTGGAGAAATAGATCCACGACATCACAAATTTCATCTATCCGTTAAATTTTTGAAGGTGTATGTGCAAAAAACCAAGAGGCAACAATATTATCTGTTGACTTTGCCAAGGCCTTTGACTCCATACACAAAGAAAAGATGGAGCAAATACTACTCGCCTACGGCCTACCCAAAGAAACCATCACAGCCATAATGATGCTATATAAAAACACAAAAGTAAAAGTCTGCTCCCCAGATGGAGACACAGACTATTTCAACATTGTAGCAGGTGTTCTGCAAGGAGACACATTAGCCCCATACCTGTTTATCATCTGTCTAGACTATGTGCTTAGAATGTCTGTTGATAAAATGAAAGACAACAGTTTCAAGCTAACAAAGGAAAGAAGCAGAAGGTACCCGCACAGACAATTATGGATGTGGACTACGCCAATGACATAGCACTTCTGGCAAATACACCTGCCCAAGCCTAAACCCTGCTATATAGTCTGGAATGAGCAGCTGCTGGCATAGGCCTCTATGTCAATGCACACAAGATGGAATACATGTGCTTTAATGAAAGAGGTGACATCTCCACACTAAATGGTAGTTCTCTGAAATTAGTAGACAAGTTCATCTACCTAGGAAGCAGTGTCTCATCAACCAAGACTGACATCAGCATGCAACTAGCAAAGGCATGGACAGCCATTGATAGGCTATCAGCTATATGGAAGTCAGACCTGACTGATAAAATGTAATGCAATTTTTTCCAAGCAGTGGTTGTATCAATACTGCTGTATGGATGCACTACATGGATGAAGAAAAAGCTTGACGGTAACTTCACAAGAATGCTACAAGCAATACTGAACAAGTCCTGGAGGTAGCACCCCACAAAGCAGCAGCTGTATGACCACCTACCACCCATCATGAAAACTATCCAAATTAGATGAACCAGACATGTAGGACACTGCTGAAGAAGTAGGGATGAACTCATGAGACATACTCCTGTGAATCCCTTCACATGGACAAGCAAAGGCAGGACAACCAGTTAGAACCTACATACAACAGCTCTGTGTCAATACAGGGTATAGCCTTGAAGACCTACCAGAAGCAATGGATGATAGAGAAGGGTGGTGGGAAAGAGTCAGGGAGATCCACGCTGGTGACGTAACATGATGACAATGATGATGTCTACCTTCAATTTAAGCAGCACAAAAAATATCATTCCACTGATTGTAGTATGTAATGATAATGACAGAGGTGGTATCCTCATCATATTTAAGAATTCTTATTCATCACAAAGTGATTTAAACTTTTCATATGAACAACTAAAATATATAAACTTTTCATGTGGATAACTAATTTTTCTTTAGTTATTTTGAAAAAAATTGTAAAAAGAAAAAATTGATGTCCATGTGTTTAATATTCCAATATTTCAAATAAGTTATTTGTAATGTCTTCTCTTGATTTGTTAAAGTATAAAAGAAAACAAAAATTATTTCTGTCAGAGGAAAATGTTTTATATTTCATTTCATATATTTATTTTGGGGGAGCTCAAATGTTTCAGTATCAGTTGAATAAGAAAAGATAAAATCAGGAATATTGTTTTCTTTTCTTTTTGTTCATTCTTTCAAATTTAAAGACTAAAATGAAAGATGAACTTTGATTAACACTCAAAAGAATTAGAAGCAAGATATAATCTATTTTCTTGTTTTATTTTTATAGGCTGTATGTAGATTTTATGGGTGAAGATAAATTATTTTTTAAGAGTGGCCTGGGAGAGTTGTTACTAGAAAATAAAAAGGTAAGTCATGAAAAATGGACACATATTTCTAACTGATTTATTTCTGTGATATTTATTGTTAATTTATGACAAATATTGAAATGAGCCAAACAATCAAGACATTTAGATTTGTTAAGATTTTTATTTAAATATTCAGTAAAATTTCATTCGCTTGGATATAATAATTAAAAATGTAATGTAGTTTTTGTTTGTATTGCAATAAATCTCATTGCATAGAGTCTATCACCTAACAATAAAAGCAGCAGCGTTTATGTGTTACAAACAATAGGACTCTATAAATGGAACTGTGGTTTTATACCATGATGATACATCAAGTCTTAAAATAGCATGAATGAAAATTTTTATTTGGTTTAAAATTATATGTGTGGGAGGGGTCTATCAATAAATCTATTGCTTAGGGATGAAAAAGCATTTTAAAGTATATATACAAAAAATATTTATTTTACAAAATTTCCTTCCTTGTCTGTGCACTTAATCCAACTCACATTAAATGAACCTTATGAAAAATTGAATATCCTTAATGCAATTTAATGACATATGCAAATCAATCATTTTGGCTGATGCAATTTAAAATATATATTTGTATGAAATACTTATTAGACATATCTTTATTAATATATGGGGTGTGTTCAAAAAGTATTGAGAATATAGCTCTAGTTTGCCAAGAAAGAAATGAATGTTGATTTTTTTTAAATAGTCCTCTTGGCATTTAATACTATTATTCCAGCAAGTTTTCCATTGGTCAAAGCACCTGGGGAAACTTGTCTTTTGAGATGCTGTGAAGTTGCACTATTGTATTTTTTTCATATCCCAAAATCTTACTTTTAGGATGAATTTTCAATCTAAGAAAAAGTTTACACAAATCTAGGTCTTATGATTATAGTGAGTGTTGCACTTGCACAATTCTGTGTTTCCCCTAAAAAGTGTCATGAGTCATCACTTACACTTCTAGACATCATTACTTTATTATATCAGTTGCTTAGCTGTGTACATGTCTTCATTTAAATTTTAAATTAAAGGTTCAGTCTTGAAACTTTTGATCATATCTAATTCATCTTATATAACTAAATAATGCGAATTATATTTTATTAATCTTGTATTTTTATGTTGCAGCTTTGTGAAAAAAAACTGAAGGTGTCATCTTTAAAATTGATAAATCAAACTCAGACAGCAATAAATTTTTCTCTTTTATCAAAAGATCCTTTTACTTTTCTAAATAATCTTCAACGTCGATCTTCTACGGAAAAAGCAAATGAGAAACATTCAAATTCTTATACACTCTACCCACAAAAGCATCTAATGGTTTGTAGCACACATTTTTATAATCAATTTTAATTTATTATAATCATTCCAATAAGGAAAAATCTCATATGCTTCTCCATGGCTTTAGAGCACTAATATTGTAAGTCAGGGGTTCAAATTTCACTGGAAGTCTGATGCATACTGTTGTAATTTTATTGTGTATTTAAACATCTACTTTGATTTCTATCAAATATTTTGCAGTTTTTCAGGCAATGTAGTTATTCCATAAACTTTTGACCCTTTCACTTTGCTCTAGTAATTATTATTATTATTACTAGCAAAAATATGTACCCAAGTATTTAAGTTTTAATGTAATAAAATATTATATTATGTTAGAAAGACTAATCAAATTAATAAGATTACACTTATTTTAATTGATTTTTATATAAAATCATACATAGGATTGCTTTTAATGTTTCAGAATACAACATCAGAATCAATAATACCAAGTAATTATCCATAGTATGTAAACCTTTATTTCTCAGTGATATATAACACACATTGCTGGATTATAAATAGATTAATTACATGAATTGTTTTGAGGCAAATCTAACTTAACAAGATTTTGATGAAGACATTGTTAATAAATAACATGTTAATTAAGAATAAATAATGATTATTTACAAATCATTGAAAATATAATGTAAATAAGAAAATTGTCATATCAATGGCGATGTAGTTTTAGTTACAGACAGAAACTCTATTAAAATTATCATTATTTGTTGTTATGGTGATAACAATAACAACAACAACCACCACCAATTAATCACATACCATAATAATATGGTCATATAGTTGATTGAAAAAGGTAATTCAAATTTATTTCATTATTATTATTATTATGTACTCTGAGGGTGTATGTTTTACCCAATAATTCTAATGATTTTCTTTGAAGGAAGCAGTTAACTTTGTTTCAAAGACTTTCATACTATGACTTGCTTAATTTGTGGCAAAGTGAGGAATATAAGGCACCCATTGAGAATCAAACTCACTAACAATATTCAACTAGCCTAGTTTGTTAAAGTAGGCCAGCTGAATATTGTTAGTGAGTTTGATTATGCAACACAAAGCAATGTAGTCTACCCAATCGTAAGTTACTTTGAAAATCAAATGGAAGATCACAATAAAAAAGAAATACAAAAATTACTATTTATTATCTTTTGTTTCCTGACACTTTTATATAGTTTGCTTCACCCCATTATTATTTTGGTGGTGGTAGTAGTAGTATCACATTTCATAATATCATCATCATTATTGATAGAAAAATGTTTTCTTTATAATTTATTACATTGATCTATTATTAAATTAAGATATTAAAAATATAATATACAAAACTGGAATAACAAAATGGTTTGGACCATGTCTTTTCTGAGTTATCAAGTTAACTATTGAAATTATTATGTCAATAAAATTAATTATAACCTATTGAACAAAAAAAGAAAAAAAAACACCCAACCTAATAAAATTGATTCACAGAATAACACTAAACTTCAGTTTTTGTCTCTTTTTTTAAAAATTTAAGTGTTTTTACATTCTTTTAATTTAGGTAAAAGTGGGTTTTATTTTAAGCTCAGACATCCTGAATTACCGGCAGAGGTTAGAAGTAGTTGACGATGCATGCCTTTGGGATGGTATAAGCCTAAAAACAGTCGGTAAAGAAACATGGATGGTTTTTAACAATGCTTTAACCATTCAGTTCAAGAATGAAATGACTCAGGTCAGTATCTTAATCACTCTACAAGGTAATTCAAAAAGAATAACATTGTTTTTATTAATATATGCTTAACTTCATCCAGTTCTGAAGCTCAGGTGAATGTGTATTCACCCCTTTTTTGCCATTACTTCCAGATTGACTGTAACCTGGAGTGGTAGTACCTGTTAGGATCCTATCTACGGGTTAAATAGATCTGTTTGAAAATAATTAGTATTAAATAAGAATACTTAAAACTACATAACTGTACAAACCTATGAGTTTTATTATTAAATACGACTAGTTACTTAAAACCATATAATTGTCCGCCCTGTTAGCTGGGGTTGTAGACTACACTGACTACATCTCCACAGAGTGGTAAGACCCCCACCAACAAGACCATTGATTGGCTGTGGCTGAGCAGTCCATTGGCTAGACAGGTGGTCAAAGAGGTCCGATCTGATTAATCAGTTGATCAAGCCCTAGCACCTATATAATTCTCCCAACTGTAGTCTTCAAATTTCATCTTAAAAGTGCTAGAAGGTGGTGGCTGAGGGTCAATTGTGCTGAGATAGCAATAGTTGAAACCATTTAAACTATGCAAACAAATGATTAATATCAAATAGAATTATTAGGGTTGGCAATACTTGAAACCATGTCCTGGATATGACACTAAACTTCATCTGATGGTGAGGCTCCAATCCTGAAGCTTTGGGGAATATGGAGTATTCCTTCCTTACCAATACTCTCAGGTCCACTCTGACTTGGAGACATAGTACCTGTTAGGGCCCCAATTATGGGTCAAATAGATCTGTTTACTCATTTATTAAGGATTATTATCATAAGTTATTTGGAACTATACAGCTGTGTGCCAATTCTTTGAATTAGATAGGAATACTTGATAAATAGAATTATTAGTCTTATATAGCAATAATTGAAATCATTTAACGATGCAAACAAATTATTAATTATAAATAGAATAATTAGTGTTGGATAACAATACTTGAAACCATTTAAATATTTGCAAACAAATGAGCTCTAGTTCATTCAAAACTACAAACTATTCACTTACAAATCACAGATATATATATATATATAAAGGTAGCAGAAAATAGGTGAATTTAGTGTTGGATAACAATACTTGAAACCATTTAAATATTTAGTGTTGGATAACAATACTTGAAACCATTTAAATATTTGCAAACAAATGAGCTCTAGTTCATTCAAAACTACAAACTATTCACTTACAAATCACAGATATATATATATATATAAAGGTAGCACCAAATAGGTGAATTTATTATGATGTAAAGTAGACATTAATGTTTCAGTTTCAGTAACCATCATCAGGACTTGGATATCAAAATAGTTCACATAACGATGGATGCTTGCTGAGATGATAGGAGCAAATGAGAAATATACAACGAAAAGATGCACAAATGTGCACATAGTGTTCATAATTCAAAAGTCATAAGAACATGTTTGACATGTGGAAACATATTTGAAAATGTTGGATTTCCCAAAGAAATGAGACAAAACCTCCCGTTTATTGAGAAATATGCAACGACAAGTAAGTTTTCATATATATATATAGATCATTTGGAATCATCCATGTTAAATGTCATGTAAGATTGTATTTGGTATTTGTTTTTTAAATTCACCTATTTGGATTATGTTTTTCCGCTACCTTCATACTGTCGTATTTTAATCCATATTTACTTTCATATATATATATATATATATATATATAAAAAAACAGGATTTGGCATTAAATAACCCACAAGGGTTGATATCTATAAAACACAATCAAACCATATAATTGTTTAGAATTGTATCTGACAGGTATGCTCAAAACCAATATAACTGTTTCCAAATTGTTTGTATAAAGAATAGTTTCTTTAATCTGCACTTATTTACATAAGATTCAAATCGTTAGTTACTTGAAACCATAGAATTGCTTGAAAAAAAATGAGTTTGGCATTAAATAACCTCAAAAAGATTGACATGTAAAACAAACTAACCAAGCTTTCATCTTTTAAGTTATAGTTCTTTTTTTTTAAATTGCAACTCACTCAGCTCATTCTAATTCTATAAGAGTAAGGAATAACATGGATGGAAATGATGATAAAGAATAATCTCTAGGCGAGACTCAAACTCATGTCTCTTTTTTTCTCTTTTGCAATGCCTTGGTAAATACATCAGCTGCTCTACCAAATGAGCTACAAAACAGCTATTAGTTTGAAGAAGGTCAACCCTATAAACTGATCCTTTATTCTATTTCTTCTTCTCTCTTTTGTTGCTAAATTTATTTTTCATCTTCAAATGAAACATTATCAGTCATTATTATTATTAATTTTGATTTACATTTTCTTTCATCTTTTAATTTGCAGTTGCTTTTTGATTCCAATTCACTCTAGTTATCATTATGACACTGAAAAACAACACAGATTTAGTATGTTTGTCTGATATGGGCTGAGAATTAGATTAGAGAATGCACAACACATTTTTCTATTATTAAATTGTAATGAATGCTTGACATTCTAAAACATCTTCAATGTCTTTCCAAATTTCCTTCTAATAGATAATAACTGCAGAAGCAAACGTTGCATTGCCAGATTTTGAAGTCTCCACTGAAGAAATTGATTTTGGAACATGTTGGATTGGACAGGAACAGTGTGAAGAATTTACATTAAGGAATACATCACAGTCAAAGACTTTCTTCTTTATCAAAACTGGTAAGGATGATGATAAATTGAATATCTTAATTTTGTAGATATTTTCCTGCAAAAGTCAAAAGCCAAAATACTGAAAAAACAAGTTTATTATTTATCTACTAATTTATGATTAATATTTCTTTCATTGTATTTCAGTTAATTAAAAATAAATAGTTTTCAACATTCTGATCATTCTTGGGTTTATTTTACAATTGTTAAGTTGTGAAAACTAATAAATTGGATGCTTTTCACAGTAAAATGCCCTCTCTTCTTTGTTGGTGGGGCTTAGAATATGCTCACTATGTCTCCTTCAGAGGAGTGTGATAACTTTCATTTACTTAATGCAAAGAGAACATGCTGCTTTATTTATCTTGTATGGTGATTAGTGCACATCTGCAGGTTCAAGTCCTTAGGATATTATCTCTTATGAATATGTATGAGTTATTATGTATATAAGGAATCATCCTAATTGAGTTTATCAACAACAGTTGGAAGAAAACCAGAATAAGATTGACATTTGGTTGGAGCATACAGAGGATGACTTTATGAGTAAGAGAGAAGGAAAAACATGTTCTGCTTTGAAAGTGCTGTTTTGACAGTTGTTAGAAAGACTTGAGTTGCAACAAGAGAAGAAAACAAATCCCTCTGCATTTCTAGTTACAGTAAAGACCCTCCTAAAAAAGGAGTATACTGGATATGACACTAAACTGTATCCAGTGGGGAGACTTTAGTTCTGAAACTTTAGAGATAGCCATATAATCCATCTTTCATTGAACTAATTGTAGTAGTCTTCATTTGTGGGTTTGACAGTTGTTTTCAGTGTTGCTTGTCATTCATGTCATTTTTGCCACCACTGAAATGCATTGCCCACAACCTTACTGTACTCACATTCACTGTTTGTTGTCCATAATCATTCATTATGCATTGATGTAGGTGAATGGGTGAAATATTTTCTGCATAAAGAAATTTAATGACATACTTCTACTTTCATAGTAAATAGCATTTTGCTAGACTGCCATCTAGCAGGTATCTCTAACAAAGTAAAAGAAAAAAAAAACATCATTTTTTGATGGCAAGGTTCAACTGCTACCACCAACATCTGCCAATACAATAAAATAAAAGGCATTATTTTCAAACCAACCCTCTTACAAGCCAATAGTGGTGAAGATAAGTAAGAATAATATCTTGTAGCTGAAAACTTGCTCTATCTAATGGAGTTATTGAGTTTTCTGTATTTATTATAGTTTCCATGACAGTCACAAAAAATTCTTTGCTAAGTCAAATAAAATGAAGGCTTTTGTTGGAATTTGGGTAGCCATCTTGTTTTCACTTGTGCAATACAAAAGGTATGCCTTCACAGGAACAAGGCTAGAACATGTACTAACTCTAGGCTGTAGCTTGCTGTTGTTCATATATGCTAAAGTCATCTCTGATTGGCCAATCTCCTGCTGCTACTGACGGACGAGTTTATAAATATTTGCTGACAATTTGTAAATGGCTGATACACATTTTATAGGTTCTCCCCCAAACAATCCAACAATTTTTAATACCATGAAAAACACACACTTCTCTGAATCAACTTAAATATAAATCTTTATTTATTCCTGAGATATTACACTTTCAATTCTTAATATTCATTAAAATGAAAATTATTGAAAATGTACCAAAACAAACTAACTATACAGTGAGAAGTGATATTTAAATAGTGTCACATTTTATTTTGCCTTTGTTAATTTGATTTTAAATCTGATATGTTTTGATTTCATTTCAGAGGTTTTGTGTTCATGTTGTGATTCCTGTGTATTCCAAGTTGAGCCCAGCAGTGGTTATCTAGCAGGACATGTCATGCATACTGATGATTTCTGGACAAAAATCAAAATCTCCTTTGCAGTGAAGTAAGTAAAAGACTAAAATGACATTAACAAAATCATTCATTTTCCACACACACATATATATATATATATATATACTAGCAGAAGTATTCAGTCCATTTAGACTAAAAGGATTTTATGAACACCACTGACCGAGCTAGAATGGGGAAAGAGAGGAATAAGCTAATAATTAAAAATGCGTCCTTATTTGTTGTTGAAAGACTTTGCCTATTAATTCAAATAAAAACTTTTCTTTTTTAGTGTATATTTAAAATATATAAACTCTAAGAATTTAAGTATTACATTATTCTATTATTTTACATTTAAAATATGTAACTCTAAACTTGTAAGCGGTTTGAAGCTTAATTATGATTTTATTTTTTTTAAAGACAACAAAAAATTCGCTTTTCCTTATATGTTTAGTTACTGTTATATGAAAATATATATATATATATTTATAAGGTAGTTTCACAAGCTGTATTCTTGATAAAATTGTCAACATGGGCCATGTTTGGTTAGGTCAAAGTAATTTAGTACATAATTTTTCTGCTAACAGTATGCTTGCACCTCACACAAATCATTATAAATGGATGAAAAAAAACCCTAACTTTCCATTATATTTAGCTAGTATCTCCATGATTTAATGAAATTACCGTTATACTGATGGATTTTTTTTTTTAACAGAAAAGTTGGAGAACATCGTGCAGAATTGACCATAAATGGCATCATGGGAGAAAAGAAACCGACAATCTACTTAAAAGGTTTTGGCTCTCATGATGGTCGACATTGTTCTGTTATTGAAAGCTAAAACATTACATTTTAAAGATTAGGTTAATATTTATTCTCTATTAATAAAGGGAAGTTGATGTGATATAAATGAATATGTTCTGTTATCAAGTATTATTGTTGTTACAAATATATTGGCAAAAATAAAAATCTTGTATGATTTATGAATTAACTGTTTTTGTTTCTTCCAATATATAATCTTGACAATCTATGGAAAAATTTGCAATAAAGTCTGTTTGGTAGGCCAATACATACTACATAACATATCAAAAAATATTGAATAGAACAGGTTTAGATAAAGTATTGAACTCAAATAGTAATTTTGGCCTTTTTTTTTTAACTCTTGGCTAAGTTTATTGCATAATCTTCTTGGCTAGACTTCGTGAATGAAGATTTATGAAGGAGGCTGTCCATGTTGTTGCAGGCATGCTGATGGCTGGCTAGGCCAATGCAGGACAGGCAAGTCTGGCCATAGCAATTGAAGTTAAAAGTCTGGTCTGGTCTGGTATGGCTGCTGAGGCTCCCTGGATCTTCCTCCTGCAGTGTTTCTTCCTGAAGTTTGCTCTGCGGGAGTCCTCAAAGGTGGAGATGACCTGGTGGACAGTGTGGCACCAAGCCTGATGGTCAGCAGCAAGTGTCAACCACTGGTAGTGGTCAATGTGGCAGGTACTAAGGGTCTTCTTGAGGGAGTCTTTAAAACATTTCTTTGGTGCCCCTATGTCATGGTAGCCAGTAGAGAGTTCATCATACAACATGGGCTCTATGCTGGTGTTTTCTGCTTGATCAAGAACCCTCAAAATTGGAGATGTAGTCACTCCAGTGAATGTTGAGAATGGTGTGGAGACAGTGCTGATGGAAATGCTCAAGGAGTCAGAGTTGGTGGTGATAGGTTACCCATGACTTAGAGCTGTACAGCAGGGTAGTGAGTATGATGGTTTGATAGATGCTGATCTTAGTGCCCTTCTTCAGATGCTTGTTGTTTCATACTCTTTTGTAGAGTCTGCCAAAAGCATTGCTTGCCTTGGCCAGTCTGTTATCTACTTCCTTGTCGATCTTGATGTCAATATGATGGTACACCTCAGATAAGTGAACTGATGAACCGCTTTCAACTCAGTTTCACTGATAGTGACATGGGGAGGGCGGTACTCTTTTAAGGGTGCAGGCTTGTGAAGGACCTCAATCTTCTTCGAGTTGACCTTGAGTACAAAGTGCTGGGCAGCCTCTGCAAAGCAAGAAGTTAGGTGCTGCAGGGCTCTTTTGGTGCCTCTATGTCACGGTAGCCAGTTGAGAGTTCACCATACAGTGCTATCTTGGGCAGGCAATGCCCCCCCCCCATTCTGGAGACATGTCCTGCCCATCATAGCTGTGACTTCAGCAACATGGCCTTCATCAGCGAAGAGGAGGTAATAGAACAGTTGCTCAAGTGTTTTTGTACGGGCATCCAGTCTCCTGAGGTTAAACAGTCTGCCATCAAGATGGTAGTGGATGTATCATCCACAGTCCCTTTCTGCTCATTGTGTCAAACTCTTTGGTCAGGTCTACAAACGCTTCATACAATACTTTGTTCTGCACTCTGCATTCCTGTTAGAGTTGTCTGAGGACGAACATCATGTCTGTGGTGCCCCTGTTGGCTCTGATCAACACTGGGTTTCTGTAGATGGTCTTCAGCAATGGTGGGTACTAATCTGTTTAGGAGCATGCCAGCAAGGATTTTTCCTGTGATGGAGAGCAGAGTGATCCCCTGATAGTTGGAGCAATCTATTCTCCCTTGTTTTTGTACAAGGTGATGATGACTGTATCAGGGAGATCACTTGGAAGTTTGCCCTGCACCCAGCAACAGACAAGGAGTTTGTGTAATACCGGTCCTCTTTCTTTCCAGGGCACTGGTGGAATTCTGTTGACTCCTGCTGCTTTGCCACTCCTCAACTGCTATATGGCTTTGGTAATTTCTTTCACAGAGAGTAGTTCATCCAATTCTGCTTTGAATGGTTGCTGGGGTATGCAGAGTACTGCTGGGTCCTGGATGACTCGGTCAGAGCTAAAGAGTGATTGGAAGTGCTCAGATCAATGAGTCAGAATGGAGGCCTTGTCTGTAAAAAGCACTTGCCCATCTGCACTGTGCAAGTGACTCTGAACCTGGTGAGTCAGGCCATATACTGCCTTGAAGGCTTTGTAGAAGCCTCTGTAGTCACCTAGGTCTGCGTATTGCTGAGTTCTCTTTGCGAGATTGGTCCACCACTCATTTTGGATCTCTTGAAGAGTTAGAGTGTACACACTGAAAAGCGTGGTATACCAATTATTTTTCAGAAGAAAGCACATGCACATCATGCGGTCGGAATGACCTGTTGGTAGATTTTCCAGCCTCAAGGCGATGGAGGTGCTGACCATGAAACCAATGCCTGAAAGGTGCCCCTCTGTTGTAGGTTTCCTTGACCAGAAGAGGGTATATCCATCACCATGCTTTTGGAGGCTGCCTTCTCCTGGGAAGTGGACCTCACTCAGGGCAGCAATGTTGACATTTAACCTGGACAGTTCATGTGCAATCAGAGCTGAGTGACATTCAAGTCAGTTGCTGTGAGTTGCATCAAGCATGGTTTTGACGTTCCAGCTTGCAACTTTCAGTATTTTTGCACCCTTGAAGGTGGGTGAGTACCTTCCTTGTTTTAATGTTTTGGGACTGCTTGAGAAGATGCCATTTGACTGTGGCAAGCCAACTGAGGGATGAGAAACGAGCTTCGGTTAGGTCACCTTTTCTAGGCCCCTCTCCTTGTGGAGCAAGCAGTGCTGGCCCTAAAGAGGGCTGTTTGGTTGTTCAGGGTGTTGGTGGGTGATACTGTCATCTCAGGTCAACATCAGATGACCAATATCCCGAACCGCCTGCATGCAGGATTGGGACTGTGGCCTCCAGTGACATCTTTCACTTGCCATTTCACCCCTTTCCCATCTCTACAGAGCTTGGAAGTGTTGGTGGCGTCGCGAATGTGGACTTGTCTTTTTAGCTGACGCAATGAAGTTTTTAGGTGGAGTGCAGTGTGCACGGTACTGGCCCTACTCTTTACACCAGTGGTTCATCTGCCATGGCTAAGCAAGCTGAGACAGTGATAGCAAGGTCCTTGGGTTGTAGGTTTATGTCAGACTTTCCTTGTCCTAGATGGATTGCCTACCAAGGCTGTCAAGCTCCATCTGCTCCTGGTATCTATTAGCTATTAATATTAATAGCTGGCTCCCTAAACAGATATTATCAATCCTGGGACAGGGTGAACCTGGGAGCAATGGTAATTTAGGGGTCACTCCACTCTCCCCAAAACTCTGAAACTCCCAAACCAGAGCCTTACCACTGGTTGCAGTTTAACGTCTTACCCAAAAATCAACGGAATTAGTTCCACTTTTCGGTAATCGGAGTCATAGACAGTGTATGAACAAATTTGACAAAACTGCGAGACAAGGATACCTCAGGTGGTCTTGATACGTGCTTGGATACCAACCCAAGTATTTCTATGTCCCTGTGTAATGTGCTAGATGGTCGTTAAGCAAGAAGCTTCCTTCGGCCTTTGACAGGTTTTGTTTTTCATCCTGCTGGGTGTTTAGCCACCCTACTCACCAGACAACTTGGTGGGGGTGCCAGTTTAGTCGCCGATGACCTGAGTATAAAACAAGTAGTACAGGATTACATAGTACCTGTAGCACTATGAGCGACCTGACATACAATAATATATATATATATATATAATCAATTCATGCATTCTGAAATCAAAGAAGTACGACGTGTCATTATCAAGCTCAATCAAAAAACAAAACGTTAACCTTTATAAACAGAATCTAATATAATATCATTTTATATTCTGAATACAGTATAATTGTTTAAAAATCATACATTAAAATTACTTTGAATGTTAAAGAAATTAGAACAGTTTATTTTTTCTTAACTGATTTAACCGTAATCATATTTCTCATTTCAAACAGTACAATCACGAAAGATAACATGAAAAAAAAAAAAAAATTAAAAAACAGAATATACCTATCACTTAGTAAACAACTTATTTATTCAATAATACATTTTGACATAACAAAATGTTCTAGTTCCACTTTGAATCCAAAATGAACAGTTATAAACACAAGCAACACTAACAGATCTGTATTAGAAAGAAAAGAAACTACATTAAATTTATATATTAAATATTGAATTATACATTAAAATTATACTTTATGAATGATGAAATATATCAAATACAATAAATCTATACTATATTCATAAAATAAGGCATTGAAATTAAAATCGAAATTATAATTATCATATTAACCACTAATATTTACTTTAAAATTTAAAAAAGAAAAAAAAAATATACAATGAATATTCACATTAAAAACTGTTATATTAAGAAATACGTTAGAAAAAATCCGTTTTATGGAGCTTCGAAAAAAACACGTCATACCTCTCTGAAGAAATGCCTGGATCTCTTATTGCATAATAACCATACATAAAATACAAATGATAAAATCAGGCAAAATTATCGAGCAAAGCATGAAATATTTTTCCTAATTAGTGAGGTTTCACAGTTTCAACATTTTATAACTTGTTTATTCCACATAGCTACTGGTTCTGTCTCATCTGGTAAACTTGCTATGTTGACAAAAATACTTTTACAGTCTGAGCAAGCTAGAAAGTCTCATAGTATTACAACCAGATCTGCAGGTGCAGATAGAAGATCCCTCATGATGAATATAAACTATTAAAGTTTATTATTTGAACCTATTCCCCTCAATATTTTTGGATAAACTTTTAATGCTGATCAAACTTAGCCGACTTAGTTTCATTTCTGTTGCAATTTATTCTGTTTAATGAAGTGGTAGTTGTTTGTATTACTCTGTATGCTATACAACATTCATCAAAGACATAGATAATAACAAAGAATGTTGAAAATAAGAGAAAAGTTAATATTGAAATGTTACTATAATGCAAAATAATTATTTTAATATTAATAAATGAATTAAAAACATTTTTTCTTCAGTAAATCTTAATACAAAAGATTTTTATAAATAAAAAAGAATTTAAAGAACTGAAATTGAAACTAAAACAATTGCTTTTATAGACTCCTATGAAATAATCAAAACAAATGCTTTAAGTATCTTTTATAGACTTCACTA
The DNA here is from genome assembly GCA_963585895.1 of Sepioteuthis lessoniana. Classification (NCBI taxonomy): domain Eukaryota; kingdom Metazoa; phylum Mollusca; class Cephalopoda; order Myopsida; family Loliginidae; genus Sepioteuthis; species Sepioteuthis lessoniana. The sequence continues at coordinate 34,376,605 of OY757919.1, read as the reverse complement.
AAATATTTGATACAGCTTCTCAACAATGACCATGGTGAGAACTCTAGAATATGGCCTCCTTAGAAATTTGCCAAATGTATCAAAGCATTACTTTCAGGCAATTGTTTCACAGTGTAATTTAAAATCTAATGACTTTACAGTTTCAAATGGTGTCAAACAGGCATGTGGCTGATATTAACTCTCTTGCAATTATACTATAACAAGGATGTTAAACTTGTTGGACTTTTTAGGTTAGATTGATGCATAATCTATATCTCACAGGCTGGATAAGAACAAATAAAAACTCTATTCTGAGTGTAGGCCAAAGTAAAACTGATTCAACAAAAAATATAAATTAGTCCATTTTCTTTTTTACTATTATAGATTCAGCATCTATTTTTCTTTACTTTGGCAAAATGGGGTCAAGTAGGTAGATAAATAATTAGTAAAACTTGAATTATCTTTAAGCAAAGGGATTAAACTAACACTGACAAGAATAAACAGGATTAACTGGAGTTAAATATTGAAGATTGAAATAATGGAAGAACTTAATAGAAAAGCTTCACCTATCTTAGTAGAATTGTCTCAAACAATGTTACAGTGGACAACAAAATGACTTAAAGAACAGGCAAAGCAAGTGCTTCATTTGAACAAACCCCAGAAAAAACTGGGGAAGGAATCATCTGTCCATCTGAGTCAAATGCAAAATAAATCGAGCTGTTGTACTTGTAATATCCTAACAAAAGGGAAATAACCTCTGATGCCACAGGGGTTACGGCCCCTACTACATCCGGGGGATTTGGTCAATAAAGGAATGTACCAGGATAGCAGCAGATGTTCATTCTCCCTCTGTCTTTAATCATCATTCATCTTATCAATTCATCTTGGTAATAGTCCATACCTAGCAAGTATCCATTACCTCAGATATAAAGACTTTACAGTACTGTTTACCCAAAACAATTTTTTTTATTTTTTACTTAGCTTCATTCTTACATGATGACATTTATAAAGTGTTTATTTTTTTACTTAGCTGCTTGGATTAAGACCTATCATATATATGTTGATCAAGTGGTGCACCTCATTGCAGTGTAATAGTTTGCAAGCTAGACATGTAGTTCAATTACTACAAAGTGGTGAGTTCAATCCTCACTAGGTGCAACATACATATAGTGGATTATGAACATGGAAAGACAAGTTTTCAAACCTTAAACTCTTAGAACAAGACATTCTCATACAAAAGAACCTGGGATGGTTTGGTCACCTTCAAAGGATGGATGATGGCTAACTACACTCTAAACAAACTGCTATGTTCTCATTTATGTAATACAAAAAGAAATCAAAGTAGATCCAGGTTGACATTCAAGAAGACAGTGAAACAAAACATGAAGTGACAGGATATTGACCCCTGGAAATGGTAATGAATTGCAAAGGAGAGGCACACTTGAAAGAGCAAGTTAGAATTATGGAGACTGATTACCCATGCAAGTCATCATTGATGAACCGCAAATGATGATGATAAGTCAAAATAAATTTTAAGTCAATTTTTCATAGTCTTCAATTTAGTACGTAAAAGTTGGTGACCATTGTCGAGAGCGACCTGAAGGTTCCCTTTTCGATAGCTACTACACCATGGTGTAGGGGAGGGCACTACTCCTTTCCCTGGATTGCTCCACTTTACCTTATAATGCTGAGTGTTAAGCAAGGAGGCATCAAGTACCACTTTTGAGTCTTTGGTATGACTCAACCAGGGATTGAACCCAGGTCTTCCAGGCCATTGGTGAACACTCTAACCATCATGCCAAACATAATCAAAATGTTTGATTAGTTCTGGTATGTCAGTTCCTACCCAAAGGTGATTGAGATCTGTGCAAGTTTGAAGAATTTAAGTCCAAGGATGCTGTCAAAAATTTATTTATAAAACATTTTGGCAAGACAAAATATGTAATTTCATCATCTTAATATGAAAAAAAAATTACAGCATTATTCTTGTGAGGTTAAAAAAAAAACAAAAAACAAATCCAATTTTTGTAATGAGCAATCATACAGAAAAATCAATGATTATCACAAAGATTATAATTCATGAGAGAAATTAGTGTGATCATATAAATATTAATTACATTATTGAAACAATGGAATATGGCTATGATTAAACTTTGTTTTCATTCATATCAAAATCCATTTAATTCATTTAGACCTGATTTGATTTGATTATGGCTTTAAAAACGTTGACATTTGTTCTTTAAAAAAACATTCAGAATATGAGACTAAGTAAAAATAGTTCCATTTGATAAATCATAAATGAATAAATAATAGCAATGACTGCACACTTCTTAAAAAAATTAATAAAAATTAATTCAACCACAACAAATGGTTTTATCAGTTTTCATAAAATTCATATCATGAAAAAGAATGGAAGAAAAAAAAATCCTACAAAAGTCTTTGTAGATTTTATTAATTAGTTGATTTTTAGATTTTTAAAATGTGAATCTATTTTCCATTGAAAATGTGTAATATAATTAAGGATGCTAATTAATTATATTAGTTAATTATTTTATTTAGAGCTAAAAATCTTTAAATTGAAGTGTAAGTCATATGCAAAGGTCAAATGATGCACATGTCCCACAAAAGGGCAGGATATGGAGGTTGATAAGGTGCTTTGAAATCTGCAGCAGACCGGATGTTTAAAATAAACACATTTAATGCAGTGATAGCTGATTTAGCAGTTAGGTTTACAGAAAGATTCTAATAACACATGTTCTTATCATCATTAATTGAGGAGAATAATATATTACATAAACAGGGTAATTATGACAGTAATGGAGTTGAGTCAGTCAAGTCAGTTCAGAGATTTGGGTCCAGAGATTACAGGCACTTAGGGATGATGGGCTGGTTCGAGGCAAAGAAAGCCAAGTCAGTGTTTTGATTGTTCGTCTACCACTAATAAATCTCATTGCATTTCTATATAACAATGAATATCTTTCTCTCCCATTTTGAAGGTGACTGCTATCAAATGTTTCAGTCAGCTAAGCTTTTTGTATTTGAAACAATCAGGTCTACTTTGTACTTTGAGAAATGTAACATCTATTCATATTTATGATCCTGTAACGTTACAAATGTTTCAATTGATTTTTTTTGACAATGTAGACACAAATTTCAAAACTTAATGTAATGTAAGGAAATAATTCTTATATCAGATTCTTTCGTCAGTTCTTTTTATTTTTTCAAGATATAAATTTAATGAAAATTGATTAAAGCTTTATATATGATTGAATAGTTTATTTTTATCAAAGGGTTTCAATTTTTTGACATTAGGATTTGGAAATGTGAGGAAAGATAGAATGAAAGAGTTTTCAATTTATTGCTCCTACATGAAATATTTCTTGATAGTTTCAATATATAAATACTACACACACACACACACACATATAGATATATATATATATATATATATATATATATACACACACAGACACACAAACATAGTGGCAGCAAAAATTTTTCAAACATTAGTCAAGTTACTTAGCAGAACGGAACTTAATTTCTTTCTCACAAGCATCATAAGGAACTGGTATACAACATCGTCAGGAACCCCTTCCTTACTTTCATGGAAATTTCAGACCACAGCAGAACAGCGTCCTGTTAAACATTGCCGAGTGGTTTAGAGAGACCATGACATTCTAGATTTAAATTCGATTTAGAACATATGGGTCATTATGAAGTAGGAAGTTGCTAATGTCAAACATGTGAGGTACTGAAATGACACCTAAACTGACTCTGGCAGCCTTCAAGTCTAATCCAAATCAATTGAATAAATACAATAATTTCAGAGAATTTGCAATGTAAAAAATGTTTACTTTCTGTTTGATAAATAATACATTTCATTGTTTCAATCATTATCTTTATTCCTGGGCAATCACAATGATTTTAAGTAAGATTTGAAAACCATTTGCTGCCATTGTATATATGTGTATGAGTGTACAATTTAAATGGTTTACACATGTGACATCATTAGCATGTGATGAAAATGTTTAAACCAGTGCTTTTTAAATAGAGTATTGCACAACTCAGGTATGTCACAAAGAGTAGTTAAGAGTGTCCTGATATTTTGAAATAACAAAATATAGGTTTTGCTTTTGTGACAATTTAAAATCTTCTAGTATAAGAATATGTACTAAGCTCAAATTTCTCACTGATGTTAACAAAAGGTAAATGGATTTAAATTTTACCTGACATTTTTACAATGTTTTTGTATATTTTTGTGGAATGAAAGTATTTTTGACTTGGAAGCTACATTAAAAGTTTGTAGTCCTTTTTGCCACAATTTGCTTACAATCAAAGTATAGTATCTGTTTTCTTATGTCAATGAAACATACAATTAATTTTTAAGATCAACCAACCCCTCTGCCACAAGGTCAATTTTAAAACAGATTACAGTTGTTTTGAATTCAGAGCTTTCATTCTCCTAGACCAGTTGCAATACCAAGGCTAGAGAACACAGTTTACTCTACTATTTACCCATAGCGGGAGAGAGAAAAGAGATTCATGCCTTTCCCAAGGGCATTAAAGCAACATCAAAAGCAAACAGCCTTGTCCAGGACTTAAATTTAGTTTGCTGAGTCTATTTCCTTTGATGATAACCATCACACAACCGAAAATTTAGGGAAGTAATGTCAAAAGTTAGATTTAAACAGTCACAACATTCCATGATAACACCACAATATTTTGGATTTAGTAAGAGTTGAAAAAAAAACATCACAAAATAAGTTTTTTGTGAATTAATATCATTTAGAAAGTGAAAGAAATATTAAAATTCTTTGCCATTTAACTTTCACTTAGATTTCTCAAGAACAAATTTCTCGCCTTAAAATGACATTCTCAATCTTCACTGGAGGAACTGCTTTCTGAAAGAGAGAGCTCATCCTTCACTTCAATGGTACGAGCAACTTTAGCCCCACGTCTTAGGCCACGATTAGATAGTGTGCCTCTTCTCTGACCTTTCATGGCTGTTGATGGGCATTTAGGCATAACTCCTGTTTTTCTCATTTCCTTAACTACCTCTTTAGCTCTTATCATTCGCTCTTCATTTAGGGAAGTTGTTGGTTCGGGACACAAAGCAACATGTTGCATACAACGCTGGAGAGCTCGTTTTGCCCGTTTGCTTTTACATTTCTCTGGGCTCACTTCTTGACGGGATGCAGGAGTTGAAAAATAATCAGTGATTTTCAGTTGGGGCTGAAAAAGAAACAAGAAAACATTTATGATTTGGCAGTAATATTATCTTAATTTTTTCATGTGGTAAATATTAGTTGCTTTTATGGCATGTTAACCTTTGTTGGGTTATATTATGCAATTCTATACTTTCAAGTAACTTTACCAGTTTGATAATAATATTAATAATAGTTTGCACACAGTCATATAGATTCAAGTATTCTTATCTAATACTAATAATTTGCAAACAATTACATGATTTGAAACGACTATCTATATCTAATAATATTATTCATTTTGTTAGTACACATTTACATGGTTTCAAGTGTTCCAATGTAATAATAATAATAATTTGCACTGTCATATGATTTCAAGTAACTATACCTAATATAAATAATTTGCACACATTCCTATTTGATGATGATGATAATAATTTGTATAATTATATGATTTCAATTATTCCTATCTAATACTAATAATATGTAAATAATTATATAGTTTCAAGTAATTATTCATATTTAATAGTAATTCATGTTTACACACAGTTACATGGTTTTAAGCGTTCCTATCCAATAATAATAATTTTCAAACACATCTATTTGACCCATAGATGAGACCTTAACAGATACTACTCCTCCAGGTCACAATGAACCTGGGAGTAATGGAAATAAAGGGATACTCCATACTCTCCAAAGGTCTAGAACTGGAGAATCACCACCAGTTGCAATTTAGTAACATACACAAGACACCCACTTTATTTGGGGATCTACTCTAAAGGGGATACTATTAGCATAATATAGGCCCTACAAAAAGGGCTGAATAGATTGACAGCCTAAGTAAATTTTTGATAAAATGAAACTAAAAAAATTGAGGTATAAGAAAATATTAGTCAGAGGATGATAATAATGAGAGACAATGCTTTATCTAATTAAGAGGTTTGAAAATAAGTCTTCCTTCTAGACTGTTTGACATACCAAGTTTAAAGAACCCAATATGCCCTACTATTTACCCATAGCTGGAGGGAAAATAGTTGGATTCCTACTTTTCCCAAGGGTATTAGCACAATGTGAAATGCAAACAGCCTAGTCCAGGATTTGAAATTGAGTTGCCAAGTCCATTTCCTATGACAAAAACCATTACACCATGAGCACCACCTCTGTTATTATATACTCTTGTTTTAAATACATGTCCAGTTTTTCATAGCCCAGTCACTAAAAAAAATGATGTTTTTAATTAGCCTTTCATGAGACAAAAAGGAATTTGAGTTCAAGTCTTGGAATGAGCTAATCTTATATTCAGATATGCGCTCTATACTCGCTGCTGAAGATTGATGTGCAAACTAAAATTGCAATAAATATCAACTAAAAAATTAAGATGAAAGATAATACAGGGGAATAACTGATGATAATAATAATAACTAACAAGGCTTTATCAAATAACATGCCCTGTTGGCTGGTCCTAGAATTTATCAAGTGCATCTCCAACAGAAGGTCTCTTGAGTATAACACTAAACTGCATCTGATGGTGAGGCTAGAGTTCAGGAGAATGTGGACTATATATATATATATGTATGTATATGTATATTGTATGAATGAAAGAATAGCTATATGAATATTATTAAAAAATGTCTTTTTTGATTTTTCTTATCTTTTTAACTCAAGTTAGGTTATTTGAATTAATGGCATATCAACCCTTGATGGCTATTTAAAGCAAAATCCTGTTTATACATAGATATTTTAAATGATTTGTAAGTGAATAGTTTGTAGGTAACTTCATTTTTAAATAAGTTAGAGCTCATTTTTTAGCACACAGTTAAATGGTTTCAAGTAGTCCTAACACGAATAATTCGATTTAATATTATTTATTTGTTTGCACACAGTTTAAACGGTTTCAAGTATTGCTATCTCAGCACAATTGACCCTCAGCCATTGCTTTCTTGCACCTTTAAGATAAAATAGGGTTGGGTACCTTTTTGCCACAAGCAATTTGAAGAATACAATTAGAACAATCATATAGATACAAGGGCTTGACATGACCAGCCAATTGATCAGATTGGATCTTTCTGACTGCCCATCCAGCCCAAAGTGGAGACACTTGACCATTTTGGTTGCTGATTCATGAGCTGTTCAGTTACAAGGATTCTGTCCGTAAGCATTATGAGTTGCCATCCACAGCCAAGAGGTGGCCTTGTTGGTGGGGGGCATGTCTTACCCCTCTACAGAAATATAGCCAGGGTTTTCTACAGCCCAAGTTGACAAACCTTTTTTTAACTTAGATTTACCATCATAATCAAAAGTAAAAAAAGCTATTAAGCAAAAATTATGCTTAGTAGATGTGTTAAATTTTGTGTAGAATTGATTTGAATAAATCCACAATTTAAATATTTTGGATATTTTTTTCTTTTTTTATAGTACTTTGTTAGTTTCTAAATATCCAAAGTTAGAAGGAAAATTGAAAAATGGTAATTTCCAACAAATGATTTTGAGGAGTAGTGGGCAACAATAATCTTTTAATATATTGATATTACATATACAACAGCTTCGAGCTGACAAAGAAAAGAAGCAGAAGGTACCCTGCAAAAACAATTACCGACGCGACTATGCCGATGACATAGCGTTACTGGCGAATACGCCTAACCACGCCGAGACACTACTGCATAGTTTGTAACGAGCCGCCTCAGGCATTGGCCTCCATGTCAATGCACACAAAACTGAATATATGTGTTACAACCAAACAGGCGACATTACCACTTTAGATGGAGCCTCTCTGAAACTAGTAGACAAATTCACCTACCTAGGAAGTAGCGTCTCATCAACCGAAAAAGACATTGACACACGATTAACGAAAGCATGGACAGCTATCGATAGGCTCTCGATCATATGGAAATCAGACCTGTCCGATAAAATGAAACGCACTTTCTTCCAGGCAGCGGTTGTATCGATACTACTATGTGGATGCACTACTTGGTCGCTAACTAAACGGCTGAAGAAGAAACTACACGGCAATTACACAAGAATGTTGAGAGCAATATTGAACAAGTCCTGGCGACAACACCCCACAAGACACCAACTATACGGCCACTTGCCTCCCATCACAAAAACTATACAAGTTAGACGAACAGACACGCAGGACACTGCTGGAGAAGCAAGGACGAACTCCTCAGTAATGTACTCCTATGGACCCCTGCATATGGCCAAGCAAAAGCAGGACGACCAGCTTGAACATACATACAGCAGCTATGTGAGGATACGGGATGTAATCCTGAAGACCTGCTAAAAGCTATGAATGATAGGGAGAAATGGAGAGAGAGGGTCAGGGATATCCGTGCTGGCGGCACGACATGATGATGATGATACAACAAGGAGGATGGGAATGTTGAATTTAAATTCAAAACCATCTGAGTCATATTGAGAGGGTGTTAGTAAATTCCTCACATCAGATTAATTGCTCTCATAATATAGGGTTTCCCTAACCCCAACCCTTTAGCTCTTTTTATTAAGTTCTGAATTTAACCACAAATAATTAATCACACAATGAATTTACTGGACAACACAGAAAATAAATTTTTTGAAGTTTCTGAATTCTCTCAATAACTTAAAATGATTGAGGCTTTAAATCTTTGTTGACAAATTGACTTACCTGGGCAGGTTTGTTCATTTGTGCTAGTACAGGTAAGAGTTCCTCATCAGTTTTTGATTTGAGCCAACCCATCTTGTTGGCAGTAAACCTGAATAAATACATCAAGGAAAATTGTAACAGACTCATGTTACAGCAGCCCATTTGATGTCCATTTGTTCACAATACCTCTGATTTCTTTCTGTTTTCTTTAGCATAATAGAAATTAAAAAGAGAAAAATGATAGGGTGTTCATTTTTAAAGTAGATGAGAATTTAAACAGTTGAATAGTATGAACTTTTGAGATTGTCAATTGATATGCCCTGTAGTGGGTATTTCAGCTAGTACTTAAATATAAGTCAGTTAAATAAATCTGATTGATATTGCAAACACTGAAATACAGTAACCCATTTTGTGTCTATGTGTTCATACTTGTTTCTTTTTGTTTACTTTAATATGACAGGCATTATAAACAGAGAAACATACAGAAAAAAATCACATGATTTCTTATTATTATAAATACTAAAGATAATTTTTCAATATAATGGAAAAATAATTTCTGAAATTATAAGATAGTATAAAATTTGGGTTGGTTGGTTGGTTGGTTGGTTTTTCAAGATGTCAAACCTTGGGATATTTAATGTCAACCAGTCTTTTATTTTTTAAAACAACTAGTTTCAACTAATAATTTCAACAATTATAGATTCAAATAACTATTCTTAATACTAATAATTTATACATAATTATAAGGTTTCAAGTAACTATTTCTACTTAATAAAAATTATTTCTTTGCATACAGTTATATGGTTTCAAGTATTCCCATCTAATACTAATAATTTTCAAACAGATCTATTTGACCTATAGATAAGAACCTAACAGGTACTACCAGTCCAGGACAAAGTGGACCTGGGAGTAATGACAATGGATTCTCCACTCTCTCCAGAGTTCTAGAACTGAAGCCTCACCACTAGATACACTTTAGTGCCATATTCAGATCACCACTTTTTGGGGAGGTTTACAGGAGAGAGTATCTTAAGCCTTGCTGACAGGGCTTAAATAATATTAAGTTTAGAAATTTTCAACTGATACCTACTTCAGTGGATATTTCAGCTAGTACTTATGCTTTGTTTGTGTGGTCATTTGCTACTTTGTAAAATATGCATTCACTAGTAGACGACTACAACATTGGTTTTTACTTATTCCATGTTGAGAAACATTCATTAAACTAAAATAATTTTGTTAAATATATTTCAAATGAGTAAAATATGAAGAGAAAATATACTTAGAGATAAATAAAGTAAGTAAAGTTGGCAACCTTAGTCGAGGGTGACCTGAAGGCTTCCTTTTCAATAGCTACTACACCAAGGTGTAGGGTAGGGTGCTACTCCATTCCCAGGATTGCTCCACTTTACCCTTGATCTTCACCTTATAGTACTGAGTGCTTAGCAAGGCAGCATCAAGTACCATTTTTTTGAGTCTTTGGTATAACTCGACCTGGGATTAAACTCAGGTCTCCCAGACAATAGGCAAACACTCTACTCATTAGGCCAAATGATAATATTATGAAAATTTAATTTAAAAATAATTTTTTTAATGTCTACAAATTCATCAAAACCTGAACTATCAGATTGAGAAAGGAAAAACTGAAATTACTAAGAAAAAAAAGTTTAATTTATTGATTATTAAAATGTTTTTATTTACATGTAATTCATTTCAGCAGGTTTCTCAAGTAAGTAAATTATATTTCTTAGCAGAGGGTGTAGCAGTTGGATAGAAATCCATGAAGCCTTTAGACAGCACCAGAATCAGAATAGGGTTGAGTGTGTTTCAATGAAGAAGCTAAGCAGAGGGCAATGTTTTGTGATTGCCAGGAAGTGAAATGTCTAAATGTCTCTGCATATGTACTAGGAGAATAGGGAAAAAACAAGACTGGGAGAGGGATGGACACTTTTTCGATCATTTGTTTAATACTTGCATCATTTTCACTGTTGACCAGCAACTGCCACATTATTATCATTACAACAACCACATAGGGTATGGGGAGTTCCATCTACTCTATTATTAAATGGGCTTATAGTGTGTAGTAAAACAACACTCAGCCTGAATATCATCCTTGGCATCACTAGGCAAGTGTTTGTCTTAATTTAAATTTATAAAGGCATTTGGAAGATTAAAACTGACTTGGGACATAATCAAGTAGACATCTTTTCTTTGTTTATAGATTCTTATAATGCAAAAAGAAAGAACATTCACTTGGTATTTGTTCTGCTCCTCCATCACAGACACGATGAATCAGGACCCATTACTTTCCATTTTGAACTTCAGCCGATCTTCATCATAATACCAGTTAATTGGATATTGTGAAATATTTGCATAATTTTTTCCTTCATTTAAATGTGTGTTGTATGCCAGAAAATACAGTTATAAAAGGGAATTAATTAATAATGACTTGAAAGCACAAGTTTTTAAATTTTTAATTATTTTTAAAACAAAGTTCCAATTTTCTGTTGAACATTTTTAACATACCAAATATGGCAAGCTATTATCTATGGATTTCACCATCTTTGGGGGTTTGGGAACTGATTCATCAAAGAGGTATGAATGGACTTAGGAATCTGAGTTCAAATCCTGGTCAAGGCTGCTAACATTTCACTTTGTGCTAATGCCCTTGGCAAAGGTATTAAATCCATCTCTTGTCCTCCTGATCTGGGTAAATAGTTGGGTAGACTGGGTTCTTTAGCCTTATTATGGCAACCAGTCTAAGAGAAACCAGCTGTAAGTTGTAAAGTTGGTGACCATATTTAAGGGTGAACTAAAGGCTCCCTTTTCAATAGCTATAACACCGAGGCATAGGGGAGGGTGCAATTCCATTCCTTGGATTGCTCCACTTTACCCTTGATCCTTACCTTATAATGCTGAGTGTTAAGCAAGGCAGCATCAAGTACCATCTTTTTTAGTCTTTGGTAGGACTCAACCTATGACTGAACCCCAGTCTCCCAGACCATTGGCAAACACTCTACTCATTAGCCCAATGGCCCGGTCAATCCAGCTGTACTCTACTATAAAAATTCACCTTGTATTGCATCCTGTCATTGGCAAATATATAGTGAATTTGAATGTTCATTTTTTGCCTTATAAGAATCAATAAACAAGATGAGTACTTGATTATGTCCTTATAGTAAATCTAGGCCAGGGTGGATCAAATCTTATTTGAGAAAAAGATACATTCGGAGTTCATCTAATTCTGGCATTGCCCAAGAGAAAGGTTCTTCTGAGACATCAATTGTTGGGTTCATGTATGCATCAACCACTGCTGCATTTGGAAAACCTGTTGAGAATACAAAAAAACAAAAAGCATGTTAAATAATGAATTATCATTATTGTTATTGTAGTAACAGTAGAATTAAGAAGAGGAAGAATTTTTCATATTTTGGCTGGTATGGCAATATGGATTCTGAGTTTTCAAAATTTCTAAGGTAAATGCTGGTGTGTAAAATTATTTTTCAATAATGTAATACTTCAGAAAATAAGGATGACTTTTAAGGAGATCATGTGATGAATTTTAGCAAATCAATTATGGACAGGTGGGTATCAGAGAAATAGAGCATATAATCAGTTGCGCAATGAATATTGGGCAGTTGTGGAAGATTGAAGGCCAATTAATAGAAGTTGTAGGCAAAGGCAGTTGTAGTCTGGAGTTGCAGCACAGTATTAGAAGGTTTATCATCAGTTATAGAAGTTGATGAGATAAATAACTGGGACCACTCTTCATTTGAAGATTACTCTGCTAAATAGAATTTTGCTGTAGTCACTGTCGACCAAGTCAGAGAAGTAAACTGAATATACTCTAAAATTCAAGGTTTCACATCTGACACATTAGTTTACAGCAACAATAGGTTTTTCTTCAACACATGAAATCATTAAATTTTTTCTTATTGTTACCAGAATTGACTTTTTTCTTTGATTGAAGTCAGGTTGTCATTAGACCATCTATTTTGTAATGAGTTTAGTGCCAGAGACATTGCAGTCAACACTGACACTCCTTCATGATCTTAAAACACAATGTGAACTGAGGAGGAAACTTGAGAAAGCAAGAAGACACAACTGCTTCATATATGGCACAGTATTACACTGGTTCATTTTCCAGTTAATGGTCTAAATGAACTTACAACAACAGGTATGAAACTGATTTAAAAATAGTGTGAAATAAAGGAGTCAGTAGAAATAATTCTAACAAGATGCCCTACCAGCAGATTGAGCTTGGAAATCAGTAAAACTTAGAAAATTTGTATGCATTTATCCACAAGCAGTATTCAACATAAGGTCAGTTTTTAAGTGGAATATACTTTGTTTGAATTCAGAGTTTTCCTTCGCCTAAATTGGTTACCCTACTATTTACTCATAGCTAGGATAACAAATGAATTTATGCTTTTGTCAAGAACATAAGCATAAAGTGAATCACAAACAGCCTTGTCCAGGTTTTGAACTCGTATTGCCAAGTCCATTTACAAGACAATAACCATTAAGCCATGAGCACTTAATGACTTTCTAGAAAGACTATTAAAACAAAGGGAGATAATCGAGAGAAACAAAACAGTTTTAATAAAAATTAATTCTAGATTTACTGAAGGAAAGCTAAAGCATCGACGAGTGAAAATGTTGAGGAAACAACAATAATGAGAATGATTGTGCACACAAATCTGTGAATATCATGATGACAATAATTAATAAATAGATAACACTTGGATATGGTTTCAAGTATTCCTATCTGATACAAATAATTTTGATACAATTACATGTTTTTAAATAACTATTCCAATCAAATAACAATAATCATTTGTTTGCACACAGTAATATGGTTTCAAGTATTCCTATTTAATACTAATAATTTTAAAACAGACCTATTTGACCTCTAAATGAGATCCTAACAAGTACTACCACTCTGTATTTGAGCTGACCTGGGAGTAATTGAAATAAAGGGGTGACTTCACATTCTCCAGAAGTGGAGCCTCACCACCATCAGATGCAGTTTAGTGTCATACTCAAGACACCTTTTTAGGAGAAGTCTTACACCTTTGCAAGGGATACATTTAGTGTATTCTAAGTCCAGATGACAGAATGTGATTATTATTGATCAGGAAATAAGTGGAGTCATGGTCTTCAGATTTGTATATGAAATAAACTGGTTTTGTTTGTTTAGCAGCATATCACCTCCTTGTGGCTCATATAATGCTGAAATGAAAAATCTTAACTAAACAAACAATTTTAACCAGTGTATATAAAAACAATATACAAAATAGTTACAAATTTAAACAAATTGTGTAAAAATAATTACTTAAAATATTTTAATATTCTGGTAAAAATAAGAACTGGGAAATATTATTATCATATTTCAAAATATGAACTTAGTGCTTTCAAGAAAGATACTATAACATCAAGTTTATTATCATCAATTAGTTCTTTCATGTTCATGCTATAGTATCTTAGTTGGATGGGGGCAAAATCACCACATTCAATCAATAACCTTTCGTGTAAAGATATTCATCAATCTTAATATGAAGATTACCAAATTAACTCACCAAACAAAAGGCAGACAATTCTAAAAGTAGGGTAAACACAAACCAGGAATTGTCTCTGTCAAGATAAGAAACAGACTAAATACTCAAAATAAGGTTGTCACGGCTAGAGAAAAATGATTGGCATAATATCATAAGGCTATTTGTCAGTGGCAAATCCAAGTTATGCACTGGCACAGAAGAAAATAAAAATACTTTTGATAGAGTTTGATACTCGTTTACTTTTCCAAGATTAAGTATGAACCAGTGTATGATAAAAGTTATGATAGACTTACCCTCATGAACTTGAAGTTTTCGGAGTTTAGATTTGAGTTTAACTTCTTGGGGAATTTTGAGTTGGGTTCTAGTAGAATCCCACCATTTTCTGAAAAAATTAAAAAAATTAAGATATGGCTGATATCTTTATATAAAAATTTTCAGTGTCCATATAGAAACCATCTAGAATGGCAAAATATTACCAAATGTCAGTTTGGCAAGACAAGAGAAACAATGGATAACTTAATAGCAAGATCAATTTATTCAAATACCCAAATTTAGTTTCTGTTGTGCAATGTTTCTATTTTTAACTTTCAAATCAAAGCAGATTGTACTTGTTCAAATATTTATGACAAACATTTTATGAGTGTCTGTGTGTACACATATATGATTTCAGTTATTTGTTAATTTTAATATTTTCTTGGCTAGATAACAAACATACTCTTGTTATACTCTTGAAGATCAAATAGGAAATACACAAAGAAAACATAAAAACAGACATGCAAAACAGAAACTTGCAATAACATTTGGTTCTTTGTGCATAACTTTCTATTTTAAACTCTCAAATTAAAATAAATTGTGATTGTTTAAATACTTATGATAAGTACTTACAGCACAGAAATACATACACAGTGAATTATATACAAAACTTAAAAAAAATAAATTAGCAGAAATCTATACAATCTATATAATAATGATCAGCATAAAAATAAATAATGCTTCAAACCATAAGGTTATAGACCTTGAATTATTGAATAAATTGGCCTAATGAGTAGGGTGTTTGCCAATGGTCTGGGAGACCAGGGTTCAATCCCAGGTTGAGTCATACCAAATACTCAAAAAATGGTACTTGATGCCGCCTTGTTTAAATCAGCATTATAAGGTAAGGATCAAGGGTAAAGTGGAGCAATCCAGAGAATGGAGTTGCGCCCTCCCGACACCTAGGTGTGGTGGGTATGAAAAAGGGAGCCTTCGGGTGACCTTTGTCAAAGGTCGCCAACTTTACTTATTTATAAATATCCAATCACTGAGCTTCCTGATAAAGTGAAAGTAATTCAATTTATGATTAAAAATTATTGATTAAAACATATGAATCCTAATGTATCTTATGATAAGTGTAAATAAAGTCTGAATATTCTCTAAATATGCAATGGACAAGTCATCTCATCTTTGTTTATTTTAAAATGTTCAGCTGTTTTTTCTCCAGCTTTCATCAAGTCTGTAGTGTAAAACACAATAAAGATGAGGATATTAGAATAATAACTGCAGTGTAATGGTTAACAAGCCAATTTTTACTACTGAGTAGTAAATTAATCCTCATTAGATATTTACTGATTTTCAAACTGGTGCCAAATTTAAGCGTCACTTAATTGTTTACAGGTGATTTGAATGGTGTAATGGTTAATAAGCTAAGGAAGTAGAACAAGTGAGTTTGATTCTCATTCTCACTGGGTTCAGTGGAGTTGTCATCAATGACTGCTACCAGTGTGGTTTAAAGACTCTCATCTACCAGAAGTGGCTGTTGCTACTTGATGATATTGACCAATCATCTAATAGTAGTTGAGGGAAAATAAACACAAAAACACAACTTACTTCAATTATAGGACCTTTCATTATATATTTCTGTTCTTTGTTAATTAGAATGATAGAAATATGTGGAAATAGCTGAAACTCACAAGCTGACTTAGTGGAGATTTCAGAATCATTCCGATGGGTTTTTCTTTTTGTATGAAAAAATGACTTGTTTCATATCTTTGGGGTTCTTTCAATCTCAGTCCTTTGTCTGGCCACAAAGCTCTTGACTTGGAAAACTGAGTTTCTTTTATGAGGACTCCCAGAAAAGGAAAACCATACTTCTGTCTGTGTAAGCAGTATGCTTGAACTGCTTTCAAGAAAACTTAGATGATTGAAGTTTTGATAATTTTGATAACGCTTCATTAATTGCTGTTTTTAAGTTTGTGTGTCAAATATAACATTATCATTTAGCCTTCTGGCCAGACTTTTAACTTTATCAACTAGTCTCTTTTTTAGTTGCTGCTTCATATTCTGTGACCATTGAATTTTAGGGAGTCAGTATTTTCAATGAGTCCACTTACAATATTACAGTGCCTCATACTTACTGGCCTTGAGCCACAACTAAGCAAGGCTCCGTATATAATTATTTGAATAAATAATCAACTCTAAAAATAAGTAAAAAGTTTTGCTTACTTAAAATTTTCAAGTCCTTCAAGGTTTTCACCTGGGAATTCAGCCATAATTTCTAAAGCAGTGACTGGTCCTACTCCTTGAATTCCAGATGTGTAGTCACTGCCACAAAGAAGGGCAATCTTTATCATCTGCTCGCGAATAAGACCTGAAAAATATGACATAATTTGACTGTTTGTAATCTTTATTAAGGACACAGAAAATTTTTGAGAAAATTAAAAATATGAGGTGCCTTCAATAAGTTTCCAGACTTTTTTTTGTACAGGCATTTAAAATTGTCGTAGACTCTTGAAAATTCAGTATGTTATTGCTATACATCTTATGAGATGACTGACCAATCTTTATAATTTCAGGTTCAAATGAACAGCTACAGCAGCAATTGAAATACACCCTACTAAAGCCTGATTGTCACAGCTGGTGAATTTCAAAAATGCAATCTGGATGCGAGGACACTTTAGAAGAACGATATGCAATAAAATTCTGTTTTAAACTTGGAAAAAATGATGCCATAGAAACGTATGGAATGCTTCAGACTGCTTTTGGAGCATCTTGCATGAATCGAGCATCAGTTTTTGAGTGGCATAAGAGAATCAAGGAAGGCAGGGAGTCTGTGAAGGATGATGAGCGGTGTGGGAGGAGTAAGGAAGTCAGAACACCAGAGTTGTTTGGCCAAATAAAGAATTTCATGGATAAGGACCATCGTGTGTCTATAGAGACAATAAATGCATAGTTTGATGTCATCATGGGAACTGTACACACAATTATTCGCAAGGAACTGAAGATGGGGAAGATTTGTGCAAAGTTTGTCCCAAGGGTGCTCAGAGAAGATCAGAAAGAAAGATGTTGTCATGACAGCAGGGAGATGGTCGAGCTAATCAATTCAGATCCCGCAGTTCTTGATGCTCTGGTGACCAGCGATGAAAGTTGGATTTACTGCTATGACCCAGAGACCAAGAGACAGAGTTCCCAGTGGAAGCATGCTGGCTCTCCCAAACCCAAGAAGGCCAGACAGAGCAAATCCACCCACAAACTTTTGATGATCCCTTTTTTTGACAGCACTGGCACCCTCCCTATAGTCCAGACCTTGCTCCCTGTGACTTTTGGTTATTCCCTAAGCTCAGAGGCTGTTGTCATGAGACAATTGAGGAGATGAAAGAGGCTGTGACGAAGGTCATTGACACGCTCACACAAGAGGACTTCCATGAGGCCTTCCAGAAGTTGTTGGAATGGCACAACAAGTGCATTGCAGCCAGAGGAGATTACTTTGAAGGGGACTAGAGTTTCATGTGTGTACTATCAATAAAGTGCCCATACGAAAAAAGTCTGGAAAGTTATTGAAGGCACCTCGTATAATCTTCATAAATTTCTTAAACAAAAAAAAAAATATTTCAAATGGTTAATTATTGTAATTTGGTCATTGAGTTAAGAAACAGGAAGTATCAGTTCTGCCAATGTATTTTGTTAATAAAAAGGTGGTAGGACTTTCTCTCAGGAGGTAATATCTGACTGGAGTCTTGTGTCAAAGTTTTTAGAGTTACCTTCCCAAGCAATTGTGACAGTAATAAAACTGAATTTTTGGCTGGTGTGTATCAAAATATTGAAAAATATCAAACTATATTTTCCCAGAGTTTTTTGTGCTCACTTCTCTTCTCTCTCCCTAACTATAAATAAAACAGCATGACCGAGTTCTCTAGCCTAGGTGAGCAGTAGTCTAGAAGTGAGACAGTTTTGAATTCACCCCTCATATCACTTCTTTATTTCTGATTTATGTAACTTAATGATTAAAGAAAACAAAAGAATCTGAACAGTTTGATAAAAAAGCAACAGTAATAAGATGAGAGATAAACTAGATAAGAATCAATACAAGGGATAATAGTATAAAGAAATCAGATATCTTCTGTCTGAAGACTAAACATAGAAAAATTTACCAATTGAAGCCCTAACTTCTGTGGCAGAATAAAATTCCACTTGTCTGTTTTGATTGAAGAAACTTTTGTAAACTTTCTGGCCACCAAATAACCAAATATCACTATCCTCTGTTATTGTCCCATCAGTTTGTTTAGTCAGATCCAGGTGGGCACATTGAGCTTCTGCTTCCATTGGGGAGGTGATAAAAGGTAATCCAAACAGCCGGAGCAGTTCCTAAAAGTATAAATAAATGGTAAGTGATAATCAAAGTATTTCTTTGAGGAATTGTATATGAAAATTACTGCCAGTCTTGAACAATACTGAAGAGAAAGAACTGAAATGTCTGGAAATTTGAAGATTATGATTATCAACAATAAACAGAGAATTTGCAATAAATTGCAAAAACCCAGAGATGTATATAGCACATAGAGCCAAAAATAGTATAAAATATAATACATAAATAAAAATTTGGTATATATATTTATATATATACTATTTCATATGAGTATTTAGACAGAGACAAAATAGTGTAAAATATAATAGATAAATAAAATTCTAGTACATATATTTATATATACAGTATTTCTTACAAAAATTATATGATTTGCTTCAAATCACTTGGTATTAGAGTTTTAAAAAATAGAACATTATGCAAGGAAAAATTTTATTGCAATTAACAAAACAATGCATATATTCATGTTGTGGAGATGGAACTAAGCTAATCGCCCCCTCCCCCCAAAAAAAACTACTGCCAAGACCAGGAGGAATAAACAAAAGAAAAAAGACAAATTACCTCAATCAGTACTGTCTCCATTGATTTCATGCTAGGATTGAACCTATGAAACCAATTTAAGAACCCAGTAATAACTGCCCTGTCATTTTCTCTATACTTATAACTGAGCAAGAGTCAATGACAACAAATAATATTCAATCATCATCATCATCAAAGCATACCAATAGCATGAATTATTTAGTCTCTCTTGCCAGCTGTCTCTATCAGTCATAACTCTTGGTAGGTCCTCTAAACGGTATCCAGTGTTTGTACAGAGTTGATGAACATAAGTTTTTGTTGGTCATCCAACATTGATGTGTCCGTGTGTAAGAGTCAATAGAAGAATGTCGCTCATGAGTTCATCCTTACATCTCCAGCAGTTTCTTACTCATCTTTGATGGTTTGCAAGATGGAAAGTAAGTAGCCATACAACTACTGTTTTGTAGGGTGCTACTTCTAGGGTTTGATCAACACAGCAGGCAGAATGCTTGTGTAGATCCCATTTAGCTTTTTCTCCAAGCATTTTAGTCCAAGCGTAGTAACTATACAGTAATATTACCACAGCTGCAGCTTGGAAGAATTCCCATTTTATTCCATCAAAGTGATTGGATTTCCATAGGATCAAATAACCAGTCAATATCAGTCCATGCTTTACCAACATGTATGTTGACATTGCTTTCCGTAGATGAAATATTGCTACCAATGTATATGAACTGGTGAAGAGGCTTGCCATTTAATGAGATGGCATCATCTTCATTAAAATACATGAACTGTTTTATCTGAGTTCATGTAGTGACCAATGGCTCTTGTGGCCTGTCCTTAAGCAGGTGTATTGGCAAGAAATGCTAGATCATCAGCATAGTAATATATATATGTGTGTGTGTGTGTGTGTACGTATGTATATATATATAGACAAACACATACATATATATAAAGTGCTACCTAAAAGATTTTCAGAAATTGAAGAGACAAATTGCTTCTATAAAGTAAAAGATTCATAGAAAATATTCTTTCTTTTCTGATGGAGTGATTTTGAGAGATATGTGAAATATCTGGCAAGACATGAGAAACACTGGATAACTTAATGGTGAGATCAATTTGTTCAAACTTTTTAGATTTTTGAGTAGCATCACATTATATGTATATTATATGAGAGAAAGAAAAGATTGAAGTTGTTTGGTCTGGTGGTATGCAAAGACATTGCCAGCAATGTCAACTATCTATACAAAAATGACTTAATGAGCAAAAGACCTAGAAGACAACCATCAAAGCAATGGAATAACCCAAGAAGATAGGACATAAAACTACTAACAGTGCTAAGACTGGCAAAAGGCAAAATAAAATGAAGATCTTGTGAGGACAAATATGTGCAAGGAACACTTTCAGATTTATGTAGATAATAAAAAATAATAATATGAAATAGAGATACAAAAACAGAGAAATAATATAAATGTTATCAAATCTGTATAATTGAGAGACTGATTAAAGGAGTTTATAATTTTGTTACTGCATTCATTAAATCCTGTTCTCATCTCAAAGTTGTAGCAGCAGCAGCAGTGTGAAGATTAACAAACTAATAAAGTTTACACAAAAAAATAAAACCAATGATAAATTTCAACTTTCAACACCAAAAAAAGAAGTCGACCACTTTCAGTGCCTTGGGAGCTCACTGGAGATATGTATGCTGCCATTTCTCAAAATAAGCAGTCTGTGCCTGGTAGAGTTGTTATCGCATCTCTCAACAACAAAAAAACCCCGCAATGACTGACCAAAAACCTCATTTCTGTATTCAACAATTCTCTTCTCCTTATCTCTTTAAACTGACTGCCGCTTCTCCTCTAACCAATTCTTGTCCAAAGCTCAAGACCTTGAGTGACGACGTTCTTATGTTCTTATGTTCTTTTCTGCCTGCTCTCATTTGCATACGCATCTTCACTCTCCATGTTTTTATGTGACTGCCAGCGTTAAGATACGTGACCATTTGTGATATAAGCTCACTGAAGGCAGCTATGTTTTTTCCAGTCAAGAAAATAAATCTTGCACACAAAGCATATGTGCTGACGTTTGCACTGAGGTGGGTGGCTATTTTCATCCCAATTTTTATTACACAGTCCATACTCAATAAATTTTATAATATTAATTCATGGACTAAATATTAAAAAAAATCATTCCAAGAGCTGATTCAGCCCAATGGCATAGTGGGTAGAGTGTTGGCAAATAGTCTGGGAGACCTGGGTTCAATCCCAGTTTGAGTAATATCAAAGACTCAAAAATGGTACTTGATGCCTCCTTGCTTAACACTCAGCATTATAAAGTACAGATTAAGGGTAAGTGGAGCAATCCAGGGAAACATAGCACCCTCCCCTACACGATGTAGTAGCTATTGAAAAGGGAGCCTTCAGGTTGCCCCCGACTATGGTTGGCTGACTTATATCTTGATAAAAAAAGAAAGAAAAAAAGCATAAAAATTAAGAAAAATATCAGAAATGAATACATCAATGTTTTTCATTTTAATAAGGAACAGCTTCTAACCTGTGCTTCTAAATACATTTGGTCCGTCATGGAAGATGCCAAACGTTCCTGTTTTCCACGTTCATGACGTAAAGTTTCTTGTTCAGCTTCCAATTCTAATTGAAAATCTTTAATATTTTCCTGACAAAATAAAACAAAATGTATATTCCAATGTATATAAAAAGAATAAAAAAAGGTAGGGTGAATAGGGCAAGTCAATGTAAAATAGTACCTGAAAGGCTTTTTTCCCCCTCAGAGAAACTTCAATACTTTTTAATTTATCATATCATAATTGACCAATCATATTCTGCCATTTGTTTCCTTCTGATGGCAATTCTGGACTATTGATAAAAAATGGAATTATGGTCAATTCATAAAAGATAATGATGATAATTCTGGACTATTGATAAAAAATGATGATGTAAGAATAAGTCCAAGGAGGGGTTGAATGATTTATTCTGAGAGTTTCTCTATCTTAATCTTCTTTGGTGAATTTTGAATTCTTTCAGCAAGGATTATAGATTAAAAATGACTACCCTACTTCACCCCTTTTAAAATTTCATAATTATTTTGAAACAAAGTTTTGAAAATAAAAACTTACACCAGTTAAAAATAGTTGAAAATTATTAAAAAAATATTTTCAGATGAAATTTAATAAGCAATAATAGTCAAACTCCACAACGATGGAATAGACAGTATGGACTATTGATAATAAACCCTGACTGAGAACTAGTCATTCATCAGAAAACTTACTTGACTGAGTCCTTCAAATTGATTGGGTTCATCAGCATCTTGATAAATCTTAGTATCACTTTCCATTTCATCTTCATCTGGCAGGGTGTGGACTGTAGCTACATCATCAGGTAGGTCTTTTTCCTCAGACTCATCCAGATCCTGCAATTCTGCTGCTGGGACTGAACTGGTTGAATATGAATCTTCCAATGAATTTGCTGATACTTCTGCTACATCAAGGAAATCTAAATAAAAAAAAACTCAAGAAATTAAAAGAGAAAACAAGACAGAGCCGAGCTAGGCTTTGGTGAACAGAGACGATTTGAGAGAGAAATATAACAAAATGCTGAGTAAGTGAGAAATAGTAAAATGAAAAGTTATTCAAACTCTTTGTACAATATAACTTTCATCATTTTGAGATATTCTCAGGACTACAGATCTCATTTAACACCCACAAATATGATGAGAAAACCAATTAAGTGAAGTGTTTAAATGATAATTGTTATGTAAGTTTCACCCATAAGAGCTTAATTAGATAATGATTATAGAATCCACTATAATCTGATCATACTGAACAATCAAACAACTTGGATTCTCTATCACTTTTTCCAGCAAGATTAGTATTAAGACAATATTCTATATTATCTGATATTTGTTTAAAATGGTTAGCATAACAAAAATTTATCTCCAACAATCAATCAGTTTTAATGAGCTATTTGATTATAATTTATTACCAAAAATATTTCATTTCACATACAACAATCATATTTTCAAATCCTTTATTTCATTGTTTAAATATAAGCCATAAACATAGTTTCAAACATTTTTATGATTTTGATATAGAAATGCATTTGAAAAAATCCATAGTGACCAGGAATTAAAAATGTATTTATCCAACCTTTCCACTACATACATGATGTGATAGTAGGTCAAATTTTTATTGGAACATATTTATTGGTTTGAATTCAGCTTTCCTTCTTCTGAACTAGTTGCCATACCAAGGTTAAAGAGCCCAGTGTACCCTACTATTTACCCATAGCTGGCAAGGAGAATGGTTGGATTCATACCTTTCTGAAGGTAAATGCAAAAAGCCATGTCCAGGATTTGAACTCAGGTCACCAGGTCCATTTCCTATGATGATAATCATTACACCACAAACACCTCCTTAGGAATTGATGTAAGCATTACAAATAAAATAGGACTATTATGTGCATAAGGGGTTACCCACCAAAAAACAAAATAGGATTATTATGTGTATAAGGGGTTACCTACCAAAAAACAAAATAGGACTATTATGTGTATAAGGGGTTACCCACCAAAAAACAAAATAGGACTATTATGTGTATAAGGGGTTACTTGCCAAAAACAAAATTAGAATGTAGAGTGTGAACTGGATGTAATTGCACATTGGACTACAAAGTAAAAATTGTTGTTATGCATTGAGAAGCTTTTGCAAAAGAAGCTTTAGGTAAGACACAAAAGTAGGATTGTTATTTGCAGTTCAAACATGATAAAATATTATTTGAAGACCCATTACAATCTGGGTTGACCATCAACAAGACAAAATGGCTAAAATCTTGAAAAAGTTTGTTACATAATCAACAAAGATCATCATCAGATCATTTATAAGATATCTTATACAACCATTTTTGTTTTGAAATTCAAAAAGAAGTTTGAGTGTCGAAAAAAATGATCTGAAAATTAAATGTTTCCACAAAGTTTGTCTTGCTTGTTAAGAGGTTAATAAAAAAAAATTTGAATGTTGCCTATGATTCAAAGGAACAAGTTCAAGATAACTTAGTTTCTTTCCATAATTTTGTAAGAGGATAAATAAATAATTCTGATTATTTGGAGGTACTCCTTGTATTTACTTGATGTTTGGTAAAGTTTTCTCATCAGGATTTTAGATTGATGATGGCATTGGAAACAACGAAGAAATTTGTTTGTGTAACTCTTTCATGCCCATTTTGATCAATAGACAAAGATTGTAAAACATAAATTTGTATTAGAATACTTGGTGATAAGGAAGATATTTAGTCAAGTCCTTGCTTATCAAGAATCAATATTAGCATTAGTATATCCATGATATACTATGATTGAATGAAACAGAAGATAAACTCAATAACACATACAAGAACATTTTATATGCACAATATACATGCAGTTGGCATTATAAGGAAAGAATACATAAATGCTTCCAATGGTAGAATTATACATACATTGTTCTATGAACAAGCAGTATGTAAAAGGGGTACAAAATGGGAAAATACTTGTCAAGTATTGTTAATATATTTGATATAATCATGTGGCTTCACCATTTCTGGCAGGGCCAGATATGTCTTTACTATTCAAAGAAAAGGTCTCTTAGATTCTCACAACACACCCTACAAGGCTCCTAATGGATATGCCAATTCTCTAAGAGAGATAATTATTTATTGCAACCCAAGACTTGTATGTTGGTGACAAATTGAAGGCTAAAAATGAAGTAGGAAATTGTGGCAAAATATTGACAACAGCTAAAAAAAAATTGTAAATTGAATTACCATGACCAGAAAATAATACCATGACCAGAAAATCATACAGAACACTAGACAGCAGTTTCAATCTGATTAGGTCTCATCAGCAGTGTATACCGAGATCTCCCCCATGTACAGCTAAATAAATCTTTATTAATGAATTCAATCACAGAATTCCATTTTCATTTCATCAGTATTTTTCTCAATCGATAGTAAGACAAGGAGAGTAATAGGCCTAACTTTCCCACACTGAGATGTTGATAGAAAGTTCACAAGGAAAAGGTTGCTTTTTGGTTAGATCTATGATACATGTAATAAAATAATTTTTTATTGTAAGATCTTTTACATTAAACAAATTGCATTCTGGGAAATGAAGTTAATATGTAAACAGCATTTAAAACAAATTCTAATATCTCACCTTCATCACTTTCTTCAGCAACAACTGCTGGAACATTCTGAAAAATAGTGCCAACATCTTTTGGCACCTTGAATTGATCTGGTACTTTTTCTGAATCAAAAACTGATGATATTTGTTCTGTTTTAGAATCCAAATTCTGTTGGCTCTCATTAAATATTTTAGATTTTATTTCATCTTTTGAAGTCTTCACATGTTCAGTGGCAACCACCTTTGAATGCTCCTGCTGTAGGTTTTCAGGTTTTAATTTCTTTGAGTGAGATAATTCCAAATCATCTTCTGAGTCATCCTCATCTGACAAAATCAGAGCAGTTGATTTTTTTGGCATTGTGAGTTCTGTGCTGTGAGAAGCTTTTGAAGGACTTGTCATTAACTTTGCTTCGGATTCAACAGATTGAGCCCAGCTGAATAATAGGCTTTTGTTCACCTCAAACACACGGTTATATCGGTCACTAGATTTTATGTCAGTGTCGGCTTCAGATTCCTTCTTCACTTCTTCATTTACCAAATCTTTTTCTTTCTTCATTTCACATATTAATTTATTCTCCTCTTTGATAACTGTTAACAGTTCTTTGTCTCCTTGATTTTCATCTAACTGAGAAGAAAGTTTTTCCGATAAAATCTTCTCTTCTTTTATGTCTTTAGAATTTTCTTCTTCAAAATTTTTGTGTTTTTCAAGAGCCTCCAAGGCAGAACTTTTATGGAGACCTTTGACAAAAATAAAATGGGAATCTTCTTCAGATGCTAACTGGCGAACAACAACAGAATCAAAATCGGCACATCCAAATTCCTGGGCAATTTTCCCAGAATTTTGGTGATTCATTTCACTTCGGACAGAATCAAGTTTGAGAGAGAGGGAGCTTTGTTTTAGAATTTTTTTCATCTGGAAATCTGAGAAATCATCTGCTTTCTGCAAATACAAAATACCAAATGTTCATAAAATAAAATGAGAGCATTTGTTTATTTATGCTTTATTTTTACATGAAGCAGTGTCCACCATAATAATTATTATAAATGTTGACAAGTATTTTCTTTCATTTTTAAATTTTTAGCTTTTTTTTATTGCCACTCACTTGGGTTTTATTCTACAATAATGAGGAACAGTGCAAATCAAATATAAAAAAGATAATCTGTTGCTTAGACTTGAACTTGTATCCCCTTTTGCTTTACACCCTGGTTAAATGTACCAGCTGTTCAATATCTGAATTTAAAAGTAATAACAATGATTAGTTCTTGTTTTCTTTGTTTAATGGCATATCAACCTTCATGGGTTATTTAATACTAAAACTAGCCATGTAGAAAAACACTAGTGGTACTATTTAATCCATAGCTGGAGGCATAAGAGGGTCTGTACTTTTCCCATAAGTATTAGTCTGAAAGTGAATGTAATACCATGATTGGAGTTCAAACTTGCTTGCTATGATGTCACAGTCTAGCATATTAACCACTACACCATGAGGAATCCCCAATGATGATTGACAAGGCTCATATAAGATTAAAATGCTCTCTATAATATTAATAGAATAAGACATTGATGCATATGTTTGAATTTCATGCCCTGTTATCACTTTAGAAAAAAATGGAATCATTCTATTTTGATTTTGAGGAGAGAAAAGGATAAAAAAGAACAAGCTATACATACATGAGAGAGAAAGAAAGGAAATATAAAGTAGAAAGTGGAGAGAGAGAGAGAGAGAGAGAGAGAGAAGAAACAATAATGCTATTATCTGGTTGAAGGGATGGAATGAAGAGAGAGAGAGAAATGAGTAAAATAAAGAAATGAATAAAACTTATTTTGGAAGTTTATTAAAAAAAAAGGGGGATATTTGATAAAAAAGATAAAATCTAAAAATATCTATATGTGTGTGTGTATATATATATATATAAAAACACAAAACATATAAATATTATACTTATAATAATAAAAAACAATAATTATATAATTATACAAAATAAAAAAATTATCTAATAACAAAAAAATTCCATAAAAAATATGATACAACCATATATAATTTTAAGGATGTATTTTAAAAAATTGTAAAAATTAATAAATTTTGATTTATTTATCAAAAAAATATGAAAAAGAAAACTTATAAAAAATAAAATTTTCATAAGCATTGCATGTTGTTTAAATTAGTCCCATCATTTCATTAAAAGAAAGGCTGTGAATGATTGTTATAACAAACCTTTAATGATTTCGTATATCTGATGTGATCTCTCTGAGTCCAATATGCAGACATCTTTATTTAAAGCTATCCGATCATTTCATTAAAAAAAAGGCTGTGAATAGTTGCTATATTACATTTTTTTATTTGCAATATTTGATGTGATCTCTCTAAGCCCAAAATATTTGGCTTATATGTGTAAAGTGCAATATAGCTCACCACAAAATATTGGGCTTAGAGATTCAAAAAGCTAATTCAAGATGGCTAAATTGAGAAAGTAAAAAAAAAAAAATTTTCCATAATCTACAATGTAACTAGATTAATTAGATTTGGAGTAATGTCCATTTCTTAGCCAAATTAGTGAATCGATAATTTCTGATGAATAATAATACAAAAAGAAATTATTTAAAATTGGTCTGTGGCAGTCTTCCTACCTTTGGCATTTTGTCGATTTGTGTCCACGAAGTCTGCTTCATGGATTGTTTTATTTCAACAAGCAACTCATGCTGGATTTCTGGAGGTAGACTTTTAAACTCTTCAGATTCTGTATCAATTTTATTGAAATCTTGACAGGAAGCCTGTATAAAATGAAATTTTTTTATTAATAATAGTAAGATGGAAACCTGCACAGGCAAGATATCAGCACATTCTTTTTTATAGAAGTTGTAAGCTGTATCTATAATTTACTTTATTTACCTTGTCCACATACGTGTGTGTTTACTTGTTACCTATGGATTCTTATGTTAATACTTGATATCATATGTGCAAAAAACAACTACACAAAAAAATCATAAATACAAACATACAATGTACATGCTTTCCTAACCTTTAGGCATAAAATAACCCCAAATGAGTTGACATACACTACCAGTTGAAATCAATTTTCAAAAGATATGTGATTATACTAAAATCAAAGTTACTGAGAAAGACTTTTATTTAGTATAATACATAAAACCATTGTGGTGCTTAACTTGTTTCATTCAAAATAACACTTTTATGATGAGAAATTAAAATTTTTGAGGGTGGCCAAATACTTTTGACTGGTAGTGTACTGTTTAGTTTGGTTTAATGACAAATCAACTTTCGAGAAGGGCACAAAAATTACTGTGTACAGAGTAATAGTCCTTGCCACCTTCCTATTTAGCTCAGTGTCATGGGTCACATATCGTCACCACCAATGACTCCTTGAGCATTTCTATCAGAACTGTCTTTGCACATCCTTGATATCCACTAGAGTGACTTTGGAAGTCCTTGAATAGGCAAAGGTCACCAACATTGAAGCTATGCTGCTGAAGTCCCAGTTATACTGGGCAGGACACATCTCCAGGATAGGAGATCATTACCAACCGAAGATCAGATTGTATAGTAAACTCTCTACTGGCCATCACGACAGAGGGACACCAAAGAAGTATTATCAGGACTGTTTGAAAAAACCCTTGGTAACAGTCACATCAACCATCATTGGTGGTCCACCCTGGCTGAGGACCATGACACGTGGCATTTTACTATCAACCATGCTATCTTCTACCTCAAAAACACTTACAGGACAATCCTCAAGAAGCAAAGGCACAAGTAAAAAGGACCACAATACTATGTTATCAGACTTTCATCTGCAGTTACTACAGCCATGTCTGCCAGTCTTACATTGGCCTTGTCAACCACAAGTGTGCCTGCAGTCAATGTGGACCACCCATTTCTTACTTAATCTTCATTTGCAAAGCCAGGCCATGATTTGATAGATGGATAGATGTAAGTATACAAGTAGAAAAATCAGATTTTAAAAATAGCAATGAAAACTGATACTTACATGAGCTGTAAAATGACTAAATTCATCCCAAGGATTTTCAGCTTCTAATTCATCTAAATAACTACAAAGAAACAAATTCAAATTTACATACAGTGAAATCAGCAACTGAATATTTTCTAAATGTTTCTATTTTAGAAAGAACCAGAAAGTTATTTGCTCAATGGGAACATTGTTATTTTCAGCTATAATCAGGTTTGTAGTAACGATCCAATGAGAAGTTCTATTTTTTCACAAATTATTCTATTATTGGTCCATTTTTCTATTGCTAATATATAAAACATATCTGATAAATTCAGTCACTAAAAATGTTAACAAAATATAATCATAAATAAATTTTAGTCAGAGATTAGGATAGATTATCACTATGAAATGAAATCAGATAATCCAATCCAAATTGTGAGTATTTTATTAAATGTTATTAATTAGTTTCTGCAGGATATCATCTGCTTCAAGTAGAAACTATTACTGATGCAAACTATGGAGATGATCTAGTGCTTCTTATAAACATACCAGCTTAAGCTGAATCTCTGCTGCATTGCCTGAAATTGGCAACAAGAGGCATTGGTCTATATGTGAACTCAGATAAAACAGAGTTCATATGTTCCAATAAAGATGGTGCAATCTCCTCATTAAATGGCAAAATTCTGAAATAATAGACCAGTTTGGGTTCAGCTTCTTTGTTTAATGGCATATCGACCCTTGTAGGTTATTTAATGCCAAAGCCATTCTTGTAAAAGAACAGTAGAGGTACTATTTAACCCATAGATGGGAGGATAAAGGGGTTCATACCTTTCCCAAGAGTATTGGTCTGAAAGTGAACATAATAGCGTGACTGGAAGTACACCAGTTCATATATCTCAATAACAATATCACATTTACTGAAAGTAATATTCATAAATAAAGGATTGACCAGATGGAAATCTAATCTCCCTGATAAAATAAAATGTGAATTCTTTTAACCAGTAGTTGTATTAGTATTACTGTATGGTTGAAAGGCTTGAAGAAAAAACTAAATAAGAATTACACAAAGATGCTGAATGCTATTTTGAACAAATCCTGGAAGAAGCATTTTACAAAACAGCAGTTGTATGGTCACTTATCTCCCATCTCACAAAGTATCCAAGTAAAACAAGCAAGACATATTGTGTACTGCTGGAGAAGTAAGGATGATGTTCTCCAACAGACTACTACACATGGACATATCAATCTTGACCAACCAGTGAAAACTTACATTTATTAGTTCTGCATGGATACTGGCTGCCATCTAGATGACTTACCAAGCGTGATGGTAAATAGGGATGGATGTTGAAAGAGAATCAAAGGAATCCATGCAGCTGCAACTAAATTAGTTGATTCCAAGTGGATTTTAAATATGTCAGTATATTTACCACTGAAAATGTTCCAACTGATTATTTTTATAGATGTAAACACAAATTTCAAAATTTTGTTATTTGATAATGTAAGAAAACAATTCTATAACAGATTTTTTTTTCAAATTATCATTCTTCTTTTTAAAGAGAAATTTTATGAAACTTGATTTAATCATTATATGGGATTAAATATATTTTTTGTCAATGAGCATCAATTTTTTTGTCAAGCATGCAATCATAACCACCATAAATCTACAGTCATTTGAGTTAAATTATTTGACTTCTGAATAATTCAAATAATTAAAAAAGACTAATAAATACTAAAACTGAAACAATTAGGCATGAAGACTTGAATTGAAGAGGTGACAATATGGCAGTAGATTTATGTTCTGTTTAGCCTATAGATATTCAAAACCAAATTGATTAAAATGAAATTTATCAAAGAAGTATTTTTTTTTTATTCACATTTCACATGACATAAACACGTAGAGTGTATTTGTTTAGTTTCTTTATTTAATGGCATATCAACCTTCAGGGATTATTTAATGCCAAAGTCGTCCCTGCAGAAGAACAGCAGTGATACTATTTAACCCATAGCTGAGAGGATAAGAGGGGTCATACCTTTCCCACGGGTATTAGTTTAAAAGTGAACATAATAGCATAACTGGATTTTGAACTTATTCACTTTAAAGCCACAGTCCAACACTGTAGCCATTATGCCATTGGAACTCCTTCCACCAGAGTGAATTCAAATTAAAAATTTATAGTAAAAAAACAATAACGATTTTTCAAACTAACATTCACCATCAGTAAAACCAAACTGGCCACTAATCAGCAAAGAGTTATGATGTAATGAGATGTGATATATTAATAGAATTGGATTTGGATTCTTTGTTTAATGGCATATCAACCTTCATGGTTTATCTAATAATAAAGCCATTCCTGTATTGGAACAGCAATGATAATAGCTGGGAGGATAAGGGGGGGTTCATAACTTTCCCAAGATCCAAAAGTGAACATAATAGCATGACTGGAGTTTGAACTCACTCACTTAGAGGCTGCAATCCAGCATTTTAACCATTACACTACAACGACTCCTTGGTATATTAATAGGAAGAAGGATTAGAGAGAGTTGGATGAGTGAAACTGGTAATGTCAGTGTATGAATGGATGAGAAGTGACTCTGCAGTCTGCAATACTGACTGATCTTGAAATCATATTCTGTTTGTTCTACATTTCAGCTGTTCTTGGGAAGAAACAGAAATAAGAGAATGAAGAGCCAAGTCAAGAATTAATAAATGAAAAAAAAACTGTCATGTAATTTCTCCATTGGTATGAGTAAAATTAGATAAAGAGTTGGTTGGTTGTGTTTTATAGCATATCAATCCTGGTGGGTTATTTAATATCAAATACTGTTTAAATATATATGTTTTGTAAATGAATAGTTGATAGGAAACAATTTTTAAATGAGCCAGGGCTCATTTGTTTGCACATAGTTAAATGGTTTCAAGTATTTTTATTTAATGCTAGTAATTCTAATTGGTTTCGATTCTAGTAAATAATTAAACAGTTCTATTTGATGCTTAGATGGGATCTAACAGGTATGACCACTCTAAGTCAGAGTGGACTTGGGAGTAATGACAATGAAAGGGTACTATTTACCAACCCCTCTGCTTGGGTAGGATATGACACAAGGTCAATTTTTAAGCGGAGTTTAACAGGTTTGAATTCAGAGTTTTCCTTCTCCTAGACTAGTTGCCTCACCAAGGCTGAAGAACCTAGTCTCTCCTACTATTTACCCATAGCTGGAGGGAGAATAATTGGATTCATACCTTTCCCAAGGGTATTAGTGCTATGTGAAATGCAATCAGTCTCGTCCAGGATTTGAACTCGTGTCGCCGTGTCCATTTCCTACGACGATAACGACTACACCACGGGCACCTCAAGGGTACTCAACATTCCCTAAAGCTCCAGAATTAGAGCCTCGCTAGATGGTTTAATGCCATATCTAGAACACTCATTGGGTGGGAGTGGGGGGCTTTACCCCTCTGCAGAGATGCAGCCAGTGTAATTCTATAACCCCAGCAAACTTGGCTGCTTAGATAAATGTAACCAATATAAAAATAACATTTTGTAGTATATATTCAGCAACATAGCTTCATTAAAGAGGATCATGGATAGTGAGATCATAGGACACATTTCTTGTAGGACATGATTTAAAAAAAAAGACATATCAAAGAACAAAGTGATTAACTAAGTATATCCCTCTTCACTGCCTTTCCAACATCTACTGCATTGGTGCAGTGGGTGTTATAACTGACATTGTTCAAAGTGGTCAAACAACTTAATATAAGCCTTTCTCTAGTTTAACTATTTTTCTCACACCACTTGAAATGCAGGAACCTAAATAGAAGGTCCAAGCCTTTTTTCATGATTATCAAAACTCCTTACAATACTTTGCTTTGAATATCATTGTTAAAACTTAAAGGAGTAGAGATTTGTATACATTATTCTAAAATGCAATATTTTGACCTGGCAGCATTGTCCTGGAGTTGAGGAATGTTGCACATAGGAAATACTTAATATATATTCACCTTCATGTGAGATTACGGCATTCATATATATTGCATCCTTTCACAATTGCAAAAGGAATATGTTGTCATTCTGATAGCGACAAAAGATTATATCAGATGAGATCTGTTTAAGATCTTATCAGAGATCAGTTCTGAAGTAAAAGCACTTTTGGGATGAACTATCCAAAATAATAGTAATATGATTCCATCAACAATGAAAGGCTGATGGGAACAATGTAGCAATGAAAAGGTTAAGGGTCACTTTATAAATACCTGGGTAATTGTTATCAAATATAAGAAAAAGAAGAGAAATATTGTAAAGATTTTTCAGTGTGAATTTACTTTTGCTTAGCTTCTGGGAGGGGGTCCAACTCAAACATATCTCTCTGTTTTGGCTGACTCGGTAAAAGAACTGAACTTGATGGCATCTCCTCATCTTTCTTTTTCCTCTTTTCTTTCTTCTGAATTGCGTCTTTCAAAAGTTGTTGTTTGAGAAGGTTCTTGAGAATTTTGTCTGAAATACGATCAGATTCCTCAGCAGCTAATTCTTTAAGCTCTCGACGTTGAATCTGCAAGGAGAAACAGAAATAAATTAAACAAAATCCTAGTGATAGTGTAACAAAAATGTAACGGTGAAGGGGAGGCTAATTATGTAGAAATATAGGTAAGTAATCTATAACAGGATATACATTTTGTCATGATTTATAATTCTAAATGCTAAATTTTGGGGAAATGTTTTTTAATGGAATGAGAAAAAATATTTGTATCCTTCTAAAATCTAGTTCAGAATTGATTAATGATATTGAACAGGTGAATACACATTGCTGTTATGAGCAGTACTTTCTGTAGGTTACTGCTCCTCATGATGGAAATAGAAAGTACAGATCATAAGTATTTGAACAAAACCTATTTTTTATTGCAAGGGGCCATTGAGGATTTTGAACAGAGCAAGCTAACTTATGAGTTTGACAATGCTTCGAAATGGTTCTATATATAGAAATTTACTATGATTCACTTAAATATAGGCAAATTGAAGGAAAGTTAAAATATAGCCTTTATAAGCATTAGTTTACAGAAAGTATAGATCATGAATATTTGAATAAGAACAAAAGCTGTATTTTATTGCCTTAGGAGTGGAAGAGATGAAATTTTTGTTTGCAGGGACTCTAAAAATGTACAATTCATGCATTCAATTTGGACATTGATGAAATAACCAAAAGTGATTACTAAGAATAGTTACTAGTGTCATGGTCATTGAAGCTGAAAATAAAAATGGCTAAGATACTTTTCCCAGCCTGAAGGCTGAAATTAAAATGTGGTAGCCTGTTCAACTCTCTCGGCTATGTTTTTGTCTTTGGACAGGCTGCAGCAGAAGAAAAAAAAAAGTAAATAAAAAACAAGCCTGGTTCCAGGGATTCCAACCATGATACTTACACCTCCAATAAGTAGGGAGACCTTATTAGATAAATACAAAATAAATCAAGTTAACAAAAAAAAAAAAAAAGAAAGGAAAAAAACTTACCAATGTTTGTTTCTTCAATGTTGGTATACCTCCATCAAAAACAAAAATGGGTTTTATTTTATAGAAAAGTAGTTTACAAATTCTTTTAAACAGAACAACAAGATGAGCATTTGGCACTGGGTTGCCAAAACGATCTCGCATTCCTTTCGAAGCCTGATGAAGCCATACACTGATATCTTCAATGCAGTCAAGGTTTAATAAGATGAACTTTGATAATTTCTACTTCATTTTCTATATGCAAATTTTTTTTACATTATCATTCAGATTGGTCTTCCCTAAAGTGGACAGTATGCTTCACTTAGACCTGCGGTCAGGAAAAAATCTATGGGGCAGAGAAAGGATGGCAGGATCACATCAAAACCAATGGCACTTTTTTTTACCAAACATACATGGAAAAATCTGAGTGAGAAAACTAATTTTTTACAAAGAATAAAATCAATATAAAATTATACAAGAATTTTACTTTGTGGCCCAAAGGTTTATCATGATAATGTAGTTTGAATAGAATATGTACCACACACTAGACAGATACCCTGGTGGCAGAACCTAGAATATGCCAACTGCACAATAATAATCATTTGTTTGCACAGGTATGTGGTTTCAAATATTCCAATTCAATACTAATAATTTTGAAACATCTATTTGACCCATAGATGTGGCCCTAAATGGTACTACCACTCTGAATCAGAGTAAACTTGGGAGCAATGGGGGTTACTCCATACTGCCCAGAAAGTTCAAAACTGAAGCCTAACTACTGGATACAGGTTAGTCTCCTACCCAGGAGACCTCTTGGGATGAGGTTCTACTCCTCTGCAGGGGATACCTGCAGGAGATACAGTCAGCATATCCAAAGCTGACAAGGCATGGAACTATTTTGAAGGAGACAAGTCTCATTAAGTTGGAAGTAAAACAATAAAATTTATTGTTGCAAATGTTTCCTTTCTTTTTGGAAATTGCTTGTATATATTTAAAAAAAAAAGGATACCAATAGCAAGAATCTTGCCTTCCAAATTCTCCAGAGTAACTGGCCGGCCTGATGGCTTCAACAGTTGCCATAAACCATGGACTCCCATGGTTGGGAATCTGAAAATGTAAAAACAATTTCAAGATTTCAAATTTATGTAACTGATTCAATGAGAATGTATTTATCCTCTAAATTGATTTAATTTATTTAACAGCACATAAATTCCTTATCGGTTATTTAATGCCAAAATTTGATTCATTTATAAATGATTATAATTATAACTATATTATTTATTGCAATCTTTTAAAAATCATAGTTTTTATTTGACTAAAATAATTTTTTGCACAATCATTGGTGACTGGAGGTAGGTCTTTTGAGACTCAGTTTGAAGAGCTATTCTCTTAAGCTTCTCTTATTTCTAATCAATAAAAATTTTCCCTGAACAAGTCATTTGTCCCTGACTTTGGTTGAACTCAGTGCTCTGACTCAAACAATCATGAATAATTATTTTAATTCATTAACTCTTAGAGCTGTTTTATTTTCATTCCACAAAATGATTTTGATAATTCAAACATAACTCAGATGAATAGATTTCCTAATGAAATAATAAGATAACCTTTAAAAATCTCAAATGTCTTTTACTCCTCACTTTTCAAAGAATAAATTTTGGTTTCAACTTAACAGCTAAATTTTGACTGTTGATAATTTTTTTCTGTTTATTATATGATGGTTTGGTTTGGTTTGTTTAATGACATATCAACCTTTGTGGATTATTCAATAAAAAGTCATTCTCGTAGACAAACAGTACTGCCACAATTTAACCCATAGCTGGGCTGATAAAGGGCTCATATCTTTCCCAAGGGTATTACTCTAAACATGAACATATGTCCCAGTCCACTAAATCATGAGGATTCCTCCAAATATAATATCAGGGAAATTCAATAATACGGCATCAGGATCAAAAGATTTGAGCCCCACCAAATTTCTGTGCGTGTGTGTGTATGTATGTGGGTCTATGATCTGTTTCACTGACCCAGATGTTCAGCGGTTAACATGAAAGATTCTAGTGGTAACTGACACAGATACTTAACATGGGTTAAAGACATTTATTTTTTAAAAAGATACAATTAAAATGAAAAGCAAAATTCTACTTGTACACATGTTCAAGTTCACAGGTAAAATTTTTTTCTAGTAATCTTTGTGTGTGTGTGATTTTAACTAATTAGGCCTTCCTACTTACAGGATTTTTTTAATTTTTTGCCCCCCCCCATTATTTTACATTTTATGAGGTGGGGGACACTTACATTTTAATTTTATGTAGAATAATTACTCATTTCCGGAACAGTTAAAGTTGGAAAAGACAAGTAAAATCTTTATTGTCAAACTCAAACTTGTATAGTAAAAACACACTCATAGCATCTCTGAAATAATAAAAATTTAGTAAAAAATAAATGGTTCTCTTATTTAAGAAAATTTCTTTGTTTTTAAATTGAAATAACAAATGGCATAAATAGTAAATTATCTTTCTACGGTTAATGTTTTCGTTTAATAAGTTTTAAGCCTCAATAAAATATTATTTTAAACAGTAAATTGGTATATTTTATTCCTTTTAAAGCCTAAAATCAGCAAATGCTTTCGTTTCATTGTGTTGTGTCAGTTTTAAAAGTGTTTCTAACTTTGTTTACATAATTTTTGGAAGGATATGTTAACAGTTAAACTAATAAGTTTTATCGAATTGTTTGCGTTTCTAGACTTCTTTAGCCTAATTCTAAACAGGAAAAAAAAAGATAAATCGAAGAATTAATTATCAAAAAAATATATATTTGCAAAATCTCCAACAATAAACGTTAGTGGCATGTTGTTGCTATACTTACTGTAATAACTCTTTAACGTTTGAAAACAAGAAGATGATTTAGAGACTTTTTTCCCTCTTATATTAGGAGATTTCTACTTCCGTTTATTTTTTCAGTGTAACTAATAAAGTTGGATATTTGAAAATTATTATTGCTCAAAACAATTTATATTTGGAATATACCTCCGTTCTTTATGAAAATTAAAGTAATCCCCATGACTTAAAAATTAAATTATGTGTGTTATTCAACAAAAAATATAAAACTTTTTAAAATCATGATTTTAGTCCAAGTTAAAAGGGTGGAAAAGTTAACTCGAAACTGAACATTTTTTTAACTTTATTTTTCCGATTTAGGCATCATTGGGGGACGAGAAAAATTCCGGTAATCGTGCCAGGCTTCTAATCTTAGATTCTAACACACGATTGTCATTTTTTTCAATCACATTACTAAATATATGGCAGAATTATCTCCCGTAGGTGCTCTCAAGTTTTCTTGCAAGCAACAAAACTACTAAACCAGGAAGTAACTGCCAACTGTTGTTATTTGTTAGGTAAGCACCTGAATTTTATTTGATTTAAGTTCATAAAAAATAGATAAAACAGTTATTATATACGATTATAATCTTTTTTAATTACTCAATACTGTGACACTTCCTTAGAAAACTGGATTTCTGTAAAACCTCAAAGCTTGAAAATTTCCGCTATTATCTGTCTAGTGTATACGATCAAATCCTTAAAACTCATCTTAAACAACGATTTTTAACTGATAAATGGAAAAAATGAACTTGAAAATTGCAATCGTGTAGCAGAACATTAAGAACCATACAAAATACTATTTTCATTGCTTATACTACCATATTTCCGTTTTTAGTATTTTAGAGTTTGTTTTTATTATCAAATTTGCCAATCATTGTTAATATTTAAAATAACCTTTTGTAACAGTTTTGCTCATTGATAAAACTTTTCGCTTTTAGTGATCTACTTGACCAACCTTGAACCTGTTGGGTTCCCATTGTAACAGCTATTTGTGATGATATCAATTCATCTATTTACGGAAGTACACTCCTAACAATTCTTTTTTTAAAATAAAAAGTTAATTCACTTCCTAACCAAAGATACCAGGGTTTTAAATTAAATATTAAGCTATCAAAATGGATATTGTCAGGTATTATTCATTAAGGGCTGTATCTAATTTTTGTCTGCTTTCTATTATTATTTTTTATTACAGTGTTTCAAGGCTGTAATGTTTAATTGTATAATGCTCCTCTAGAAAGAATAAAATTCTTGTGACGTTTTCTAGAATGAAAATTAACTTTAAATAGTAACGTAGAAAAGGTGTACTTATTTATAGATGATAGTTTATATTACTAAAATTTTTATTTAATCGTCACCTACCAAAAATCACATCATAAGGATATTATAAAACAATGAAAATTTAAGTAATATATATATATATATATATATATACTTTATGAGAATTTGAGTAATATATATCTTAATATAAAGAAAATTTGAATCATATATACACACACACACATATATATATATATATATATATATATATATATATATATATATATATATACACACACACATAAATGAGAATATATATATATATATATAGAGAGAGAGAGAGAGAGAGAACAAACATGAAATTATAAAAACCTAAAATGCCAAATTCAGATTCATTTTAAGATATTTACTTTTCTCTCATTGGACTGACAACAGCAAAATGAGAATTTGAATAATTTAATTCTTGTAAAATAAGTATAAGTAAGTAAAGTTGGCAATCGCTGTTGAGGGAGACCTGAAGGCTCCCTTTTCATTAGCTACTGCACCAAGGTGTGAAGGAAGGCGGTACTTCTTTCCCTGGATTGCTCCACTTTACCCTTGATCTGCACCTTATAATGCTGAGTGTTAAGCAAGGAGGCATCAAGTAACATTTTTTGAGTCTTTGGTACGACTCAACCTGAGATTGAATCCCAGTCTCCTAGGCTGTTGGCAAACACTCTACCCACTAAGCCAATGGACTGGTCTAAAATAAATATAGAGAAGTGTAATAAACACAGAAAAATATAAAATTATGAACACAAGAAGTCCATTACTTTAAGATTCATGGGGTGTGCACCTCATCAGATGGAATATATATATATATATATATATATATAAATTTTTCACCCTCATAGAATCACAGAATTGTATATCTGAAATGGAATCTGGATTTCATGTAATTTTCAATAATAAATAACAAATTAATCATTTTAATTTTTTTCAAATGTAAAGAAAAAATTCTTTGAAAACCTAATTAATAAATGTCTGCTATTTTGTTGTTAAAAATTTCAATAAATAAACATTCAAACTTAACATATTTATTTTCTTAAAGTTTTTTTTCATACATATTTGTCCTTATTTTTCCTTTTATGACATGGAAAAAATTAAGAACAAAAGTTTTTACATTTAAAAATAAAGTTGTGTTGATTTTCTGGGAAAAGTGTTGGCTAATTTATTTTAAGATATTTTGAAAATTTTTCTAAGAACCTAGCAAACCATGTGGAATCTGGAACCATTGCTTACATAGAAATGGGAAGATAGACAAATAGTGTTGATTTCAAAATAGGAAGAAAGG
This sequence comes from Sepioteuthis lessoniana, assembly GCA_963585895.1. NCBI lineage: Eukaryota > Metazoa > Mollusca > Cephalopoda > Myopsida > Loliginidae > Sepioteuthis > Sepioteuthis lessoniana. Next base: position 34,336,034 of record OY757919.1, on the reverse strand, counting down.
GAAGATACAAAGATCAAATCAATAACTTTAACAAATAAAACAAAGTGAAAGTCAAATGGCTGTGGAGAAAAATGAATGTAGACTAAAACTAATGAATTGTCCTTTTAAAAAAATTTCTTTTGTAAAATTTTATGATGAAAGAAAGATACTATCCTGTTGCCTTGAAGACTCATCAACCATTGAATTTTTAGTCATAGAAACAAATTTTGTTTTCAAACAACATTTTTATAAAACAACTCTGGCTTGTCTACTATGAATCTAGTCAATCTCCTTAAATACCACCTCATTGGGATTCATAATTGCATCATGTTCACCTTCATAAATTTTTTTTAATTAAACAAAAATACCCTTTAATAACATGAACTATTGATATACTTAGAGTATCTTTTCATGTCTTTTAAGGATTTTCTTTTTTGTAATATCTAAAACAGTTTTATGAATAAGCAACAAATTACCAAAATGGTTAACTCTAGTCAATGTAGTAAATCACCCATGACCTCAGCCTCAAGAACTGGAACTACTCCTCTAGAAAAAAATGACCCCAGTATCAAAAAGTTGTGCTAAAATGTGTAGAACAATTTCCTAATAATTTTTATGCTGAATAAAATGTGTTATTTTCCAAATTCTGTCTCGACATTTTTAGAGATGACACAATCAAAGATCACATCAAATCAAAAACTCAGTTGGCAAAAATATTTTTCAAAAAGTCATCTCAATTAAAACAGAAGATAAACAAGTATGGGATAATTTTGTCCTTGATTTTTAAAAAATGTGCACTGTCTGACATCCCACTAAGATTGACAAAATGAGGCCATTCATAATAAAGCAATACAAGGAAGATGGTGCTATTCCAAGTGTCTATTGAGTTAGGCAACTTTATCTACCCAAGTTGTTTGTTTGTCACTTTGCTGTCCTGAAAGCTGAGTTGGCTAATTTGTCAGTATTATAGCAAACAAAACAACTGTCATGACTACAGCATTTTGAATGTGATGGCATGAATTCATGGGGATTCAATTCTTATTGATGTTGTAATCCTAATAAAATGCACTCATCAAACTCAGGCAGGAATCTGAGCCATAACTCATGTTGATATTGCATTTGAGGTTATTGTTGCATTTGTAACAGATTCTGCTACTTTTTGTAAAAAGGAAGTTTTATCAAATGTGTTAACAGTTATCATGTGTTGTGCTTAGCACATTTTAAATCTTGTTGGTGAAGTATTTTCACACTGGCCAACATTTGATAATGTTAGCCAGCTCACTACCTTATTTGCTTAATGGGTAGAGTGTTCACCAATGGTCCAGGAGACCTGGGTTCAACCTCAGTTTGTGTCACACCAAAGGCTAAAAATGGTACTTGATACCTCCTTGCTTAGCAATATAAGATATGTATCAAGGGTAAAGTGGAGCAATCCTGGGAAAGGAGTTGTGATCTCCCCTACACCTCTGTGTAGTAGCTATTGAAAAGGGAGCCTTCTGGTTGTTCTCGACTGCGGTCACCAACTTTACTACTTACTTGTCTATGGAACAACTGAAATTGACAACTGTGCTGGTGGCAACTATATGGAATTCCTGGTTTAAGTAAAAGTAAAGTTGGCGACCGTAGTTGAGGGCGACCAGAAGGCTCCCTTTTCAATAGCTACTACACCAATGTGTAGGGGAGGGTGTTACTCCTTTCCCTGGATTGCTCCACTTTACCCTTGATACGTACCTTATATTGCTGTATGAAAAGCAAGAAGGTGTCAAGTACCATTTTTAAAGTCTTTGGTATGCCGTGACCTGGGACCATTGCCGGTTATCACTCATCCTATATACAATTTTATGAAGGATTCTTTAATCAAGAAAAGATTCTTGACCTTGTAGTTGACAGGATACTAGAATTAGTTGATGATGGCCAACTACATCATGCAGCTTACTATAATATGTGTGTGTGTGTGTGTGGGGGCCCTGGCATTGTAGCTAACTTGCTGAATTGTAGCAATGTACTCCAGTGCTGCTATTACATTCATTTTCAGGCTAATACCTTTGGGAAAGGTATGAACCTCTTAATTCTCCCAAACTATTGGTTAAATAATACCACTACTCTTCTACAAGAATGACTTTGGCATTGATAGAGGATATATTTGTATAATGTTACATCAAAATCAAGATTTGGCCTAGAAACAGACCATCTTATGTCTAAACTAGAAAATACAGAAGAAGAGAGAGTCATCACCGATTTCTAAAATTTTTCTGCCATTTAAAAAAAAATGAATAAATACCTGGATTGCCACCCTGCATATAACTTTTACAAGGCAATCACCTGTTTGATCCTAGACAGCTATAAGCCATGATATTGATAGTTTTGCAGCTATTATAGTCTTCACTGATCTTGAAGAATTCCTATTTTATGTGAATTACTAAGATGACTTACTAAATCCCTTTAACTTTCTAGAATTCTTAAATGCTAACAAGAGCAGATTTCCATTTCTGGAACCAATATAGATGCTGAATGTTCATTTTCTCAGTATAAACATTTACTCAATAACTAACAGGAAAATTTTGCCCTGGAGAAAACCAAGCAATGGAGATTTAGAGAAGAGATTTGAAGATTGTGAGTTTCTCAAATTGGGAAATAGTCAATCTTTTAACAAATTTGAGCTGTATTGAAATTTCAACTTGTGATAAGTTGTTTTATTTGACACAATTTGATTTGGTATATTTATTGCCATAATGGTTAGAGTGTTTGGCAATGGTCCAGGAGACTGTGGTTCAATCATAGGTTGAGTCATACCAAAGACTCAAAAAATGGTACTTAAAGCCTGCTTGCTTAACATTCAGTATTATAAGGTACAGATCAAGGTAAAGTGGAGCAATCCATGAAAATGAGTAGCGCCCTCCCCTACACCTCTGTGTAGTAGCTATTGAAAAGGGAACTTTAGATCGCCCTTGACTATGGTCAGCCAACTTACTATATATATATATATATATATATATATATATATATATATATATATGAGACAGACAGACAATGTGTGTGTGCTTTAATCAATAATACCATAGAATCGCATTTTAAAAAGTATAAACCTTGACTTAGTTGATTTCAATTATTTTTCAAATCCTAATCATGACTTTCTGTTGTTGGTATAGATTTTGATAAGCACAGGCAATAATACTCAGTTTTTTATTTTCTAATACATGTATAACTAAGCATTATTTAGATTTGGCAGTAGTCTGGTTGTATGAAATACATAATGAGAATTCAACTCACTCGTCAGTTGTAATTAATCTAAAGATCGAATTCACTACTAATTGGTTTGCGAGACAAACTTGCTCACCAAGTTTCAGTGATCACAATTGAGAAAAATTTGTAATTCAAGGGGAAATAATCGTTGTTTCAAAGAGAAATTCCCTCCCTTGGTATTTTCATAAATTCAAGTTGCTTCACAGCGTCTTAGATATAAATAAAAGTCTCACGTATGAAAAATTAAAAACGCGATATTGAGAACATGGCCGTCATGGACCTTTCGTACTGTAATAAATTACTCCCCCTGATTTAAAAAAAAAAAAAAAACCCGCAACAATTCAGGGAATTATCTGATTTTAATGAGATTTTCATTGTTCATTTATTAATTAATGAATTTTATAATACATTAGTTATTTTATCAAAAAATTAGAAGATATTTTCAGGTCACTTAACTTTACCACCTCTATGCGTGTGGCACTATTTAATCAGTATGATAAAAAGATGAAAGTCTGTAGGTGGGCATGGAATAAAAAAGAAATTTAATTAGAAGCTTTTGGAAAAAAATAGTACTCCAAATGTGAATATTAAATCAAAAATATTTTGTGAGCTTTTAATACTATAATTTGATAGAAAATATCAATATCTTTTAGATTATTTGGGGAATAATTTGATATCAATATTTATTCTACTTAAAAAGAGGAAGACCACAAGTTTGTATTAGATTTTTACTTTTATCAAATCACAGACTAAGTATAAATATGTTATTTAATAAACAATATTTTTACTAATGGAAAAATATAAATTTTAAAGCAAGAAATTAGGAGCATTTATATATATATATATATATATATATATATATATATATAAAAATTTGATTGAACATAATAGACATTTTTTGTCTACATATTTTTTTTGTTAATCCTTTTGAATTGATCTTATGATATTCAGTAGGAATTGGTTGATAAATCTTCCATAATTAGTTATTTCCCAAGTACTTTAATATAACAGCACTTTGGAATACGGATGTGATCTTGTGAAAAGACAAATTACACTCTGTAAGAATAACATCAATACAATTCTCTTTTTACAAAGTAGTAATGTACATACAAAAGTTACATCACTTTTGTAATACATTGTCCCCCTGATGATGGCCCAAAGTTGGGCAGAAAGTACTTGGGAAATAACTAATTATGGAAGATTTATCAACCAATTCCCATTGAATATCATAAGAAAGGATTAACAAAAAAATATGTAGACAAAAAATGTCTGTTATGTTCAATCAAATATGTATTAATGAAGAAATGCTGCCAATATATATATATATATATATATATATATATATATATATATATATATATATATATATAAAGTTGGCAACCATAGTCAAGGGCAACCCGAAAGCTTTCTATTCCTTTGCTACTACACTGAAGTGTCAGGGAGGGTGTTACTCCTTTTCATGGATTGCTCCACTTTACCCTTGATCCATATAATGCTGAGTGTTAAGCAAGGAGGCATCAAGTAGCATTTTTTGAGTCTTTGGTATGACTTGATCTGGGATTGAACTCCGGTCTTCTGGGCCATTGGCAAATAATTGTAACAATTGTTTAACAATTTTGAGTTTTGTCCCTTGTATTTGGGTTGAATATTTAAATAAAAATGCAAAGAAAAAGTTTTCTTTTCTTATAAAAATAGGAAATTTTAAAAAAGTTAGAATTAGTGTTTTAGGGTCACTGAAAGATTTGTACATTATTATCAGGTAAAATATTAAATATTAGAAAAACAATTAAAACAAGTTATTATTTATTTATTTAATAATTATTTCATTGAGTTTTCTTAATTGTACATTAAAAGACTATGTTAAGGAGATTATTTTCTTTTTTTAAGATTAAATACAATAAAAAAAACTATTGCTGATATGATTTTCTATACTTAAAAAAGTTAAAGCTCTAGCCTTCCATACAAATTTTTGGCAGTAAACTAAAGTGCACCTTATTAACTGATGGAGTGGTGATGGATAAAAATGTCTCTGCATTAATTATGACAAACTACTTGGATTTAAATACCATAATAAGTGATATAGTTATATAAATTGGTTTATTAATATTTCTTGTCACTAATTTCATTCAAAAACTTTTTAAAGTATTTTAAAATTTTAGTAACATTTTTTAATCTACATAACCTTGAGTTGGGTTAGGTTGTCAACTTATTGGGAATTTAAATCTTTAAAATATATTAAAATTAGATATGAAATATTATTTTGCTTTTAATACTAATAATTATGATGTTATTATCTTTCAAATAAAACTAAAATTTAATCTTAAATGACTTTGATAAGTTTTAATTTGTTTTAATAGAAAAAAAGAGTGAAATTTTGTTAGTACCTATTTTAAACAACAAAGAAAAGCCTGTGCTGAAAATCATGTTCAGTGGTTATAGAAGCAACTCCGGTTTTGAATTTAGAATCTTTCCTTCTTCTAGGCTGGTTGTCTTACCAAGGCTAAAAAGTTCAGTCACCCTTTGTCAAAGGCATTAGCATGAAGTGAAATGCAAACTGCCTTAAAATCTGCCCATCAATTTTATTTTCTGAGATAATAACCATTACACCCTGATACTCCAAGGGTTTTTTGTTTTCTTTACTCCTTGCAAGTTTTTCACACCAGTGTTAGCCGATGGTCTTTCACTGGAATCTAAGTGACTGCAAATCTCCACAGGTCTCCAGAACTCTTCTAAGTATTCTGGCTGAGCTCAACAATGGATAGTCTCAATTCTTCCACTGATTTCCAATTCTTTTAGTCCCCATTTTTTTTTTTTATTATTATTATTATTATCATCTTCTTCTATTATACAAAATTTATCTCTTTAGAGATGAACTCAAAGATATTAAACAAGACAATTCAGAATATGTACACATATATACAGATGAATTCAAGGACAGTAAAAGATTTGGATATGCAATCATTTTTAATTACACAATTATCAGAAAGTGTCTCCCAAATGGAGTCTCTATTTAGCACAGAAGCTAGAGCAATAGATATTAATCTTGAAGAAGAAAATACTCCAAAATTTATCATCTTTTCTGACTCCCTATCAATACTAATATCTTTATTTTTATGTAATTGAAAAGATTATTAATGTTATTAAATATCATATCCAGAACATGAGGCCAGTAAAAAAAAAATGATGGTTCAATATTCATGAGATTTAAAATATGATTAATATTTGATTTTTTTAAAAAATTATTTATATATTTCAGAATGACTATCATCTGTCCCATTGCATTCTCCTTAATATTATCCATATTTTTTTAAAGAAAAAAAGAAAATCTGTGCAAGACCCAAAAAATGGTTACATTGTCATGATTTATGTGAGAGTCATACAATATACAGTTTCACTCAAGTAGCATCTCACTGCTGACTGAGAAACTCAACTGGAGAGTGTTAGAAAATGTGTCATATTACATGGTAATACAGAAAATAAACTTGTGAAAATAGTTTAATTCCAGTTCACTCACAAATGATTATTATCAATTCCTGAGTCAATAAAGATTATATACTCCAGTTTATGATTAAATCCAGAAAGAGTAAAGTTCTTAATAGGTAAATCCAACATTGGTAAGATCTTCTTTTCTTTATAGAAAATATTGCATTAAATGGTTTACATGAGTTAGTTTTTTTACAGTAATTAGTAGATTCATTTTTCCCAGAATGCAGAGAGTGCTGTTTATTTATGTTCAGTAAGGTCTCCTCTGATTGGTTACCATGTTACAGCAAGGCAATAAAACTGGTTCTCAAGATATTCAAAATGGCTTGATATTTTCTTGAGAGATCTCAAACATTAAAAATGCTTGGAATTTTATCATTTTTTGGGTGTTTCTATTCTCTTAACAAAATCCTTTCTTCATATTTTTTTGCAGGTCTAATTGAACACTGAAAAAGAGGTAATGATGAAGAAATGTTGCACTGAGAACATGGTACCAAGCCCTGAAAGTGATAAGGGAGTGACCTTACGTCATCGTTCACAAAATACTTCTAGTGATATTGATTTCTCAGGCCTGGAGGATGCATACCAAGATAATGATGATGATATAAATGAGATAAAAGCTACTGTAGAAAAGATTTTGGCTGATGTCAAAGCTGATTGCTATGAGCCATTGCCTCTGGCTACTGAGATATTTCAGAGGTTTGAAGAACCACTCATGAATTTAAGGGACTTTATGGTAAGCAATGATTCGATCAACACTTCATCAATGGCTGTCAATGGACCTTGCAAAGACCCAGTACAAGCTCTGAGAACATTCCTGGATCGTTAGTCATTCTTAAAAGCTCTAGTGATCTACTTTACAAAGCTTTACATAAAGAATTTGAAAAAATAGACTTAAGAGCGTTAATTTTTATTTTTTACATCATAAAAAAAATAAAAATTAGAAAACCATCAGATTCTTTGATGCAATACAGATGTTCTCTTTACTAATAGGAAAGAAATTGTGTGTTTGACTGTGTCTACTCTTATGATAGTCATTTGAGACACCATCATTTTCATATTCCATTGTTTATTATTATTATTATTATTATTTTTTATGTGTCTTTTATATTTGTTTTTATGCAATTGAAAAGATTATTAATGTTGTTAAAAGTCATATCCAGAACATGAGGCCAATAAAAAGAATGATGGTTCAGTATCTATGAGATTTGAAATATGATTAATATTTGATTTTTCTTCCTTTTATATATGCATGTGTGTGTGTGTGTGTGTGTGTGTGTGTGTGTGTGTGTGTGTGTGTTTTAAAATAAAAAAATAGAATGACAAAAATTAAAAAGTGCTTACTATTTTATAAGTAAAGAATTATAATAAATATTAAATATAAAAACTTTCCTAATATTCAAATTTCATGAATGTCAATTTTCAGATAATTAGCAAATTGGATTATATGAGAAAGTAATTCCTTATTTATTCCATTTTGCTGCTGCTGCCAATATTTTATTCAACCTTGTCTTATTAAAAACAATGCTGCTAAACAGCCGTGGACTTCCTCCAAGCCTTCCCTTGGACAACATGAGCAGTATAAAGGGGGAGATGATGCATGGACAACTGCCAGTCTGCCATACAAACATACCCAGGCTTTTGCCCAGATCCAGGGTGTCACAAGACTAATGGATGCTAATATCATAGAATGTGAAACTAATTATAATTAGAATTAAAATGGGGAGAGGGGCAATTATTTTACTCTTTGCAAGTTAACTGAAGTCTGAGTAACAGTAAGTCACCAGGACTTTTCTAAGTATTTGAGTAGTTTATAGAATCATTATTATTATACTCTTTTCAGTTCACTGTCAAGTCGCATCCTCTCATTTGTAAGTTAATAAATAAAGGAAATTAGTCTATAATGTAATATTTTTTCTCCATTGGTAAATTATAGTGATCATGGTGAACCAAATGCTGACCCCACTCAAATAATGGTATTGAAGTTTTGGGAAATATGGGGTACCCCTTCATTGCCATTGCTCCCAGGTCCTCTCTGGCATGGAGTGATAGCACCTGATAGGGTCCTATCTATGGATGAAATAGAACTTTTTGACATTTAAACAAAGTGCAAACAAATGACTTATGCTAAAATAGAACTTTGACCATTTAATTCTGTGTAAACAAATGACTGTTCTCTAATTGAATTAGTTAGTGATACATAGCAATACTTGGAACCATTTAACTGTGTGCTAGCAAATGAGTAATATCAAATAGAATTATTAGTGTTAAATTGCAATACTTGAACTCTTTAACTGTTTGCCTAAATTGAATTATGACAATATTTGGAACCATTAACTGTATGCAAATGAATGAATAGTGTTCAATACATTAGTGTTAAATTGCAGTACTTGTAACCACTTCACTGTGAATAAAAAATGATTAATATTAAATAGAATTATAAGTGTTAGGTAACAATAATTGAAACCATTTAACTGTGTAGAAACAATAGTAATACCATCATGCAAACAAAATAGTTCTAACTCATTTAAAAATAAAATACCTACCAACTATTCACTTACAAATCATATATGTGCATTGATTTAACTGCATGCAAAGAAATTATTAATAGTAAATAGAATTATTCACATTAGATAGAGATGCTTGAAACCATTTAACTGTGTTCAGACTCATTTAAAAATGTTATCAACAAAATGTGTTTACAAATCATATATTTGATATATATGTATGAAGAGGATTTAACATTAAATAACCTACAATGGTTGATATACCATAAAACCCAACCAATCCTTATTTGAAAAATATTTTTTAATTGATTTAAATACTATAAATATATAGATACATAAAAATAGATATGAATAAATAAATCCATAAAATTAACTTATTATTTTTATGATGTTCGATTAGAAATAATGAAATGCTGGTATCTTTGGCTTTGAAAAAGTTAACTTTTTATAAAAATAATTAGTAGGGTCAGATTTATTTATGGGTGACACTGTAATTCAGGCGATTCCTAATTAGTTCTTCAAATTTGTCTGGAGGGGGAGTTCTTATGGAATATTTGCTAACATGCTGGACTGCAATATCATAGTAAGTGAATTTGAATTCCAGTCGCACTATTACATTCATTTTCAGAGCTTTGGGAAAAGTATGAACTCCCTTATCTCCCTCCTTAGCTATGGGTTAAATAATACTGCTACTGTTCTTCTAAAAGGATGACTTTGGCATTAAATAACCCAAGCAGGTTGATATGCCATTAAACAAAGAAACTAAACTAATTCATCTGTTTGTCTTAATAGATAATGTTGGCATACCTTTGTGAATATTATCAAGTAGAATATATAGTATGTAATATATAGATATGTAATACCTATTCATAAATTGTTCTCAAATTGACAGTTTTTAGTTATACACATTGATGAAGAACTTAGTTCATAAGAGTAAGTGTGTTTGGAAAGGAAAAGGAACCAATACAGATATTTACAACTAATTGTGGACAAATTAATCGGAATTATTAATGATACAGAATTTTTTAAAAAAGGACCATTTAGATACTAATTATCTTCCTTTAATTTACTGTTTTAAATTTTCGGTGAAATAAATTATTTGAACAGGTAAATTTGATGTAATGAGTTTTGGTGAAATGAGTTTTGAGCAAGTGAATTTCATTATTATGATTGCCTCACACACACACACACACATATATATATATATACACTGATGAGTCTCTGCAAAAGAAATGTTTGTAAACATTTATTTAATGAAGATATGTCAAATTTGATATATTTGTCTTTGTTCATTTATTTCATGGTATGAATCATCTTTCAAAAAGAAAAAGATGAAGCAGTTTTTTTTTTTTTAAAACACTTCAGATATGTTACTTGTTTTATGTACTTTGTGGATATAGCAGCTGACACATAATCTCAAAATATAAATGTATATTTTATTTTTTTTTATTTTATTTATTTATATTTTCATGAATGTAAATCAATAAAAAAAAATTTTCATTCAATATTTTAAAATATTTCTTGATATTTTCAATATTTAACCATTTCTCTTTGACTTTAGTAGGTAATACATGGTTAGTATAGGAAGAGCACCCATGTATTTACACATAGGTCAGGTAAGAAAATAGTCCTCATCCCCGCAACCACTGATTATTTCAGCTTATTGTGTGGACAGAGCAAATCTAGGTTTGACATATTACGGCCATATTTTTTAGCAAGTCATTTAAGAGTTGAGCCATAAAGAGTTTTAAATTGAAAAGTTGAATTAAGTACTCAATCCTCTGATTGAGTGAAGCTCGTTCATTCCATTGTCCAAATTGCTGATAGAAGGGCTACTGTTACCAACACCTAGAGAAAGTGAAGTTAGCTGAAGGAATCAGTGTCAAAAATCTCCCCCCAAAAAATGTCAAGAAAGTGTTAGCTTTGAGGTCTAACCTAAGCTGTAATCAGATGAGGATAAAAGCATTTTATATAAGGGTCAGCTGAAAAGTTCATAGGCTGACCCCAAGATACTCCCATGGAATGTGATCAAATGAGGTTTATTTTTCAACATAGTTCTCCTTATAGTCTACACACTTCTTCCAGGACTTGAATCCCTATGGTCAAAAAGTCATCAACAACAGATATGATGTCATCAAATGAACTTTTTAGCCTACCCTCTTACATTTAAGACAATTAGATCATTTTCCAGTTGCATAGTAAAAAGTTTTTATATGTTATTACTCTACTTTTTTGTGTGCTTTTCTACCTAGGATCAGAGTGTAGTATCCGCTTGATCCTAATCTGTGTTTAATCATAGTTTCTGATGAAGAAACCTGCATAAAAATATCAAGTAAGAAATAAGTGGAAAAAGTGAGATGGGGAAAGGGAGAAAGGAGATAAATACACTTTCTTCATAGAGAGTTTTGTGCTGGGGTTATTTAACACTAAAATATTTTTGCCTGCAGTTATATGGTTTCAAATAACTAAGAAATAAATACTTTTCCAACAATTATATATCTATCTTTAATTAACTTATCCTATCTAATACCAATAATTCCTTTTTAATACAAATAATTTGTATGTAATTATATCATAGTAAGCCAGTTCAAACTCCTGACATTCACTTTTGGACTAATACCTATGAGAAAGTTACAAACCCCCTTTATCCCTCCCTAGCTATGGATTAAATAGTAACACTACTGTCCTATAGGGATGGCTTTGGCATTAAATAACCCATGAAGGTTGTTATGCTATTAAACTAACCAAATCAGTTATATGGTTTCAGTTATTCCTATCAAATACTGATAATTTGCTTTCAATTCAATGAAGTTTACAATTTTTTTAAGCAAGTAAATTATTTATAAAATCAATGATCTAAGAGCTAATAGATTTATAGGGTTTCGAAGGTAATTTATAATATTGTTTGCTATCAGAGTCCATTCTTGGTTATTCTTTTCTTACCCCATGTTTTGCCCAGTCGGCTGGGGCTGTAGAATACACCGACTGCTTCTCTGCAGAGGGGTAAGACCCCCCTCCACGAGTGTCCTGGATATGACACTAAACAATCTGATGGTGAGGTTCCAGCAATGCTGGAGCTTTGGGGAATGCGGAGTACCCCTTCATTGCCATCGCTCCCAGGTCCATTCTGCCCCGGAGTGGTAGCACCTGATAGGGCCCTATCTATGGGTTAAATAGAACTAACAGCATACTTATGCTAAAATGAATTGTTTGAGTAAACTGAATAGCTTGAAATAGAAATGTTTTTGACAATTAAACCGTACTTACATTTAAACTGCGTGCTTATGCTTAACTGAATTATTTGAAATAGAACTGTTTTTAGACATTACAACTGTATTTACACTTAACCGAATTGTTACATATAACTGCTTGAATAGTTTGAAATGTAAATGTTTTTGACAAACTGTGTACTTATGCTAAACTGAATTGTTTTAAATAGAACAGATTATTTACATAAAAATGGATTTGGCGTTAAATAACCTACAAAGGTTGATATGCCATTAAACCCAACAAACCAAACCAAACCTTACCCCATGTTATCTTGCTTGTTTAACTTCTCGGATATGAAGGCTGTAAATGAATTATATGAAAGAAGATAGTAGAAGATAGGAGACAAAGATATTTTTTATATTTTGCCTTTATTTCTGGGTTCAATGACCATTCAGTGGGTGAGGAAATTCTTCCTGAATACAAATGAAATAGTTGAATCTCCCTGTCAAGGTGTTAAAATGTGTTAGTCATTCTTGGGTATGTGTTAGACTCTTTTGGGAGATATGTCTAAATCTGATGTTTTTAGTTGTAGTCATTAAGTTCGTTGTATGGTGTCTTAATTGTAATTCTGACGAGTTCATTATTATTTTTAGTCTTGGGTCGTTAGTAAAAGAGGCGGCTGCTACTAGTGGAAAGGTTAGCCAATGCGTCGTCTAGAGATGGATGCACGGCACCTTCCACCACTAGCAAGAAATATTTAGGTGTTGTCACCTGGGAATAATGGCAGTTATGATGAGGTAATTCCATACTCCCCAGAGTTCCAGCACTGGATACAGTTTAGGTTGGTTGATTGTCTGGGTTATTTAATGCCAAATCCTATTCATATACACACACACACACACATATATATATATATATATATATATATATATATATGATTTGTAAATGAATAGTTTGTAAGTAACATTAGTTTTAAATAAGCCAGAGCTCATTTGTTTCCACACAGTTAAATGATTTCAAATATTGCTATTTAACACTAATAGTTCTATTTGCATTTAAGTGGTTTCAAGTATAGTAAATGATTAAACAGTTCTATTTGACCCATAGATGGGACTCTAACAGGTACTACCCCTCCAGGACATAGTGAACCTGGGAGTAATGGCAATGAAGGTGTATTTCACATTCTCCAAAGCTCCAGGACTGGAGCCTTACGATCAGGTGGTTTGGCGTCTTATCAAGGACACTCGTTGGGGGGGGGTCTTACCCCTCTGCAGATGTGCAGTCATTGTATTCTATTGCCCCAGCCAACTGGGCTATGAATGTAGTTTAGTATCATGCCAAGGATCACTCTTTTGGTGGCGTTCTTACCCCTCTGTACTGGATGCAATCTGCTGGTGGGGCTGGATACTTATAGAATAGGAGTTTTTATATTTGGTCTTCCTAAAAGTATTAGTAATTCTTCTCAAAGTTAAAATCTCATTATCCAAAATTATACTTGAGTTAAAATACCTTACATATATATATATATATATATATAATTCTGTAAATTTGCCATTTTGGTGTAGATTCTCTTAGCCAACAGCTAATGTAAGTTCTAATTAGCAAGTTTATAAATTATCTATTTCATTAAGTTGCTTGGCTTGAAGGCAGTGTAATTAACATTTCATTCTACCTTCCAAAATTAATCCAGCTGAGTTAAAAGCATTTTTTTCTTCCCTTTTTGACCCCTCTGGTATTTCTGTCAGTCTTTAAAGCCATTATCTGAAACATCATTAGTAAAAGTCTTTCTACTGGCAAATTCCAGACATTTTGGCATCATCATTGATTTCAAAGACTGACCACCTAAGACACACATACACACATAAAAAAGAAAACAATTATTAATTCTTGAAAAAAAGATCTATATTCCTGGTAAAGAATTTAAAATTTTATCTAAGGTAGAAATTTAAATTGATGTAAAAGTAATATATTTTCAAAAAATCCTCATTATATAGAAAATATTTCCCAGTTTGTAAAGTAGCAAGGAACAACGTATACTGGAATCAATTCTAAAGAATAAACTCTCAGTGAGACTCAAATTAACATCTTTTTTGCCTTAAGAACTCTTATCAATTGTAGCAGCTTTATCAATTATGCTGTTGGAACCACTGCTTTTGAAAAAGCCTAAATTACACCTTTAACCTTTTCTCAAATTCATCTCTTGATCTGTTAGCATAATGTTATTGTTTTTACATACTAGTAGTGTTAATAAGATTTTATTTAAGCCCAGTTGGTTGGGCTTGTAGAATACACCAACTGCATCTCTGGAGGAGTAAGACTTCCTCTCAACAACTGAGTACAACACTAAACCATCTAATGGTGAGGCTGGGGAATGTGAAGTACCTCTTCATTGCCATTACTCCCAGGCTTACTCAAACCCAGAGGGGTAGTATCTATTTGGGTTCCTACTATGGTCAGAGTGGACCTGGGAGTAATGGCAATGAAAGGGTACTTCACATACCCCAAAGCTCCAGAACTGAAGCCTCACCATTAGATGGTTTAGTGTCATATCCAGGAAACTTGTTAGGGAAAGTCTTACCCCTTTGCAAAGATGCAGTTGGTGTATTCTACAGCTCGAGCCAACTAGGCTGGAAACTATTAGTGTTTGATAGCAAATACTTGAAACCTTTTAACTGTATACAAGCAATAAATAGCAATATAAGAAATCATTTAACTGTGTGCAAACAATAGCAGTAGTTGAAACTGCTTAATAGTGTGTGAACAATAGCAATGCTTGAAGTCATTTAACTATGAGCAAACAATAAGTAGCTATACTTGTGACCATTCAACTGTGTGTAAATATCAATACTTGAAATCATTTAACTGTCTGTTTGGTTTGCTTTGGTTTTGTCATATGAACTATTGTTGATTATTTAATGTCAAATCTTGTTTATACATATAATATATTAGATATATATGACTTCGTAAATAACATTTTTAAATAAGCCTTAACTTATTTTTTGTACACAGTTAAATGGTTTCAAGTATTTCTATATAACAGTCACAATTTAATATTTGTCATTTGTTTGCACATAGTTTGTTGGTAATTTCATTGTTAAATGAGTTAGAAATCAATTGTTTGCTTATTACTATTGCAACACAATTAAATGGTTTCAATCATTGTTATTTAATGCTACTAATTCTATTCAATATTAATCATTTGTTTACAGAAAGTGAAGTGGTATTGCTATTTAACACTAATTATTTTATAGAACACTATTCCTTCACACAAAGTCAAATGATTCCGAGTATTGCTATGTAATAACAATATTTCAATCTAGGCACACTGTTAAATAGTTTAAGAATTACTATTTAACACTAATAATCTATACAACATTACTCATTTGTTTGCACACTTAAATGGTTCCAAGTTTTTCTATATATCTCTAACAATTAAACATCAGCCATTTGTTTACATATGGTTAAATGATACAACTGTTCTATTTCAAACAATTCAATTTAGCATAAGTCATTTGTTTGCACACAGTTTAAATGTCAAACAGTTCTATTTGACTCATAGATGGGACTCTTATCAGGTGCTACCACTCTGGGTTGGAGTGGAACTGGGAGCAATGGCAATAAATGTTAGTTGGTCGTTTGAGTTTTATGGCATATCAACTTTTGTAGGTTAATGGCAATAAAGGGGTATTCCATATTCCCCAAATCTCCAAGGCTAGAGCCTTATCATCAGATTGTTTAATGCTATATCCAGGACACTCATTGGAGGGGGGTGTTTTACCTCCTCCTGCAGAGATGCAGTCAGTGTATTCTACAGCCCCACTTGATTGGGCTCTTTAACTGTGCAAACAATAAACAGCATTATTTGACATCATTTGATTGTGTGCAAACAAATGAACTCTGGCTTATTTAAAATTGTTACCTATAAACTATTCGGGGGTGTCCTCAGGGTGTAATGGTTAAAGTGATGGACTTCGGAATCATAGTATGTGAGTTTGAAATCCATTCGTGCTATTATGTTCACTTTCGGACAAATACCCTTGGGAAAGATATGAACCCCCTTATCATCCCAGCTATA